>JABRWK010000072.1:93433-221647 GCA_013372445.1 Hypothenemus hampei
TGATATTTGCAACGTTGTCAAGTTTATATTTTTCTCCCTAAAAATCCAAACTTTGTTTTTTTAAATGGATACACATATTTTTTATTTAATTTTTGAATTCTATGTAAAATTCTAAGTATGTTTCATGTATCATGTCTTACGTCAAAACATAACAGTACTCGAGAAATTTAAGTATGAATCTTAGATTTAAATGGTTCGATGGACCAGAATTACTAGCTGAAGTGAAGGAAACTACGTTAAATATTGAAGAATCGAAAAAGTAAATATAAAATTTTTATTTTGTTATGTTTATTGTAGTTTATTTAAAGAAAAAATGAAATTTTGAAATTTTCAGTTATAAATTTTTGAAATAATTTTTGTTTCAGACTCTATTTTTTATTTAACATGATACATGAAACATACTTAGAATTTTACATAGAATTCAAAAATTAAATAAAAAATATGTGTATCCATTTAAAAAAACAAAGTTTGGATTTTTAGGGAGAAAAATATAAACTTGACAACGTTGCAAATATCATAGTTCAATCGAGCATAATTTCAAGCCCCCATATACTAAGTTTCGTTAATTTAGTTTCAAAAGTTTTGGAGACATTAGCCCGTTTCCAAACTTTTTACTAACCCTGTATATTTCTGATCTGAGGTTAAATGAAAAAATCATGATAACCACTTTCGGAGACTATACTGGAATCTTGACCTGTGATGTTAACGCTAAAATAGTCTCTATACAATTCAGACTCAGTTTAATATTATCCAGACATGGTTTGCAAAATGGAGAATTAAAATAAATGAATCCATGTCAACGCATGTAACTTTTACACTAAGAAAGGAAACTTGTCCAATTGTTTTTCTCAATAACCGTCAAATTCCTCGGACTAACCGGGTACACTATTTATGAATGTATTTGGATCGATGCCTTATTTGGAGAAAACACATTTTAACTAAGCATAACGAATTGAATACATATTTAAGTCAACAAAATAAAGTGGTTAAGAGTGCGCAACTCCCAGCTAGATTTGTCAAATAAAATTCTATTATATAAATGTGTTCTAAAACCAGTTTGGACTTATGGGGTTCAATTGTGGGGAACAGCTTTAAACTTCGACTCACAAATACCTCAAAGATTCCAATTTAGGACTCTACGAAACACATTGCAAATGCTCTATGGTGTGTTTCAAATCATACACTGCACAATGATCTAAATATATCGAGCATTCTTGAAGAAATCCAGTGATGCTTTAGATTTTATCATGCCCGACTGACCAATTATTCAAATCAATTTGTTACCAAAACTTTTTGAACCAATTCAAAACAAAAGACTAAAAAGATTAATGCCTTTGGACTTAATGAACCATTTTACCAATTAATTAGGTCAGTAACCAATCCAGTAAAATTTAAAAAAATTTAAAATTCTGTGCTTATTCATGTTTTGTAATATTTTTTACAAAATTTACTTATTATCAATTATATTTGACACATTGTAAAGAGTGTACAATAAAAATAAAAAAAAATCGTTTGATCCAAGGGTTATGAATCATTTGAAAAGCGATTTCTTAGAAAAACTGTAGTTAATAGTTTTTTAATGAACATGATAAAAAACGAGTAAGAGCTCTTCGGTTTTAAAAAATTATATACGAACGTCAATGAGATAAGCGTACCAGGGAAGCTCACAAATTGCTTGATTTATTTAAATACATGATAATGCTTCATCAGACAATCCCAGGTAAATGCAGACTTGCTCAATCATATGTAGCAGGTTGTTAACTGTTATGTTTAGTGTTGATTTGCACACCGAATCGTCTTAACAAGATAAGGACAGCTGATACTATCAAAGTCGTATCGGTTAGAGACCTTCAGAAATGTTGCTTTAGAACTTTTTTAGATTATACAGGGTATCCCATAAATATTTGCATTTATTTAATCTCAGTAACCAAAGAACTATAAAATAACATTTTATTTAAATAATAGAAGAAATATAGGTAAATAATTATTTGAAAAAAGTATAATTTAAATGTTCACCGTTCCACGGCTGTCAGTCGTTGAATTTGGTACCAAGATTTTGAAAAACCCTTCTATCAAAAGCCTGCGCATTTTGGATTATTTTCTAATGAGTATTCATGTTAAGTTAGGCTACAATGACTGAGTTATTCACATAAACTCTGTGTTTGATATGTTCCTCTAAAAAAATAGATTATCTCAAGTCTGGACGGTGAGAAGACCATAGAATGCTGATTCTCGACCATATCCGTTTGTTGGGATTTCCTTGACCACCGGTATACGTAAGGTATGGTATGGTATATTTAAGGTATGACTCTATTACATAGGAGTAGAATTGTTGTTGCCGTGCCCAAGTCGTTGTTGCAATTATGACTAGATAAATTCGCTTAACATTTCCACATCTTTTTCAAAACCACCGTATCACAATTGCCTCATAGGTCTTCAAACGCGAGACAATAATGCCTTATGATGCAAGCTTTAGGGAATAGAAAGGTTTTTCATATGCCACTTTTGAGTTTTCTCTACTCCAGAAACTGCAATTTGGTTGTTTCTTCATTGTTTTTATTAAATGTGTTTACAGAGAACACACGTTATTCTCTTGTAAACCGATTGATTAAATTTTCCTGCAACTAGTTACCGAATGCAATATGCGGCATGCCTTTCTCTCGTTCTATTCCATTATAGGAATTATTTCAAAAGTGCAAAAATGTATGGAATACCCTGTATTAGGATTTTTTTATGAAAGCCAAAAAATTGGAACAATATTTAATTTCTTTTCATATTTCATTTTTGAGTAAGACGTAGCCGTTTTTTTTCTTCCTATAATTATGGACGCCCTATTATTGGACATTTTCAATTCAACCAGAGTGTTCTTTTTCTGAAAAAAACATTCTGCTGATTCAATTAGTGATAAATTTTCAGACACTCTGCAACGTAAATATTTCGTCTGGGGATAATCAAAATGCTGAATAAATAGAGAAAAATAAACATCGTTATTTCGTAGTAGCGACTCACATATTTTTATTTTGCATGTGAATGTTGTAACGAACTAAGAATGTAGTATGTGTAAAAAAAAATGTTCCACTAATTGAATCAAAACGTTGCAAATTTCATAAAAAAAAACACAATAAAATTACCAACCTTTCACACGACTCCTTACACTCGACGAAATTATTCTTCTCGTCAAAATTTTCTTAAATCTAATAAGACACTCTCTGAATATTTCCTTCGAGCATATTTAATTTAGATACTAGACTGGAATTTATAAGTTTCTGCTTTTAGTTGCTACGACTAAATTTCCTAAAATTCCAGCTATGATTAATTTAATATAGCTCTGACTATGGGTTAAACTAAGACACTAATAGAACTGATTCCTTATTTCTACGGAAATTAAAATATCATTATTAACTTGACTACTTGACTACTGCTATATCAGTCAAACTCTCATTCCCATTATTGTAATATCGGAGTCTGTTAAAGTGATCTTTGATCAAAATTATTCATTTGTCCAGCATAGATGTATTTGACTAATAACGAGAAGTGACAAGGCTTTTAAGCTTTAATATTTAAAAGCTCTCCTTAGAAACAAAGAGAGGAAAGTTAAGAATGAACGACGTTAACAAACTTTATAAAATCTATGTCACTGCTCTTGCTAAAAGACAACTTTGGATGTAAATCCTAGCTAATAGTTCTTGTTTGCATTATTAATATTTTCCTACTTCATTTTTTATGTTTACTATAAGAATTTTTGACAGCATTTTTCTTATATAACTCTGTAAATTTAACCTGGTAATGTACTACAAAGCTTTACTATAGAAAACTAACGTTTACAGTTTTATAAATCAACAAGAAAAAAAACACTTGGTAAAGCTCTTTGTAAATATATATGGCATGAAGAAAACAGGTCTCAGGTGTACAAAAAAACACCGAAATGAGTTTTGGGATCTATCCGTCGCATTTGCTTCTTTCATTTCATACTTAATTGAATTTATTGTCTGTCTATTCGAGGATATCATCTGTGTTTACCTTTCAAATTTCCGACGTAATGAATATTTCTTTGACAAAATAATTATTTTTCATCTGTAAAAGTATTTAAAAAAAACCTACCGCAAACTTTTGCAAGCACGAGTGTTTTCTCCCTCTCTCAAATTTAGCGAGATTTAGAAAACTTAATTAACTGTCGAATAAAAACAACCGATACTGGATTAAAGCAGTTGATTTCCAGGCCCAAAAAAGATAAAATAAACTTAAAAAATAACCCTATTCGAATTCATTTCTGAACAAAAATGAATAAGGTCAACATTGGATTTTAATAGAACGTAAGGATTTATTTTCAAATGACAAGAATTGGAATGAATTTCGTTTTAATCAAAGTTTAATCAGGAACGTCATCTAAAATATTTTTAAACTTTAAAGAGTGAACCTTGATAAGTATCATTTTCCTTGAATGTAATTTCAAAGTTTTTATCTGTGATTCGAACTCATTTATCATACTACCTTTAAATATTTTATTTTGTTCTTATGACAATTCGACGTAATAGTTAGGCGACAAATTAATTAATGATTCTTTCAATCTCTTAATATTATTATTCTTGTTTAATAGAACATTTTTACGTTTAATGTTAAGTAAAAAACAAAATACACCAAGAGGAGATCTTTTATTTTTACTCTCACTCTCTAGATATTTCTTACGAAAAAGAAAAATTGCTTTAATGGAAAATATACATTTCTAGGTACGAACTGCCACTGCCACCATTATCATACTCGTGTTACTGATTTACATATTATATATTCCCTTTTATCTTCACAAGTCCTATAAACTTCGTAATTCAATAGATCTACGCAAAAATTTAAAGGGAAATCTAAACAGATAACTGCCATTTATCGATTCGAAATTATTCAAAGTTTAATTTAACGCATTGCTGCAAACGCCTTCCTTTTCTCCTTATACGATCGTTTATCACATCCTTATCACCCCTGGTTGTTTTATTTCATCGTTATCACGAGCTATCCCTGTTCCGTAAGCGGCATATAATTGATGATACTTGGACCTTGTGACATTTTCATCTGCCAGCAATGGTAACCTCGAAAATTTGTACAGAAAGGTGAATTTCTTAATTTAAATAGAGAAGATGTATTAATATGCAGTGGGAAGACTAAAATAAAATAAATTCAAATGACCACATCAATAAAGTTAAGCGTTGACAAGAATGATTAAATACCTCAAAATTTGAAATACAGCTAAGAAATAATAAGTATGAAAACTAATTAAGCTGTGTTATTAAAATGTCCCTTCTTTACCCCATAAAACTGAGCGCTTGAACGAAAATTTATAATTTTAATTTTCTTTTGTATTACTTGATTCGTTTCGAAGAGGGAGCGTTATTAAAAGGAGCTATGTTTCGATTTATCGTTATGTTAGGGGAGTTATAAGGATTTGCGCTGTGCGTTCCTTTAAAAAAATTAAAATTTTTTGCAGTTTTAATAAATTATATATAAAACTTTGCTTTATTCTCGCAATACTTTAGAATCAGAATTTAGTTACTCGAATTGTTTTTACAGATAAACAGTATTGGCAACATGAAACCAGAATCTGAGGAGGAAGATCTATTTAAGACAGTTTTTCTTTTTCAGGCCCTACAGGAGAAGCTATTACCGTTCAAGTCAGGGTGCTTGGAAAAGATGTATCGCATCGAAATGGCTACATCTTTTACACGGTGACTCTACGATTAAAGTTAGAAAATTTATAAAAACGAAATATGAAAGACTTAATAATGTCTATATGAATTGAGAAAAATTGAAAAATTTGAAAACTTAGTGAAAAAAGTTGTTTAAAGTGATTTAAATTAAATTCTTTCCGGGTCTAAAGTGTGTTCTTTTTAAAAGTTTGTGAAAATATTTATCACTAAGTTAAATGATATAATTATAAAGAAAGATATACCTACAAAGTGATTTTCAACTCATAAATTTCAGTTTAATACTGATCCAGTAATTTGGAATAAATACTCCTGTCCAAAAGAAGGTTAATTAATTTTCAACAGTTGATATAGATCTCACATCACAAAATTAATGTTTCCGTCACTCCCAATGCACTTTACAGATATTACTTAAATGTAGTTCATTGCGGAAGCATCAAAAGCCTTTTATGAACATTCATTTCTACTATGCGACCCAAGTTTCTCGACAAGTAGGTACTGTTTCCTCTTTTTTCGTGACAGAAAAACTCTTCGACTGGCGTGTTTGTCGCTATACATATTTCTAACCTTTTCTCACAGCAGCACCTAAAAACATAAGACTCACAGAAAAGAACTTCAGAACACTCTTATTTTTATAATAAGCGGAAATTGACATTGATTGAGAAGAATAAATCGATCTGCAAGCAATGAGGTAAGAAAACCCAGCATTGAAGGGAATGATAAAAAGAAAGAATAACTTAATGGAGCAACAAAAAAAATATATGAAGCAGAAACAATTTCTCAGTACACCAATTTCGAAGAATCGAGGAATCGGGACGATTTCCAGAAAACAACAGTTCCAGCTCTGTTACCTCATTAGTCACCCAGAATAGCAAGGAAAACGCATTCGTAAAAACGAAAAACTCAATAAAGAAATTAGCAACGCAACTGGACCAAGGAACTGGACTTCCGAAACAACCATCAACGCGACCACAAAAAATTCCATTAATAATTCTAAGGAGCAAAAGAACTATTCTATTAATTAACTGAATACTTAATAGGATGTTAATAAATTGCGAAAACTCAAATATTACTAAAAAAGCTTCACTCCGACATTGCTAATGATTATAGACACCTACGACAAAAACAAGTAACAAATTTAGTCATTCAATGAAGATATGCTGTTTAATATTGTACAACGAAGAATAATTGAAACATGAGCTACAGCTAAAATCACCTCAGTTCACTGGATAAATTAGGATTCCATCCTACCAATGTCTGTAACTTAAAGAAAAAAATCGGTGAATTGTGTTGATTTCCATTCAGAAAACTGAAAAATAAATTTTCTAACTCAAAGTTGTGGACAACATAAAGATCATAACACATACCTAAAGCCAAGACAAATCCAGTGCTACAGATATCAACAGTATGGACATGCACAATCAAAATGCAAAACCAAAATATCTGGAATGAATAGAAAACCGCGTCATCTACGAATGTGAAAAAACGAGGTCATCGAAATTACAAAGCATCCGACATCATTCCATGCCTGAAAACCCCAAACCCTGAAGACACAATGAATACCCGAGCCATTCAAATGGGGAATACAAAAAAAGAATGATTTTGTGTCGGAAACGCCCCAAAAAAACATTAACAAAACCTAGCCAGTTTGAAATAATGAAAAGAAATGGACTGAACAGCTCTAAAGCTGTTGACCATAGTTGTAACAATAAACAGATAAATGATACAGATGCAAATCTATCTCAGCTACAGTAGAGTCACGATAACGTGAACAAAATAAAACCACTCCTGTTCAGACTAGCGAAAAATTCATGTTAACGGAAGGTAGAAATAGTTTTCTAATCACGTTATAAATAATTAAAATTAGGCTATATACAGTAAAATTTCTCCAAACGGACACCTTCCTTTAAGCGGACATCCCCACTAAACAGAGTTGAAGTATACAATACCTCATATAAACCAATCTCTTTTGAGCGGACTCTCTTTTGGGCGGATACGGACACGCTACTTTGGTACAAAACGTTCACAAATTCTCTCTTGTCTTGACAATGAAACAGTAAAATGGTTTTACCACGTTGCAGTAAGGTGACACAAGCGAATTCGATTGTATGAAAAATTTACATTCTTTTAAGCCATTTATCCATTCTAAACATAATTAAAGAGATCAAAATTAGCCTAAAAACTATTCTCACTCTGGGAATTATTAAAATACTCATTCCTATGTATCTGTGTCTCTATTTACGTTTAGTCTCAGTAAATTTATAAAAAAAATTAAATTTTTTTGGCTAATTTTTAGGTATCGGTGCTTTCATTTATGTTGAATGTTGGTAAATGGATCAAAGAAATTGATTTTGTGAGAATATGAACCATAAACGATTACTATAATTGTTCACGTTACCGAAGGTATGAAGCGTGTTCACTTTACACGGTGGTCAATGGGATGAGCATCTTGTTCACGTTAGCTAGAGGTTCACGTTATCCGATGTTCACACTATCGCAAATCTACTGTGTACATAAAAGATTCTAGATACTGAAATGTAGAATATTGTATATCAAAGAATAATTACATCAATAAAAACCCATAAAATTTATGAAGTTCCAACGACAACAAAGTTTTGTCCTGACGGATTGTATAGTTATGATTTGATATTGAATTCTCCCTCAATACTTTCGGTTTTTTTAAAGTATTGTTAAAAGTGCCAAATTAATTAGTTACCCAATGCGAAATTAAGATTTTTTGATTTGTTAACAACATTGTTTAATCATTGATTAAAATACAAAGTGTTTTGTAACAAAATCAGCCAGACCAGGTCCGTATAAGGGAGTTCAAATAATATCGATATAATATAACATTTTTTTCGGAAGCATACTGCTAAAAAGATACTGGCTTGTGAAGATGTACTATAAATTAATAAACAATAGCGATGACTTGACACAAAGCAAAGGAAAGAACTAATACATAAATTTGAGATATGCTGACTTTCATCGACATGTTTAATAGATAAAAACTTCCATAGATGCTCAATAAGGGTCGGATTAGGATGTTCAATAAAGGCTAGAATCCGTTTTTTGCGGTAAGTCATCGCAAAAAAAAGAAGGAAATTTTTTATACGCAAGATAATTATCAAATTAGAATTATAGTTTAGGTCTGAGCCTTTCTTATTCATTGAAAATTTTTGAAATACTAACACCTAGTTTTGGGAAATTTTGAAAAAAACTTGATTTTGTCAAATAGCGTTTAAGCAAATTTTTTAGGCTAACAAGAAAATGATACAGTTTGTGCGAAGGAGGCAATGATTGTTTTGTCAAATGATGACCATCAGAATACATCATTTCATTATTATTCGATATGCTCAAAAATGATTGGATGATTTTCAATTTAGTAAACAACTTGATAGGTATTGGTATAAGGGTTTTGCGAAGGTAATTCTCATAGGATTATAGTCTAAAACAAGAGATAAAAAACATCTTTTTTAATTTTACTTTGAACAGTTACCAGAAATTTATAACATTAAAAAAAAATCAAATAACATTTTTCTTAACGATAAGCTAAAGGAATTGTTCAAAATAGCCGCCATTGTCTTTAATTGTAAGACATAACTTTCTAAGACATATTTTTCGCTGAAAATTAAAGTCTACTCTGTTTAATAACTGCAGATCGTTTTTAATAATATTGCAATTATTGTTTATACGGTTCCATAAATTTGCTTCAGATTCAATTGTAGTAACATAAATAAACTCTTTTAATGCGGCTTAGAGAGAAAAATCACATTTATTCAGATCTGGCGATCGAGGTTTAAACCTAAATTTAAATCCTAAGTAAACTGTGATTCTAATTTGATAATTATCCTCCGTATAAAATTTCCTTCTCTTTTTAATGGTGACTTATCGCAAAAAGGGGAATCCGATATTTATTGAGCATCCTAATACAACCCTTATTGAGCATCCTAATACGATCCTTATTGAGTACCTATCCACTTCAGGTTTTTATCAATTAGAGATGCCAAAAAAAGTAAAACATGTTCCAAATTAGGTAATGGTTTACCTTTGGTTTATCTCAAGGCGTTGCTAATTTTTTTTTATTTTTATCTTCTGGGCCATCTTCGGAGGCCAATATCTCTTTAGCAGTACACTTGAGAAAATAATGTTATATTTAACAAATACTGAGGTTTCCTACATGCACCTACTTTGTATCGGTTACGACATACTGTATAAAGAATGTTATGAAGAACAGCAAATATTAACAAATTTTCAAATTTCAGTAAGTAAAAGTACAAAAACAGGGGTTTGCTTTTACATTTTACCTGACATTTTTTCCATTTTAGGCTTTATCCATAACTTCTTTAATATGTATTTTTAACTATACATTTAGTTTGAAATAACATTAAACTTAAACAGTGGAATTGCATGTGGAAGATATATCATCCGCAGACTTTTTGCCCTGGGCCTAGTTGTTTGCAGTATTGGCAACATTTTAAAAGACTTCATTGGGAAAGCAGGAATAAATTTTATCTTTGTAATGCGTACTTCAAAACTAATTTGAAAACAAATTAATTCCTTTTCTGTCCGCTGTCACGTTGGTATTAAGTGTAATCGTATTAGCGGGAACATTCCGTGACCTGGAATAATTTACTTAGTATTATTTCCAAACTTAAGCGAAAAAAATTATTTTTCTGATCCTTGTCTTTTTTAAATTAATTATTTAACCTGAGCCCGGATCATAAACAAGACATTTCGTTTACGCCGATATATTCATGTTAGCGAGAAATTTTGCTGATAACCCGCTAATTACCGAACCGTGTAAGTCATAGGTTATGTATCGATTGTATCCTGTCTCTCCTAGATGACATGCTAAACCCATTAAATCGGGAAATATCTTTATTGTGAATTTGCAGACACATTAATGATTTTGAATTGAAATATCTGTTGTATGCAACATGGGCTAAAACTAGCCTATTCCACATAAATCTCAACTTTGGCTGGATGCTCATTATTATAGAAAATTGAAAGCGTATGGGAAGCTCATCAAAACCGCGAAATTAGGACGGCAGCCATCGGAGCTTCGGTCTGGGCCCGTGATTTATGAAAGATAGGGTAGGCGAATGGGCGAATGCCAACTTTCTTTCAGTCGATAAAGTCAAAGTTTCCGCTTGGAAGGTAATACGTTTTTCTGGTTATTAAAACGGTAATTAGATATCGATCAAAGAACAACTATCAGTTTTAACTGACAACGCGTGTCTGAAATATTGTCTCTCAAATCTTGAAAATTGGCTAAAGCGTCATAAATCTGTTCTATATCTTGAGTCTCTATTACTTCCTCCTATTTTTATTTAAAGATTCACCCTGTACATTATATGAAAATTGAATAAAGCAAGTTTGTCTCCTTACTTTGACAAAGTGGTCTCAAAAGCAATCTGTTCGGACGGATTCGGGTTAATGCTCGTATCTGGTTTACTGGCGAGAGCAGGGAAATACAGATGCAAACACCGTTGTTATACAAACTTCTTATGTTCGTTGACTACGTAATGGCTTTTCCTCAAATAAACTTCTTTTACAAGATGTACGACTAAGTATTTACCGAAGGTAACAACAAAAAAGTGCATCATATGCCATAGAGACTTAAATGAACTTTACCATGAATGTTTAATGTTGAAATACAAAGCGTAGCTTCTGTCGTAAATTCAATTTGAATGCAACACCTAACAATTTTAGTGGCGCCAACTTTCCAGGCAAAACACCTCTTTGGGAGAGCGCTTTTAAAATAATTAAATAGAGGGATAAGTTTTAGGATCATGCATTTATTATCTGCAAACATTCCAAATTGGGCAACGAATTAAAAAGCCAAATCCGAAGCTTTTAACTGAAATGTTTTTTAATTAAAAATTTATTTATTTTTTTTTCAATTATTTATAGCTTCAACTGCTGCTACATGTCAAGTGTTGGGGAAACGGTTTACCCAAATACTTTAATGTGAATTGGGACATTTTACCTGGATCACGTTTCGTTCGATATATAAATTTTCGATAAACCTTAAGTGTGACAAGATTACCTGAAATATATTTCAGCTGATTTAAAATCCAACACACACAAAGAAGGGTCTGAACCTTTTACACCCTTTTCTCCATGTGTGAAAGTTTTGGACTTTAATAATTCACTAAATTGATATACAATATATCAATTTAGCGAATTAAATATATACAATATATGTATATACATAATGTATACATATAACACCGAAATAGCAATACGGTTACATTTGAAACTTTACAGTTTTAAACATTTTTTGATGTTTTTAAATTTACTCTGTTGTTTTGCACACCCTGTAGAAAGCAAATATTACTATACTAAAACATAAATCTTCTACTGAATTATAGCGAAAAAATATTCAAAATAACTTTTCGTTTGATAACAGTTAGTAATTTAGCTGACATCTTTCAACACTAATTCAACATTCAATCTGGATAATAATTTCAATAATACCAACATATTAATAAATTTCTATTAAAATTGAATGTAGAATTCAAATATCCAATAATATATGGGATATTCCATTTAAAATAAACAAGCAAATTTTGAATTTCAGTACAACCAGAAGTGTCAAATCATTGAAAATATTTTAATTGTGGCCGCCCCCCACCTCTTACTAAACTATCAAATTTTCATAAATATGCTATTTATAGAATTCCCAAAACTTGTAATTGCTCTTGCAATAGTATTTTTAACTTATCCCTAGGTCCCTAATTTTTGTATTTGAAAAGTTAAATGAAACTGAAAATAGAATCAAAAACTAAATTACAAATGAGATTTTAATTTAAACATACAGAAGTTTCCAGTTTAATATTCAATTTTATGTAATAATAACTCACTTATAATATATGTATATGTATACGTTGTAGTCAAAGCCCGAATTGCGGTCAAACCTAGGTTTGACTAGTCAGTTCTCAGGTTTGATCAATACCTGTGGTCAAATCCCGAAATAGATTCGTGATTCGATCTTTGACTGATATATGTTTAGTCAAACCTAGAATTGACTAATTCGATCAATCGAAGGTGGAATACATTGAATCGAAATTGACCTTTGACTAGTCAATGCTATAAAATATCTAGTATATCGCTCACCGTGTGCAATAGTGGCACATTTTTAAAAACGACATTTTCGAAAAACGTCAAATTAAAATTTCTTATAATTTAATTTTAATTATGTAGTTACTACATTAACACATATTTTGAGAATTTAAAAATCATAATAATATTTAAGCTATTATTTAAAATTCTGTGGATTCTATTTCCTAGTCCTAAAACCTCTCTAGAATCCTAGAAATAATATTTATTATAATTTAATTTTTTTTGCGCCGCTTTGAGGAAACTAATTGATTCACTTTTTTCATTCGTTTGCTTATAGTATTATAAAAGAAAATACGGTGTGTCAAATAGGCTAACTAGTACGAAACTTGCAATTTTGAAGATGTGCCACTATTGCACGCGGTGAACGATATGTGCGTTACGTAAAGTATGTATTTACTTTTTCGTTTTTTTGCTTTTTGATTTTTTATTGCTCGTTTTTAAGTGATTTTGTGGATTTAAATTTCAGGTAAACGTTTGAGATAAGTTTTGGTTAGATTTGTTACGGCTAAAAAAAATAAATATATATTTCAGAGCCCATAACAGATCTAAAGATTAGTTTTAACTATAACATATTTAGTCAAAACTAGTATTGACTAAGGGCGAGGGCTAAAACTAGTTTTTCCTAAGAATATCGAATTTTACATAAATTCGAGTTTTTATGATAACATGTTTATTCTTCTAAATCGAGATTTGACTGCCTGATATCAGTCATATCTAACATTGATTAATCAAAGGCCGATTTCGATTAAACGTATTCCACCTTTGACTGATTCATTTCGTCAATCCTAGGTTTGACTAAAAATACATCAGTCAAAAGTTAAATCAAGAATCTATTTCGGGGTTTGACCAAAGGCGTTGGTCAAACCTGAGGATTGACTAGTCAAACCTAGGTGTGACCGCAATTCGGGCTTTGAGTACAACATACTATGTATACATCAAATCATCTAAAGCAAGTTCGTAATTTTGATCTTACGAATCTTTTGATTATAATTGTTATGGCTAATGTCACATTTGCCTTGGACAACAGATGACCACTTAATTGTTGTAAAACTTTTATTTTTTGTATTTTAATTTCCTAAAATGACAATCGCTTCAAGTTTTAAATATGCAGACATAGTTTCTATATAAGGAAGAGCAAATGCTAATGCTGCAAATGCACGACTATTGTACGGTGCAAGATTTCCTTGTAAGCGAATTCCTAACGTAAGAGTTTTTGCCAATACTTATTGTCAAATAAGGGAACGAACTAGTTTACAACATACAGAACTGGGAGTATGCAATCAAGGACAATGAAATGTCCTCAAACTAGATGAAGAAATATTGGAAATGTTTGAAGAAGATCCTGCAAGAGCTGTCAGTGAGATTTCAAATGAGTTAAATTTATCTATATACCTACAAAGTTTTTTTTCTTTTAAGAAATGAAACGAGATACCCATTTTGTTTCAAGCCAGTTTAACAGTTAGAAGAAGGGCATCCTTTGCGATAAATTGTTTTTGAAAATAGATTTCATACAATGACACATAAGATCAATTTTTTTTTTAAAGCATTTTATACTCGACATATAGAAGCTGATGGAAAATCAACGTTATTTTTTTTATTTCATACATACTACATGTTTTGTATTTTTACATTCTAGGTATTAAGCTCTAAAAATACTATTTATTGGTTTTACCTACAGGTACCTAAATCTCATCAGCATTTTTGATACTCGTATATTTTGATTTAAAAGAAAAATCCTGTTGAAACACCATGTCTACAAAATGCGAAACTCTCGAATATTTTAAAAGCTATCCTTACGAAACATTGTTGACATATTTATTAGACATATTAGGCTGGCTGACAGGAAGAGTTTTTATATATATTATATAGAATGCCCAAAGAATAATCTTGATTTTAAACAACTTTTAAAAAGAAAAAATCGTTTATTTTAAATCGAACACCCTGTATCATTTTACATAACTTTATTTTAAAATTAATAACAAAACAATTTTTATAAGGTTTCTATTGTTTATGCCCAATTTTGTGCTTTTTTAGTAGTTTTAGAAAATCCATGACCGCTTTTTGAGTAATACACGTGCCTACTTTAATTATTAGCGTGCGCTTTTCGAAATGAGCACTGANCAAATAGCTATAGTAAAAATACAATCGTAATATTTAAGGTAATCCAGAACTAATTGAGCTACAAATCGAAAGGATTTTCAGGATTTAGCCAAAATGCTGAACTCAGCGAATTGGAAACACAAATGGCGTAAATCAGATTTCGCTGTAATTCAACTCAATGGGTCTTACATGTAATAATTTTTTTAATGAAACTCTAATATTTATTTTTAGATAATTTTATTTACAATTGTACATCATCAAATCTTGTTTGTGGCATTACATTGATAATGCGTTTTCCAAAATTAGGCGAGCACTTTTCTGATAGTGAAATGTGTTTTCCAAACGAAGCACCTTCAATTCCATCTCGCGAAACCCTATATCCTTCCACGTAGCGTTCAAATGTAGGAGCTGACACCGGTCTATGTTTTCCGGCCAATGTTGGTTTTAAGTAGGGCTCTGTATATTGTTTGTTGGATACTCTCGAATTTATTTGAGGTGTCACAATTGGTAGAGGCTAAAAAAAAAGCAATTTATTCCTTACTAAATGGTCTTAAGGTGAAATTTTAAACCACATGAGGCAAATGTGAGATTCCCAGGAAAATCTTTTTTCCACCTGTCTGGACTCACCATCGCGACTTTGCGCTACTTTCAAATTCGATTTCCCACACACACGTCTATTTTCGCATCCGAACAAGGGAATTATCCCTTGACTCGGAACGTTGGTTTGTACATTTCCATTTCATAGAATATTTTACTATACAAAAATAAAAATATATTTTGTCTCTTAGAAATCTGCTCTTATGGTTTTATACGTTTGAATGCACTTGCATCAGACAATGCTCTATTTTTCTTGGAAAACAGCAAAAGATTTTTAATTAAAACTTACTTGTATTGAACTAACAGATGTTCCAGGAACAAACGAACGTCCATATCCTTCAAATTCCATAAGTTTCTGTTTAAAGTCGTTACTAATTGAAACTGAGTTGTTAAATTTTCCTTTACTATTTCCTTTTATCCCTCTAATAATATCAGGATTTTTCTTCGATAATTCGATATCTGGTTCGTCATTGATCCTGGGCAACGAAAAACTTTTCTGGTCACTTGAGTATTTTAAAATAGATTTTGTTGGACGAACATTGTTCTCATTTCTTTCGAATTGATGTACATTTTGTACGTCGCCCATTTCTTCTTCTATTTTATTCGATTTAGGTCGATATTTCAAAACAGCCATAAATAACGCCACTAAACAAAGACTGAGCATTATCAGTCCAAGAGCTAACAAAATTGAAAATAAATCAGAAGGGAAACCCGTAAAGTCCTCCTTTTCGAACCTTATTGGGACCTGTTTTAAAATTATCATAATTGTGTAATTTGCTGAGGCGACACCTGCGGAATTCTCTGCAAGGCAGTAAAACGTTCCGTTGCTCTCTAAATTTAAGTTATAAATAAATAAGCGACTTTCCTTTATTTCAGACCCTTTTTCCATAAAATACACGAGGTGCTCACCAGGGATTGGTTCAGTATTGTTGGATAAAATTTGACCTTGAAACCCCCACCTAATCTTTGCTGGAGACACAGATTTCACCTAAAGTAAGAGAAAAGTGAAATTCTAAAATGGCTCCACATTTTGATATGCATAATGGTGAATTTTCAATTTTTGTTTGCGTTCACTTCAATGGACAAAATAAATAACGAACTGCAAACGTTGTAACCAAATAGTGTTTCAAATTTTAGTAGGAAAACAAGAAAATATAAATTTAAATTCGTTATTACCTGACAGAGTAGAGTAATATTTTTCCCAACTTCTGTTTCAAAATAAAAACTGGATGGTGACATTTCCGGTGCACAATGGAATTCCTCTTCATTCAATTTCTTTATTTGACGGCCTATAAATTGTTCAGGCTCATTACATTCGGGCTGAATTAAAACAGGAATAATGTCCCTTTTAAGCCAATTGTGAAAGGTGCGAATATTGCAGTCGCAGGTCCAAGGATTGTTTTGTAGTTGAACGCCCTTGAGGCGATTAGGAAACAGCCGCATGCCTGGAAGTGACCTGATTTTGTTTCCAGATAAGTCGATCCATTCTAGACTGTGTAAGCTAGTAAAAGCTGCCTCATTCATTTCACTTATCTTGCATCCACTCAAATCAAGAGTCGTCAAGAAATTTAAATGATTAAATGCCAGTCTCTCTAAAGTGGTAATTGGATTTTTGCTTAAGCTAAGTCTCATTAAGGACTGACAGTTTAATAAAGCTTCACTAGGTACAATTTCCAGCATATTCTCTGATAGATCTAATTCTACAAGATTGGTCAATCCCTTAAATGCATTACGGTAAACAAGTCTAATTTCGCATCGGTTCAAGAACAATTTCTGGAGGTTAATTAAGCCCATATTAAGGAACTTGTCTTGCTCGATATATCTTAGATTGTTCCCAGAAGCGTCTAAAACTTGAGTAGCAACGTCAATGCCTTCTGGAATAATCAAAAGGCTTTGACCGAGACACTCAACACTCTGCTTTCCGTTACGCCATTTGCAGATGCAAGAATGTGGACATGCCGTACTCAAAGCGATTGTCAGCAAGAGAGGTATTACGTAGTATACAGGTAATGGAACGGTCATTTTATTACTTCTGAAACAAAGAAAACGGATTTGATTAGCTCTTAAATTGATCAGTTCACCACATTCGATACAAGCATCATATTTGAATTTGTCCGAACAATGCCGCTACAGAACTGGGACAAGCGTTAATATTTGGTTTGCCAATTCAAAGTAAATCTATAATTTATAACGCCTAAGATTTAGTGTTGAACTGGAGAACGCTATTAGAACAGTGGTTATAGTCGGGTCTTTAGCGCTTGCTACAAGACCGGTAACGTTAATGGCGCTATTGATCATAATTGGCATCGAAATCTAATTGCTTCTTGTCACATTGGAGAATTGCCTGGAACATGAACTGAATTATTAACGTTGATGTTTATTATTGATTCCCCAAGAGCACAAAACTCTGTTGACAATATTCGGTCGTTTAACACTAAATTTTTAAATTTGTGTATTTCTCCATGAACCTTGAAATTACAATTAAAGCGATAAATATAAAGCAAATATTTGTCTGTTTCGCCATTTCAGCAAGATTTTATTTGCATTATCAGGTCACTATTTCAAAGTTATACCTGACTGAGCATAAGTTCTCTTGAGAAAATGTAAAATAACAGACCTCGCTTGAAACCCAGTCACGTCTCAATCATTTTCCCGGCAAATGGTAAAAGTTTCCCCGGGTTTTCTAATTTCTGTTCTCGGTTTTCGCGCTCGGATATTTGTTTCACTTCTATACGAACATTCCTCTAATAAAAGGTTCTTTTCAGGTATCGGCCATGACAAAAAAATTCGAACCTTTCGAGTTTCTTTTCGAACAGCCAGCAGTTTATCGAAAACTGGATTAGCAATTTGGGCTAAATAATTAAAAACTTTTTTAGCATTCGAATCGTCACATTCCGGTTATACCTTAATAAATTCAAAACAAATTAATTTTCCAATAATAGGTAGAAAGAATATTATTGTTTGGATGAATTATGTATTCGCAGAATGAAAAAAAAAAACGACTAGTAACTAATAAAACTCTTTGGGTTGCATAACTATTAATATCGCTCTATAGAGACTATACGTTTCGAAGAATTGAATTAATTAAAATAACTTAAAAAACATTGTAATCATTAAAATGCCATTGAGAAAATAAATAAATATCTAGTTTAAACTGTGGGTTTAATCAATCAGTATTTCAAAACAGATATTCATTACGACATAATGCCTTGTTTTGTCTTTTTTACTTACTGATTTTCCTTACTTTATCAGAGTAATTGTTCTGTTGATGCAAAAAAAAAGTGGGTTTCAGCTTCGTTGTTCCGATCTCCGTATCCCCTATTTTACGATATTTCTGCTTATGTCATGAAAACTCCAGAATTCAGAAACCTTTGGCTTGGCATCAATTGAATCAATGGAAACAATGAAATTAGAGTTGTTTAATTTTAGTTTGAGCATTCACCAGCAATTTATAACATTTAAAATATCAAATAACATTTTTCTTAACGATAAGCTAAATGAATTGTTTAAAATAGATGTCATTGTCTTTAACGGTAAGATATAACTTACTAAGACGTATTTTTCGTTGAAAATTAAAGACTACTTTACTAGAAAAGTTTATAAGAAAATGTGATTTTAAAGGTAGTTAGAATCAATAAATTATACAAGTTTCGTAAGAAGAATTAAGATTTAGATGTAATCTTATTATTACCATTTAACACATGATATAAATATTATTTTTTTTTTTAATCGAGTGTTTCTAAATCCAAAACAAACGACTTGAACACATTTTGTGTTATTTGTTTGTTATTTACATTTTAATGTTTTTCATATGAGAAAACATTCAAATATTGTCGCTAGGGTTACTACAACCTTCGGAGTACTACTCTAATTACTTAATAAGAACTCCCAGAACTTGAAACTAAAACAAGATTCAATGAAATATAAGATATGACATGATAAAATAAGGAAGCTACTACTTTCGGAGTACTACTCAAATTAATTGATAAGAATTCCCAGAATTTGAAAGAAGATCCATTGATATAAGATAACATAAGATAAGATAATTAGAACCTTTAGATGCTACTCTAATTACTTGATAAAAATTCCTAAAACATGAAAATGAAACAAGATCCAATGGTATATGATAAGATAAGGAAACTATAACTTTGAAACTACTACTCCAGTTACCTGATGAAAATTCACAGAAGTCGAAAATGAAACAAGATTCATTGAAATAAAATAGTATAAGAAAACTACAACCTTCGGAGTACTACTTTAATTACTTGATAAGAACTCACAGAAGTTGCAACCTAATAATCCACATGAATAGCATCACCTATCATAGAATTGTTGTTCGGGGTAAGATCTACATATAAAAATGGGGGACGCTTAAGGAAGAACCAACAGCAATACTCTGAGATACACATCGTGAGTGATTAGTTATGTAACAGAATCAGTTATGACAATCTAAAACACAACTTTAAAGAACAACCCCTTGAAAGGCAAGTGATCATTTTGAAGTTAAAGATGTCGTCTCTAATTTTTTTAAGTTTTTTACTATAATAATTTGTACTATTTAACAATTGTTGTTACAGTTCTCGTTTCACTATGGTAATTTACATGCAACAGCAGTTTTAGATGCGTTTTACTCGGAAAGGATTGCTCCTAACGACTTCAATGAGGTATACTTTTTTTAAGCAGAAGAGATGGGAGAATGGATTTTTTTAGTCCAAAATGATATACAGGGTAGTACAAAAAATTTGCAACGGTTTAAAAGGGTCGAAATCGTTGCCGGTGGCGCCCTCTAGAAAATACAACTGAATCGACCTCAAATTTGAATTTATCATCCCAAAAAACCCCTGCATACGAAATTTCATGAAATAATTTCGAAACAGTCGAAAGATATTAAAGAAAATATCATTTGTTTTTTCAACTTTGACACCCTGTATCTCCGTTAGTATCAACTTTTGGACTAAGGTAAGTTTGGCTAAATCGATTAATTTTTACTCAATTGACCCACTATTTAATTATATACCATTACTTACCAAACACCCTGTATACACCGATATGCATGTATATATTGTAAAGTAAGTAGCATTGAACTGATTCTTTTGTTTGGTACTAGTGCGAATGATAAATTATAGTTGCCCAGGGACAAAAATAAAAGATGCCCCACATGCGGCGGAAACGACCACCAAAGGCCACCAAAAAATGCGGCGAAGTGTCCCAATCGAGTCATGACGCAAAAGGAACGGTTTGCTGGAAGTTCACCCGTAGATAAGAAAATGTCAACCTTTACGATTAACTGTAGCTTAACATCAATCTTACAAATGCTGATAATTACATGCGGAATATTATAAATGTATGTATATTCATTATTGTAACATTCTTCATTGTAATTTCGTATGTGTAATTTTAAAGTAAATTTTTTAAAAAATAATTTTGACTTTGGCAAAACTTAACTTGACATTAAAAGGAGGATTGAGGCAAACTTAATCGAAGTGGCCCTACTAATCGTTAACTGTACGTGCACTACTATTACATGAAAATGTTGCATGAACGCTTCAAGGATTTCTCCGATACGGTTCCATCAGATTTTCTGTTGGATTTCTATTGCCCAACTTCATTAAAAAGGATCAGGGGTATTTCTAAAAATTAGGCCGGCCAATTTGCCATTATATGACGGTAGTTGTAGAACTGCGAGATGAAGAGAAAGTGCAATGATTTGACACGAGACTGCCAGAAAAATTGCATATTGGTCCACTTGTTTCTCAGCTTAGTGCATTACTTTGCAACAAAGTACTCACTGAACTTGGCCTAATAAAGAATAAGATTAAAGAGAGTAAAAGGGCACTTTGCCAAACGTGTCATATTACCGCGATGTCAATGCCGGCGGGAATATGGTGATGGTGGCTACACAAGATGTGAATTATAGAAAATCGACACACTTGTGGCGCTCTAGTCCTAGATCTGGGACTCTGGTTGATGGGCCGAATTCCAATTCGGTGAAGGAAGGGGGTTGTCCAATTCTGCAAAGGAGGCGTTATAATTTAGGATTCCTAATTCAAGAATTACTTTATTAAAGTTTCTTGACGTGGTCAAAAAATATTCTAGATATACATATACATATGCAGTCCTATTATACATGCAGAGCACGGTTAAAGTTAGATAAGGCAAAGGATGTCTCAACAAGAACTTGAATTTTAAATTTCAAAAACTATACATACAATAGAATTTTCAGTCGACATGAAACGTAAAATAGATTATTTATTATTGTATAGGCTGTGGCTGTAGTTTAAAGAAAATTCCAGAGAATTTCGAAATAAATTCGATTCAGAAATGTGGTCTTTTGTTCTTAAGAACGTACAGCGGGAGAAGTCCTAATGTGTTAAATCGTTACTTGCTGATGACTAATTTTGTTATTCAAATCGAGAGAGCGAGAGAGAGAGAGCGGCTTATCTTGAACAACTGGAAAATGTCGTGCCGTCTTGTTGAAACCATGTTTCATTTATGTCCATTCTAAAAATACATTTTGAATATTCCATACTAGCAATCATCGCTGGCCATCAAAAGTTTCCTATTACAATTTACGATTATCACAAATAATCGAAGTATAAAATAGGTTAACACATAATATGTATAGATGTATTTATATTTTGGTCCTTGTCACTACCAAAGCAAAGCTACAACCGCACAATTATTGCATGTAATGAAATGGTAAATTTCGCATTGGCACCACTCATCCTAGCAGAGCCATAATTAGATGACCGACATTAGACACTTCGTCGATATCAATTAAAGGACAGTATTTGTTCTGTGGTTTAATTATTACGGGAAATAAAGATTTTTAATGGAAGAAAGTGAGAAAAAGAGAGTAATCAAAACTGAAACAGTATGAAATAAATTCAATTCGTGATAAAGCATATTTATGTTTGACAGTTGGCAAATTTTATCGCGATCGAACCGAAAAATGTCCAGATAAATTTGGACAGTTTAAAAATACTGTGTCTGCTATAAAAAGACAAAAAGAAGAAACTCGAATAGACCCTAATGTATATACTTGCACTCGTTATACATAAAAATTGATGTATTTTCAATTTAACAATATATGGGTTTTATAAATTGCTACAATTTGACATCATTTTTCCTAAAGGGAATAGCACAAATAATTCTTGGTTGAGCCCTTAACATATATTAAAATAATGTTTATTATCCATAATAGTAAGGTCTGGACAATGATTTATCATTAAGAAGAGATAGCAAAACCCTTCTTGTAAGATTCGGAGCCATCCGATAAGAATTTATATCTGGCCTTTCCCTTTTTCCTCACTTAAATCGCCAAATAAACCTGCTATGTCAGATATTAGAAATTTACGATGGGCCCAAAGAGAGGCAGTCCTTAGGCAAAAACTCTTTTCAGTCGCCCTCCTTTTTCTAGTAATTTAACCTTTTACCGTCGAACCGTTGATAGTAATTATCCCTGTTTTTGCCTGTTATGGAACTGTCATGTGCGGTCAGTTTTATAAAATATGACGCCATCGAAATTGGGTCAACTATCCCAGGATAATTCTTTATTTAATAAAGCCGTTCGTAATCTAACAAATTCATTGAATATTCTACTGATAAAGGCTTCACTCGGTAAAGTGAACCTGCCACATTGTATTAAGCTTATATTGCTAGGAAACCCATCCGAGACCTTTGTGGCTCTCTGCTCTGGAGCTTCGAAATAATAACTTGGCCCGGAGTGACAACTTTAACACATCCTTAAGTTGAGTTTAGATGAGATATATTTTGAAATTTACCTCACATTTCTCTTGCAAGGATTATCATCACTCGTTATTCGAAAATTAATTCTCATTTTCCAACAAAACTCCATTGCTCACACGTAATTATTTAATGTCGTCTATGCAATTTTTAATGAAGTTATAAAATTTGGATGTAAATGGAGCTAAATTATATTCTGAGTCTGGCAAGGTTGATAAGAGCTTTATCCACTGACAACAAGGTATTGTTTGAAACCACAAAGGATTTAATAACTTTTAAGCTGCATGTAAGCAAATTTTATTATAAAAAGTAAATAAAATATCATAGGGAAAATATTTAAGCACTAAAATCGATATTAGAACTAAATCATTTCTTGACACAGTAAGTAATTTTCACGATTTGCTTGTAGAAAGTTTATACAACCACAAGTCTATTAAGTCCTTTGTAGTTATTCACTCTGTCGCTCTAGAATATTATCTTACCAGTAAGTTATACATTCGGTTTAACGCATATTTACTTCCCGTTCAATCCACGATTTTGTTACATACATGTACAGGAACTTTCAAAGAAAGTTTTACCATTATTTGTTTATTTGTCTAAAATCCAAAAGCAATTATTTTACAGTGAAAATTAGCTTCACATTGTGGTTACAAGCGTCCAATTAAAGAGGTAAAATTTATAATTTAAAGTTGAACCGAAAGTTTAGAAGATAATCGTGCGGTAATTAGATGGTGTATGTATAGGTTTACGTGACCAAGGGCTGATTATTTTACAGCGTTTAAATTTAATTCAACTTCAGATTAAAAGCTTTTCCATAACGAAAGTGTATAAAGCATGTTTCGAAAATTGCAGTGTGTCTGTTAATCGTAAGTTAGAAAGAGCAAACATACTGTGGATTTAAACTTTACTTTTGCAGAGATTAATATCATTAATAAACAAGAGTTTGACAGTTTTACTATTGATTGAAAAGTTCATTTTTGGCANACATGAAACGTAAAATAGATTATTTATTATTGTATAGGCTGTGGCTGTAGTTTAAAGAAAATTCCAGAGAATTTCGAAATAAATTCGATTCAGAAATGTGGTCTTTTGTTCTTAAGAACGTACAGCGGGAGAAGTCCTAATGTGTTAAATCGTTACTTGCTGATGACTAATTTTGTTATTCAAATCGAGAGAGCGAGAGAGAGAGAGCGGCTTATCTTGAACAACTGGAAAATGTCGTGCCGTCTTGTTGAAACCATGTTTCATTTATGTCCATTCTAAAAATACATTTTGAATATTCCATACTAGCAATCATCGCTGGCCATCAAAAGTTTCCTATTACAATTTACGATTATCACAAATAATCGAAGTATAAAATAGGTTAACACATAATATGTATAGATGTATTTATATTTTGGTCCTTGTCACTACCAAAGCAAAGCTACAACCGCACAATTATTGCATGTAATGAAATGGTAAATTTCGCATTGGCACCACTCATCCTAGCAGAGCCATAATTAGATGACCGACATTAGACACTTCGTCGATATCAATTAAAGGACAGTATTTGTTCTGTGGTTTAATTATTACGGGAAATAAAGATTTTTAATGGAAGAAAGTGAGAAAAAGAGAGTAATCAAAACTGAAACAGTATGAAATAAATTCAATTCGTGATAAAGCATATTTATGTTTGACAGTTGGCAAATTTTATCGCGATCGAACCGAAAAATGTCCAGATAAATTTGGACAGTTTAAAAATACTGTGTCTGCTATAAAAAGACAAAAAGAAGAAACTCGAATAGACCCTAATGTATATACTTGCACTCGTTATACATAAAAATTGATGTATTTTCAATTTAACAATATATGGGTTTTATAAATTGCTACAATTTGACATCATTTTTCCTAAAGGGAATAGCACAAATAATTCTTGGTTGAGCCCTTAACATATATTAAAATAATGTTTATTATCCATAATAGTAAGGTCTGGACAATGATTTATCATTAAGAAGAGATAGCAAAACCCTTCTTGTAAGATTCGGAGCCATCCGATAAGAATTTATATCTGGCCTTTCCCTTTTTCCTCACTTAAATCGCCAAATAAACCTGCTATGTCAGATATTAGAAATTTACGATGGGCCCAAAGAGAGGCAGTCCTTAGGCAAAAACTCTTTTCAGTCGCCCTCCTTTTTCTAGTAATTTAACCTTTTACCGTCGAACCGTTGATAGTAATTATCCCTGTTTTTGCCTGTTATGGAACTGTCATGTGCGGTCAGTTTTATAAAATATGACGCCATCGAAATTGGGTCAACTATCCCAGGATAATTCTTTATTTAATAAAGCCGTTCGTAATCTAACAAATTCATTGAATATTCTACTGATAAAGGCTTCACTCGGTAAAGTGAACCTGCCACATTGTATTAAGCTTATATTGCTAGGAAACCCATCCGAGACCTTTGTGGCTCTCTGCTCTGGAGCTTCGAAATAATAACTTGGCCCGGAGTGACAACTTTAACACATCCTTAAGTTGAGTTTAGATGAGATATATTTTGAAATTTACCTCACATTTCTCTTGCAAGGATTATCATCACTCGTTATTCGAAAATTAATTCTCATTTTCCAACAAAACTCCATTGCTCACACGTAATTATTTAATGTCGTCTATGCAATTTTTAATGAAGTTATAAAATTTGGATGTAAATGGAGCTAAATTATATTCTGAGTCTGGCAAGGTTGATAAGAGCTTTATCCACTGACAACAAGGTATTGTTTGAAACCACAAAGGATTTAATAACTTTTAAGCTGCATGTAAGCAAATTTTATTATAAAAAGTAAATAAAATATCATAGGGAAAATATTTAAGCACTAAAATCGATATTAGAACTAAATCATTTCTTGACACAGTAAGTAATTTTCACGATTTGCTTGTAGAAAGTTTATACAACCACAAGTCTATTAAGTCCTTTGTAGTTATTCACTCTGTCGCTCTAGAATATTATCTTACCAGTAAGTTATACATTCGGTTTAACGCATATTTACTTCCCGTTCAATCCACGATTTTGTTACATACATGTACAGGAACTTTCAAAGAAAGTTTTACCATTATTTGTTTATTTGTCTAAAATCCAAAAGCAATTATTTTACAGTGAAAATTAGCTTCACATTGTGGTTACAAGCGTCCAATTAAAGAGGTAAAATTTATAATTTAAAGTTGAACCGAAAGTTTAGAAGATAATCGTGCGGTAATTAGATGGTGTATGTATAGGTTTACGTGACCAAGGGCTGATTATTTTACAGCGTTTAAATTTAATTCAACTTCAGATTAAAAGCTTTTCCATAACGAAAGTGTATAAAGCATGTTTCGAAAATTGCAGTGTGTCTGTTAATCGTAAGTTAGAAAGAGCAAACATACTGTGGATTTAAACTTTACTTTTGTCAGAGATTAATATCATTAATAAACAAGAGTTTGACAGTTTTACTATTGATTGAAAAGTTCATTTTTGGCATCAGAAGTTTAAGAATATTCCATTTCATAAAAAATTTCAACAATTCTCCCCATATCGATGTGTTTAAAACGAAAAGTTTGGGTGCCCTACTAAATTCATTTTAATATCATCGACTGGCTTTATATCCGGTTTTCTGGAATTGCTTGATTTGGTAAAATGAAACCGGCATTTGTCCCAATTATACTTTCGCCCGGTCTAAAGGCAATATCGAATTGGAAAGAGCCGTTAACATAAATTTTCTAAAAGGTCCGGGTCACGAAAACTTCTCAGTTTCTGCTTAATTTTCGCGTAGAAATATGAAACTCGACGTTCAGAGTTAAGTGTTTTATGTATTTACTCTCGAAATTACATTTTCGTTTACGCAAGGGGAATCATGAAATTCTCAGTGGTGCATCATGCTATGAATTTTCACATGTTCTATTGATACAAGTGCATCCGCTTATCGCTGATAACTGTTGCAAATCGTACAGAATGTTCCGGTCTTTTGTCAATTAGTTTTACACGCCGTGTAAATCTAAAAGCATCGGTGAAATATTTAAATAATTGCTGGGACGAGATTATAAGCCTTCATATCTCTGTAAACTAAGAATTTTGGAATTTAATGAAGAATTTAGTAATTGTGAGAGAGAACAAAGGCTTAAGACATTTTAGTGTAGTATTATTTTAACTGAAGGCAACAAAATGCTTATTTAGAATATTTACGAGCGAATTATTACAAATAATTTTTCTTAACATTTCATTTTTCAGTTTTACATATGTTTACATTAGAAATAAAATGGGTGCTTATTCAATTAGCGAATGTCCGATTTTCGATCAGTTTTCAACTGTAGTCAATAGTAGACCTCCTAAATAGTAGATTTATGGAAAAAATGCGGAATATTAAACTTTTTTTGCAAAAAAAAATCAAAATTTTATCATTTAGCACTATTTTTGAAGCTTAACTTTTATTTCCATTAGGAAAAGTGTCTTTCGGGACCCGTGGGGTGAATTGGGGTGCTGGATGGAGTAAGTTAAGGTAAGGTAAGATAAGTTTGCACGTGTCATTCTTGCGCAGGGACCCTGCTAATCTTCTTGGTAAGGTAAGGTAATATTAAATAATGTCAAGTCAAGACTAATGCACCTAACCCAACAGGTTGATGTGAAATATTAGACTTTTTGGTTAATTTGACTAAAAAAGAATTTTATTTATTTTTGTTATCAACCAATGGTGTCGCTAATAGAGAAGTTACGTACACACAAGTTGTAGCTTCAATTATAATTTCATTTATTAAAATAAAATATTCAATCATTTACAAATGTCGCTTCAATTCTATATTAAACACCTGATTCATATCCTATCACCCTGGACTATCTTCAAAACGAATACATCTTTCGCCTTTTACCTTACCTTACCTTCATTCCAAACCCTCCTTTCGTAGAATTCTTACCCCACCTAGCACCCCAATTCACTCCACGGGTCCCAAAACACACTTTTCCTATTAGAAATAAAAGTTAAACTTCAAAAATAGCAGAAAATAGTCAAATTTCATTTTTTTCCCAAAAAATCATAATATTCCGGATTTTTTTTTCATGAATCTACTATTTAGAAGGTCTACTATTGATTACAGTTGAAAACTAATCGAAAATCGGACATTCGCTAACTAAACAAGCATCAATAAAATGTGATATTATTGGCACTTTAAGGAGTAAAAGGGTTTTTGATAATTACATTTTTTTTATATCAGCGTTTGATAATTTAAAACAAGTTAGGTTTACAGATTAATATTTTGTTCTTCGTCAAATGATTAGCGTCTATTCAAAAGCAGACAAGTCCAATAAAACAAATTTTAGGTAATATGCGAAAAACGTCTGATTTTGTTCAGACTCTTAACATCACTCAAGCTTTTTACTTGAGACTTGTTGGGTTTTATTGAATTCTAAAAGGGTAGAAATACTCTTCAAATGTTTTAATTTTACCGTACTGTTAGCGGAATTTTCATAAATGCATTCAGTACCTCTCAAACACTATAGTGTTTGTCCTCGGTTACCAATGCAACAGTCATCTTCTGCTACATATTAACGTAGTATTTTTTTACATTATATTTTTATTTTTTATACCTTTCACCCAAGTAAATACCTATACTATTTCTGAAAGTGTATAAATAACATTATAAATTACACATATAAAGTACTATAAAAGGGAATTTACTATTTATATAGCCTCTCGTCGTTATCTCCTTTTATCCTTCGGAAGAAAATATTCTCCGAGGAAAAGTGTATATGTAGGTTACTCAAGAGCATGCATACGAAATCTTGGTAACGACTGTGATGAATATAATGTTGTCAGTCATTTTACATAAATTTCAAATATTTTTCTTGCCTTCTTTTTTTTTGGTTATAAACATATGCAAACTATCAGGCTGTTAAACGTAAAGATGAAAAAATATTTGTTTGAATTGTTGATGAAGTGAAAGGCGTGGTAATTCGTTAATCATAAGTTTCCATTAGCAAAGCACTTGCAAACGTCCAATTTGGTCATTACAGCTTGAATGATGCGTTATTAATTTATCAGGAAGAATACAGAGTGTACCCATCAAATATTACAACTGAGAGAGTGTTTAGATGTAACAACACAAAAGTGGATAATTATTTAGAGATGTCATGGCATTGGCTTCTGTTTGGAGAATCCTTAAAAAAACAAGTTAATAAAGAGCGCACGGTCTCCTAAACCATTTTTTTGAAGTTTGGGTTGTTTAAATTGGAGAGACCCTGTATATTAATTGGAAGTTTCCAAACCAAATTGAAATCCGCATATATTCAAAATCAAAGTTCAATTAATCATCATCGTATAAATGAATTAAATTTAAAAAAAATGCTAAATTCAATTGAGCCAATTAAAACTAGAAACTCATTAGTTTGAACAAGGCCGAAACAGTGAAAAACATAAATTAATTCTCGGAATATTCTTTGCGTTTGTTTCCTCGAAGGTAATTGAATATTTCATTAAAATTATTAATGAAGTCTCCCTGGAAATTACAAAGTATTATTCAACTTTTGGCGAGGTATAAAATTGCACTAACTTTAATAGAAAATTGTGCACTATACTCATGTCAAGTATTAAGCATTATTTCAAACAGCTTCTAATTAGTTTAAATTTAAACAATCCTTGCAATAGAATTTTTATATTGATATACATATGTATAATATTAAATATTAGGTCAAGATTCTGATATTTTTAAAATTCGAAACACTAATTAATTGTAATAGGTGTTGGAAAAGGCTACGACCTAATTAAATAAACGCCTTATAGGCTAAGTGTATTGGAAAAGTTTTTGCAAATTCATTATTGAATTGAATTTCAATAAAGAGAAGTTGAATTAAGGAGTTATTAATGATCCGTTATTAATAAAATAACAAACATTGCCTTAAATCTATCTTATTTTCGAATTAATTAAAACGCTATTTTCCAAATATTTTCATTTACGATGGTGTCTCTATCTTTCTGAAAGAAAGTTTGCGCATTCCCAATCTGTCTCACATCCATCAACGGGCGTCCAATCTGGATGAATGTTGTCAACTTCCCTATCAAATTTAATTAATAGCGTAATTGAGAGACAATCCAATTAATACGCAGATTAACCAGCCTTAAAAGCTACAATTTTGTTTTATTTATTTATTTTTTTTGAAAATACCAAATTTAAATGTTAACGATGTGTAACTAATTGTAAGTACATTTCTAAAGCACCTATTAGAAGAAAAACGTGCATGTGTAACTGAATAACGTAACTTACGAATTAACAAGTTATAATTATGGAGCCTTCAGTCTCCATTCTCTGTGAAATCTCAAAACCTTCGCATATTTCTAAGAGCGGTTACGCGCCGCTGGATATAAAAGACTGGATTTCATGTTGGGCTATGACGACGCCCCTTCAACGTCGGCCTTTTCGAAGGCGTCACTACGCCGGTCCACCCGGATTATTATCTTAAGTGGCCCTTGTTTTGGCCTTTTCAAAAGAAATTTTGATGGCGAGTGCCCCATTTATGATGATATATTATACAAGTGTCATATTATATAAAATAAGTGTATGTAAATTTCGTTGAACCTTTTTACCCTCACGTCATCAATATATTAAAAAAATACAATGAAAAAGTCAAAAATTTCGTTTATTCTTCAGAATCCTCTGATAACGATTTTCTTATGAAATGGGAGATATTTGATTAGAAACATCTATAGCTGAACAACTTTTGAAAGATTCTTGTAAAATTCTTTGGTTTATAGTATGTAATCCATTGGTATTGATAAACTTTCATCTTAACTCAGTTCCAACAAAGTTATAAATTACAGAGTCGATGAAATGCCTAGTCCTGAATGTGTATCTGACTTGGAAGAAAAACCTACATAAGATTGTGAGGACAACTATTACATGCTTTTGGCTTATAGAATACTAGCTATTGGATACTATCCGATAGAATACTGGACCTACGTCGCATGAATGAGATCGGTTATTGTTTATAGGAGGATGCCATTGTATATGTATAATCATAAGAACGGCCACTTGCAGGAACAAATTAACTCACTTTTAAAGAGTCGCTTACATATGGATCACTGGATTACCAAAGACTACACCAATACTACGAATGGAGCCTATGTGTATTCTTGTATTGCCAACTGATTTCCTTAACATTAAATGATTAAGGACGTGGATATCAGACTGGGACATATCCAGCTGGGTCGGGAAGAAATATTGGAACACATGAAATGAAAATATGTCTTGCATGAAAACAAATAGGCGTCTGAAATTGATCATTCGCTGGCAACCCAATTAGTGACTGATCGGTGAAGCATATCTTTTACAAGATCAACATTACTGATGACTTAGATTCTAGATTTTGTGAGAACAATATGAAAGTCACCATACATGTTTTGTTTGACCTGCAGACTGTAATGTCAGAGACATGTAAATCTGGGTTTTTTTTCTGGATCTCTACATATAAGACCTTTTTAGAACTACTATTTTTATATTGTTATCCGATTCTACGGATTCTGCAAGAGCGGAGACAATTATAATTTAGAATTTCCCATTGAGAAGTTACTTTATTAGGCTGAAAAAGGATAGACTTTTACAAACCNTTCCTTACCTTACCCCTACCCAGCAGCCCAATTCACTCCACGGGTCCCGAAAGACAGTTTAATTTTGAAAAAAGGAAAAATTCGTGTCGTGTTGGAGTCGTGTCCGTGTCGTGTCGGTTATTTACCCCACCCAGCACCCCAATTCACTCCACGGGTCCCGAAAGACACTTAAGTATTGAAGAAAATGATCAAAATTAGTATTAAAACACGATCAGGGAAGTGAGTTTTCTAAAAATATTTTTTTTAATTTCCAAAAAATTTATGAATAATCCGCATTTTTTTTTTAACTACTATTTAGGACGTCTACTATTGATTAGAATTGAAAACCAATCGAAAATCGCACCTACCCTAACGACACCGTCACCATTTTGACTTATACGATTTTCATGACTTTTACATGCTGATGTACAAATAAAAATTTACCGCAAGAACTAGATTGATCTTAATGAAAATTTTATATTTAAAAAGTTGATCCAAAAAAGGATCTTAAATCAGTTTTACATATTTCTTAAATAGAATACTAGCCGATTATTGCCTTTAACAAAGCAAAACTGGCCATCATAAATTATTAAGTTGTGAACTCAACGCGAGAACTGTAACCGATTAAGTATATGACAACTTCTCTGTTCCAATTTTCTTAATATAAACACAAACAAGATCTTAAATTCTTAAAGCGGCTTGCCAAATATTCATCCTCTTTATCCCAATTTATTTCCTATTTACATTCAATTAATTTTAAGTAGATGATATAAGATTAGACAAATTATACGCATAATAAACAGAAAAAAATATTACTTATGCACCCACATGTTGAGAACAATGTTATATTCAAGTTTCGATTTTATGTGATCCCCAAAGTAGAATTAACCGCGGAATGAAATACATAGCGTCGAAATTGCTCAACTTAAAAATGTCGAGTCGAAACGAAACAGCGTTGTCCCCGTTTTTAATTAAATTATGCAAATGGTCTTTCATATTTTAAAACGGCAAAATTACTTGTAATAACACAGCGGAGTGGGAGAGGGCCTCGTCGACAAACATTGTCTTTTCTTTTATTTACGCCTTCGAAAAAATAAAACTTTTAATACGATAGAGACTGGCGCCCGGATTAAAAATTAGTCTCTGATGTGCGGTAATTAGTTAGTTCAACGAGTTAGTAATTAAAGAAGCCGAAAGTCTCGGAAGCCAACCAGTACCTCGATTACTCGACATCCTATGGCCATACATTACAGCACATAAGAGCGATAAATGATTTATGAAACAAGTTTTGTATTGGAGAGCTACTCTCTCTGGTTCGCTATAAAACCAGCTAGACATATGAGAAGAGTTGAAACAACTCTCACCGGAATTTTGATTCATGTAAACTTTTAGAAGCGCGGAATTAAATTTTAAAATGCGGAAGGAATGAAGAGGATCATTTGTCTTCTTTTTCTGTGCTTACACAAATAAAAATATGTGATGTAATTTCGATGCAACCCAATTGGGGAGGTTTTGCCGAAAAAAACATTTTTTATTCAAGTTTCGATCATTTGTTGTTATAAATTTTTGTTATCGCTAATTTGAGATAATTAATGACCAAATGAACTGATTTGAAATTTAAATCGACCAAATTCATTCGTTTATTACTTCGAATATCGAGATTATTGTCAACAAAATTCAGTACATATAATCGGTACATACATTTCTAGCAATGGTTATGTTTTATTATTTAAGTGTAACATATCAAAACTACCTTAATTGCGTTCAAATAGGCATTACTAAAAAACATAGAGTGGAAAAATATAAATCAATTTCCATCTGCCAATTATATATTTATAGTTTGTTTAAAAATTATTAAAAAAATAATAATGAAAACAAATATTTCAATACTAATATAACGATGTTAATAAAAGTAATCAATTCACTGTTGTACTCATTATCACAATACAGTCTGAGCCAGAAATAAACAAAGTTAATATTAAATATTATCTAAAAATTTGTTTTTAGTAAAAATGTTTTTTTTTAACAAAGTGAAGATTGTCATTGGCTGGAAATCATCTATGTATCACCCATCGTGGTTATCAGATCAAACAACAAATTTATAACAAACTTAGCAATATAGCATATTTAGAACATTTTTCTTAGTTACTTACTTCTTTACATACAGTGTGAACGTTTTGGGTGGAACAATCCATATAACTAAGATCCAGAACATTTGCGGCAAAAATCCTCGGACACGTAAACCTATTTTTTNTGTGTAACTAATTGTAAGTCATTTCTAAAGCACTATTAGAAGAAAAACGTGCATGTGTAACTGAATAACGTAACTTACGAATTAACAAGTTATAATTTATGGAGCCTTCAGTCTCCATTCTCTGTGAAATCTCAAAACCTTCGCATATTTCTAAGAGCGGTTACGCGCCGCTGGATATAAAAGACTGGATTTCATGTTGGGCTATGACGACGCCCCTTCAACGTCGGCCTTTTCGAAGGCGTCACTACGCCGGTCCACCCGGATTATTATCTTAAGTGGCCCTTGTTTTGGCCTTTTCAAAAGAAATTTTGATGGCGAGTGCCCCATTTATGATGATATATTATACAAGTGTCATATTATATAAAATAAGTGTATGTAAATTTCGTTGAACCTTTTTACCCTCACGTCATCAATATATTAAAAAAATACAATGAAAAAGTCAAAAATTTCGTTTATTCTTCAGAATCCTCTGATAACGATTTTCTTATGAAATGGGAGATATTTGATTAGAAACATCTATAGCTGAACAACTTTTGAAAGATTCTTGTAAAATTCTTTGGTTTATAGTATGTAATCCATTGGTATTGATAAACTTTCATCTTAACTCAGTTCCAACAAAGTTATAAATTACAGAGTCGATGAAATGCCTAGTCCTGAATGTGTATCTGACTTGGAAGAAAAACCTACATAAGATTGTGAGGACAACTATTACATGCTTTTGGCTTATAGAATACTAGCTATTGGATACTATCCGATAGAATACTGGACCTACGTCGCATGAATGAGATCGGTTATTGTTTATAGGAGGATGCCATTGTATATGTATAATCATAAGAACGGCCACTTGCAGGAACAAATTAACTCACTTTTAAAGAGTCGCTTACATATGGATCACTGGATTACCAAAGACTACACCAATACTACGAATGGAGCCTATGTGTATTCTTGTATTGCCAACTGATTTCCTTAACATTAAATGATTAAGGACGTGGATATCAGACTGGGACATATCCAGCTGGGTCGGGAAGAAATATTGGAACACATGAAATGAAAATATGTCTTGCATGAAAACAAATAGGCGTCTGAAATTGATCATTCGCTGGCAACCCAATTAGTGACTGATCGGTGAAGCATATCTTTTACAAGATCAACATTACTGATGACTTAGATTCTAGATTTTGTGAGAACAATATGAAAGTCACCATACATGTTTTGTTTGACCTGCAGACTGTAATGTCAGAGACATGTAAATCTGGGTTTTTTTTCTGGATCTCTACATATAAGACCTTTTTAGAACTACTATTTTTATATTGTTATCCGATTCTACGGATTCTGCAAGAGCGGAGACAATTATAATTTAGAATTTCCCATTGAGAAGTTACTTTATTAGGCTGAAAAAGGATAGACTTTTACAAACCGTTTCTAGGAAAAACTTGATCTTTGTCTTTATTTGAAAATTAAAATGCTAAACAATATTTTCCAAATAAGTTTGTGACTACAGGGCATATTTTAATAGCTATTCCAGAATAAATTTTAATATAATTCCGAGTCCATTGTTGAAATACAAGCTATAAAATTTTAAAAACTTGACTGGCCTACATTTCAAGTTGTTTGATGAAACTTGACTGCCCTATGTTTCAATTTGTTTAATAAATATACAATTCCAATTCAATTACAGAAATAAAATACGGTTCTTAGGGTGGATATTTACCCATGGGTAATAATATTTCCAAAATAATGAATATAGAGGCTATTTAATGTCAATATTAGTTTTTATCAAAACTCCCAACGAATATAATTTATTTATTAATTGAATTTTATTAATTAATCCGTTATATATTTTACATTGATTGAAGACTAGAATTTGTACTTTAAAACTAAACAAAACTCACACTTAACAACATTGAACAAAAGATCAAAAGGTAAATTGGTTCTTTTTTCTCTTGGAACACAAAGGCCTCGGTCAAAATGTCTGAATCGTTGAAAATGGGCGTACAAAATACATTATGCGATGTGTACAAAAAGAGTGAGTTATTACTTCCTATAATTAAAGGTTAAAATTGTAATTTACATTTAAAAAAGTACATTACTCTGAAAAATATTAACATAGAATTTACAACTAAAGAGATGGCCACATGGAGTACAACACCTCTTAGTATATTTCTAAAAGATATGGGTTTTAAGTATAAAAAAGATGATGGGAGAAAAAAAATCTGATATTTTCTCATTAAGGGCTCGTTTTCTATGTAAATTTATGGAAAATCATATTAGATTTTTTTCAAGATCATTGATTTTTTAAGTGAACTTTAGATTTTTTTCAAAATTAAAGGAAATTAAATTCTAGTAAGACAGTAATGTAAAGTAAGGAGTGTAATAGAAAAAGCGTTACTGTAAGTTCACGTTGAAGCATGAAAAAGCTTCGTTTAAAGGACAGGTATAATATTTTATTCAAACAATAACATATTCTATAGCATCGGACAATTTTGGTGAGATGACTAATGATATTTCTACCAAATTGATTATAACACACTCATTTCTCAATTTGAAGGAAAAACAATTATGCACAACATCTAATAAAGTCCAAGTTTTTAATTAACGAAAGCTGAATTTTTTGGCAAAGATAAAAAAACCTTTCATTGAGGCACCTACAAGGGAATATGACTATAAAGTATGACCAACCTATCATTTCGGTTAAGTTCAACTATAATATAATAAATGCATTGGAAGGAATAAACAATGTTGGAAGAGGCTTTAGAGCAGTTTAATATCGAAATGGAAAATGTAATTCAGAAGTGTTATAACATAGAATAAAAAATAGTCACGACTGAAATTGCACCAATTATAATCAATTATACAGGATGTCCCACATCTAGACTTCCAAGCAATTTTTCAAAGTTAGAGAAAATTATTTATTTGTTTCTTAACATATCATATAGGAGACACTAAGCTATTCGATGGTGTTACTTTTGTTTTTCAAATGGCACACCCTGTGTCATATTTAAGAATTTGAATTTTCATCCTTTAAGTTTTACGTTGATATGCGTTTCATTTAATTAATATGTATATGTCGCACCCATTTGGCGAAATAGTACATTTCGTGAAATAGTTGTACAGTTCACGAAATACTTCCAGATGCTGTTATTATTGGGATTTACAGTATCTGGACAAAATATTTGTTCAATTCGTGAAATGTAAATCAATTTTCTACAGATGGTGTAATTCATTCTGGTAACCTTATTTGGATAGGAAATTTGTCCCTTTCGTGAAGTGGAAACTCTTCAAAGTACATTTGGTGTAATAATGANGAATAAAATAACTACCCACACCTATTAAATACAAAAAAAAAACAAAACACAGAAAATCAATAACCTGTTTTAGATGTTTCACATATACTTTGTATCGCTCAATGGCAACAATAATGCCACAGTAATATAGGCGAAAAAATTGGTTTCCTTTATTAAATTTATAAATTTTAAATACATAACGATATAAAAAAATTAAAAGTTGTCAATGATAACTGTTTGGTTTTTAGGAGTTAAGTTTACTATTAACTATTTATCAATGAAATTATAAAATTACAAAAATAGCAATAAATAAATGTTTAAAAAAAAACTACAAATATAATTTTGTTTCAACAAAATAACAATAAATTAGATTATATTAAATAAATAAATCTAATTATTATTATTATTATTATTATTATTATTATTATTATATTATAAATCTAACACTATATTATCTTTTGTTGAAAGGTCGAAGTATCATAAAAGTGTCTCTGACAGATGTAGAGAGTTTTTATACGTGACAGAAAAAACTAGTATTGTTGAAACTTTAAATTAAAATCACTTCTGCTTAAAACTCAAAGCCAAATCATTGAAATTCATCTACCCTCTATAGTGCAATTATTAATATATGAAAAGATAGTCACCATCTGCCGTTTTTCTAAAAGCAAAAATCACTGATAAAAAATGTTGCATCATCCTATCCTTTAACTACAACAAGTAGTAAATCGTCATGTAAAAATATGTCTAATAAAAATTCCATCTGGCTATGGACTAGAAATGAACACAAGAGGTGGTCTTCTATTTGAAGAAATCAATCTGATACTGTCCATTGATTGAAAAAAATTCCATGAACACAAGCCAATATTAAACTCCCAAGAAATTGAGATCAATTTAAAATTTACAAGAGAAGTTTACCATCTTTATGCCAACAGAACAAGCTCATGGACTCTTATAATTTACATTTCAAATAATACAATGATAATATTGATTTCCAATGAGGCTACACCCATAACGTGACGCTTCCTCTAAGCAATTGAATTTTTTTTCTAACATTCTCTCATGTTAAATAAATTCACCAGAAAATGCCATTTTAAATGTAGTTACAGTCAATAAATTATGCTAGTTTTATAAGAAAAATTAAGATTTAGATGTAATCTTGTAATTGCCATTTAACGCATGATACAAATTTCATTTTTTTTTAAATGGAATTTTGTAAATCGAAAATAAACGACTCCAATCCGTTTTATCTTATTTGTTTGATATTTATATTTTGATGTTCTTTATACGAGTAGACGTTCAAATATTGTCAGAAGGGTTACTACGGCCTTCGGACTACTTTAATTACTTCATAATAATTCCAAGATCCATTTAAATAGGATAAGAAAGGGAATATATTTTATGTACAGGAGAAAGTGACTAAGTTCAAAATTGAAAAATTTATGATTTCCATTTTTTAATAACAAAATTTATAAAAAATGAAGTAACTTTAAAACAAAAACTATCCAAGTCTTCTATAATTGAATATTTATTTAAGAAAAGTGACAATTGATCAAATCTTTATCTAATGAAAAATGCAGGAAAAAATGACTAAGGGGACTTGGTCATTTAGGAATGAACTTGATCTTCAACAACAGACAGAGGTTCCAGTACTGATTTAAATTAATATATACCCTGCGGGTGTATGTGTACGCCTTTCAGTGATTGAGAATAATCCTTTTGAAAAGAAAAGATCATTTTGTAGAAAATTGAATTAGATCATACCATCCCAAAAAAATAGCATTTAAAACATTCTCATAGAAAGATTTCACTCTTCAATAGTACAAGAGTAAAGTCACTATCTTTTTCAGAAAGACAACAATAAAGTGGAATATTTTGATAACAATAATCCCGATCATTCCATTAAAACTACTAACACAAGAAAGTGACATCCAAATAATATATCTCGACAGTAACATGACAATTATATCCTCCATATTAACCTAAATGACGCAAAGTTAATATACCAATGCTAAACATACTTTTTTACATTATGTAAATTTCAATTTCTTAGTTAAACAATTCAATAATATCAAGAACAATTCTAAAATAACTGCGGAATATTTGAATAATGGAAATGCAACTAATCATATTTCATATCATGCAATATCAGAAAATCTACTCTTAACGATTGAGTTTTTGATTCCGATTGTATCGGCAAAATTCAATACTTTAAATTTATCTCGTTCTCGTTCCAAACGAGGATTAGCGAATGTGGTTGGCAAAATAAGTAAATGATTATTTGCTTCTTAGACGCATTAGATGGAGAACTTTACCACCAAGTAATCGCAACATTCGAGATAAAATAATAAAGAAAAATATTTTATGAAAAACTAAATTACAAATGTCATTATAAAAATCTCTAATTAATAATTACAACAATACTATTAATAGGCTGAGTAAAAATTACGAAAATCTACAAAAGGGCTTAAAACTATTTCAGGCATCAGTTCAACACAACATAAGTATATTAGAAGAATACCTTAGTTTTTGGGGCATTATTACGCAATTAAATCAAGACTGTCAAAATGTAATTATATCTCTAGACAAACAAAATTAAGTGCTTTGTATAATGTTTCTATTGACGAATTGAAAAATATAATAAATTACTTATTAGAAATTTATAAAAATTCGAATATTTCAAATTTTGAAAATATATTATCCTATTACAAATTCTTGGGAGTTCAAATTACTTTCTTCAATTCAAAAATTACTTTTGCGATTTATGTACCAATTTTAAAAGAAAAAGTCCTCTTCTATTATCATCTCTGTCCAAGAATACAGAATAAAAGCATCCTGATTCCTTCTTACCCTTAGTTGACACAAGAAGAATCAATGATTCAGTACAACCTCGACCCTTGTCCAGAAATTGGAAAGATGTACTACTGTCCAGAAATATATTATTCTTCTGATCAATATATTGAAAGTCTTCTAAAAGGTGATTCATACGAAAACGTTAAATCACGAAAATCAATGTTCAGGAACCTAGCACAGAACAAATTACGAAAGAATTTATTCTAATCGTGCCAATGGAACCAATATAACTAATGACGAAATGTATTAGTAGTAATCAATACCGAAAAACCAGCAAATCAATTCTAGTCAAAATTCCAATCAATTGTGAAATCAGTGTCAATGGAAAGCAATTTTACAATGACAATCGAGCCCAGGAGGGAAAACCATTGTTATTGCCAACTGTTGTGTTCGCTAGTCCAAATTCAAATGACGTTCAATATCAGTAAGATTAACCTTAACGAAATCTATCATCGGAAAGATTTTGCCAATCAATTAACAGTCCCTAACGAAATGTCCAAAGTCCAAATATACAATATTTGTCTCTCGACGACGATTGTTGTGCATTTTAATCTCAATCATTGTAATTTATATTTGTATAACCAGAAAAATTCGCTTCCGAGAACAATTCCCTTCGAAAGTTGAAGAAAATGTACCCTTGGACTTGCTATCTAGCTAAAGAAGAAAAACCAAAAAAAAAAACAACGATAAATTTATTCTTCAGAAAATAAAACATCCTAGCACTACCAACAGTGTTTCTTGTACCCCATAGAGCATATGATGTTTAATTTATAAGTAAGTTAAGTAATTCCTTCTTGTAACTTGTATCCATTCTTTTGTTTTTGTATTTTTGGAAGGTGTTTTTTAGTTTTTTTTTTGGTACTACATTTGCTAGGGTTAATTTAATGATTTTCATGTTTCTAATTTTAAAATTGTTCAATTATAAGTCATAATAACCCTGTTCAATCATTTCAATTCCAACCACCCCGGCAGGAATATGATCATGGCAGCTACACAAGAAGTGAATTATAAAAAATCGGCTCATCTGTGGTGCTACTGGTATGATTGGTAGTTGACCAGATGCTTCTTCTGACGATTGTAATTCGTCGGAATGAAGCAATTAGTAATAATTCGACTTGAATTACCATGATACAAAATATTTATAATCATTATATAAATATTTATCATCATATAAATATTTATATCACGATTGGTTTCGCTCAGAAGCCCAACTCAATGAGCCAATGAAACCGAAAATGTAAACCAAAAAGTTCTATCACGTTTAGTACTTAGAAAATAGTCAAAATGATATTTAATTTTTTTTCTGATGGAAATATTATATACAGTACCGAGCAAAAGTGGAGAAACAAATAGTAGTTTTCATAAACCAATGGAAATATTAACTAAGTTCCAAATATGAGTAAAATAATTGTTTCCTATAAGTACCAAAAGCTAAAGAAGTGTTTGTTACTGTTTTCTTTTTCTTGCACTTAATAACACAGTTTATTTTGTTTTAGTGACGAGCAAAAATAAGGAAACATTTCTTAAAGTTACCATGTATTTAGTTACAAAGCTGGCTGGCTGATATTTCTGTCTGGCGTTGTAAATGAAAATATTGTGACTATGCCCAGAGGTATTACTTTGTATTTACAAATAAAACAATTGGTATTATCAAAGAGCGGATAAAACAGTATGGAAAAATTTAAATCGATCAGTTATGTCTAAAATTTTTAACAGGTTCACTGTCTACATATGATTTTCGTTTCTTCTCCAGACGTCCAACAAATTTCTTTCAATAAATTAGCTTAGATTTTGTATATATTTATCCCTCTGCCCCCCAAGACCAGTTTGTCAAAATATGATTCTAACGCACTCAAAACTATATTTTATACTTTATTTAGACGTTTGCTTTATAGCAATTCCATACCTTACGACTTTCAATATTAAATCAGTTGTATTAGACAGGCCTAAAAATGAACACGTATGACTCAAGGACGTACGGTGAAAAAATTCTTTGAATCATATGTGCTTCATGGACAGTGAACGTGTTAAGTTATTTCGTCTCCGAAAATCTCTAATAAGTCCACCGAAAATAAGGAAACCTAGAAAAACAAAACTCAAAGCTGACAGGAAAATTAAAAATCTAATATTTAAAAAGCCATGAGATAATATTAATTTCTGCAAGAAAGCTTTCTAAAACACCTTTCATATCATAGAAAAATCGGATCGTCCGACTTCAATTTGCATATGATTATTAAAACTGGATCAAAGCGGATTACCGTATTATTTTGCGATTAAAGTAAATTTAATTTGTTTACCTCTGATGGTATTTTATGGGTTAAACATTATAAAAACCAATATTTCGATCCGGTAGAATTAAACATAGTGGAAAAAATATTTAAATATAGAAGGTTTTTCTGATTAGGGAATGGGACCGATCCAAACTGTTACACTATGTTACCATATGTAGAAGAAAACATGTTTTTACGATGATGTTTTCAACTAGACAATGATTCGAACTATATGTAAAAACTTGTGAAAACATTTTACGAGGATGAAAGGATCAATGTTATGAAGTGGCCGAGGTTTTGACCTGAAATCCATAAAAAACTTTGATCAAAAAATCAAATGTGGATATCCTGAAAAATTTAAAAATAGTGAAGAGCTCTTTGAAGCCATTGAATGTGCATGGAATGTTGTGCACAAACAAACTATTCTAAAACATATCGGTTCTATGAAAAGAAGATGTCCAAAGGTTATCAAAAATAATAGCTGCGCCACCAAATTATTTATTATTTATTATTTACTTATTATTTTCCTATCCCTACTTTCACCAAAATACACATGAATATCTCAATTTTTGCTCATTATATTTTTATAATAACTCTTACAATTAGTGTAATATTAATCCTTAAACTTAGATTATTATTAAATTTCTGCTTGGTGATATATGAAATTGAAAGCAAATGTTTTCATTGTTCAGATTAAAACCTAAGAAAATAACATAATAAAGTTTTTCCATTTTTACTCGGTACAATGGGTATATGAGCAACAGCAACCTTTTCATAGCCCCAATCACGTCCTCGTTGAAATTAATTAAAAGGATATCGATCAAATTTTACACTACTCGCCGAATGATAAATCGGATAAGATTTTCAGATTTTCGTACCGTCTAGATTTAATAATTTATTCAGACTTACACATTTTCCATTAAGCTTAAGTCCGGAGAGCATGCTGACCACAATAGATGAACCTGCGTTCCATCCTGTTGATAAATGAGCTTTCGTTGTTAAGTTGCTTGCAATAAATATAGTACGAGAACATTTTTTCATACCTCTGACTATGATCCATGGCGTTTAAACGAAATAGCCCTTGAAACTTTTTTCACTTTCATTCTTAAAAGCTTTACAAAACTCGACTGCCACACCATTGAAATATCACTTGGAACTGAGAAAAATGTTATTTTTTGCTTCTTGTTTACTGTTAGTTTTTTTGTTATTACGGGTATTGAACTTAGAATCAATAATATTCATACATGAAATTTCCAATAATATTATCATTTACATATGTACATATGTAATTGTGTAGTGAGAGTTAAACAAAATAATCCTGTAAATTTCAATACAAAATATCAAAAGCGTTTGAATCTGATAAAAGTGCTATTATATTCGGCGATGTGTTTACAAACTCCGTTTTCAAAAAAAGTAGGTATACCATTAATCTCTTATCTTTCGTATTTGTGAATTTTTTGTATAGGATAAACGCAAAAAAAATGTGAAATATGTATAAATGTCCATACATATACCTTTACATATAATATATACAGTAAAGTCGTAAAGTATGGAATGAATTCATTTCAAATTCAGAAGTTCATTTTTTGAAAAATTGCTCTCCGACCCGTCAATTTTTAGTTTTGGCTGCGATTCTTTTGATAGCAAATCCATATATACAGGGTGAACCAAAACAAGTTACAATCATAGACTTCAGTTTTTCAAATGGAAATAGGTTTTATTATTTCATTTTTGAATGATGTTTCCAATTCTAAATAATAAATATTTCATGATTATATCCTATACCTAAATTGAACCGTGTTCGATTTGCCGATTGTTAAAGTTTGCAATTAAATAGATTAATTCTTATCATTTTATTAAATCTTGGAAGACTCTTCCAATGGTTAATTGGCAATAATCTATGTGATCGAGAAATTCTTTCTCGCACACTGACCACTTCTGGAGTGATTGACCGAATTTCTCGAGTAATTCAATGTTTTGAGTCTTAATAAGGACTTATCGCAATGATACTTTCAAAAACCAATGGATTGACAAAAGAGGAGTATTGAATAGTCGCCAAAATATCCAGCCTTTATCCCACCTTAAATGTAAGATATTTCAAACTAAGCCCAATGTAATTATTCGAGAAATTCGGTTAATCACTCCAGAGGTAGTCAGAAATGTGCAGAAAGAATTTCTTATTTTTACAAAAAAATTGGTTAGTTTTGTTTAATTTATATACCTATATTTTTTTCTTACCATATTAATGATGAAATCAGCGAACAATTCGTCCATCTATAGTTTCAAATCCCATACTTTTCTTAAAACAGTTTTGCCAAACCTAGACAATTCCTAGCTTTAAATCAATAAAAGGTAAATTATCTATAGAAGTACTCCTGTTCGTTTGAAGAGGGCGCTAGTAAAAGTCAATCAATAAAACCAAACTTTTATATTTTTAAAAAAGAATTAAGTATTAACAATTTATTCCACTGGGGACATTTTCGCATTGATTTTTAGTTTGAGCTCCTGTAACTTCTACATCATTGAAATGAAAGTCCGAACATCCACCTGAGGCACAAATAATTTGAAAAGCCATACTTTTGCTTCCAGTCATGGATCCTTTCACATTATCCAAAGTTAAATTTGAAATTGGTATGTTAGCTTTTGCTTCTCCACTAGGATAATTTTCTTGAATCGACACAGCATACCTGTCAATATCTAAAAAGTACATTAAAATAAAATGGTCTCCCAAGTGTAAGGATCTTACGATTAAATTCAATATTTTTATAAAGAATATTTTTAAGAGTGCCAGTGCTCCCATCATTGTGGGTTTTAATGTGGATAGCGTTATTGGAATATTCAACTTTAGAATTCAAAAATTGAACATTTTTCACATCTCCATCTTTCAACTGAAAATAATTTTTTCGATTATTTAAGTGTGAAAAACAGATTACTCGTACTTTACCGAGAAACTTAAACCATGTGATCCATTGCAATGCAAGTTTTCAAAGACCATATCGGAACCACCATTTACAGCCACACAATCGTCTTGATTTATAACCACTGAGTTTTCAACCCTGAGGCCTACAGCACCACCTATGTCAAATCCATCAGTATTTTTGGCATATTTAGTGCCAGCAACTCCCTAAAAAGATACCACAATTAAGCCACTAAAAACTTCTATTGTTTTGAATTTCGTACTGGATAACCATCATAGTTATCAATGTTTATGTTGGTGACGAATAGATTTGTAGATGATGAAAGCATAATGCAGTTATTTGGGCAATTTTTAAGTTTCAAGTCTCTTATAGTAGATTCATGAAGCTTAAATCGAAGAAACTTTGGTCTCATAATGGTAGGTTCAGTAGCTCCTTTCCAATGTTTGGGACCCAATCCATCTAACAAGTGGTCTGAGGAGGAAATAGATTTTCTACTAACTGAAATTCTTTTTAATAAAACACTTACTGTTTGTTCCATAAATCTCTACATTTGTTCCAGTAATTTGTACTAAATCTCCGGTCCATTCAGCTACTTCATGTGTCAAATGTCCATCAAAAACTAATTTAGCTCCATCCTTAAGATCGATTTTCAAGGTAGTCTCAGCAGGAATAACCAAATCGGTGATGGTTAAAATATCACAACTTTTAGCCGCTGCATCTACATCGGCATAATTTGACACAGTACAGGAAGCAGCTTCAATGACATGCACAATAGATGTGCCGAAAAGACAAACAATTAATACAAGTTTATACATTTTTTTATAAATGTTAGTAACAACACAGTGACGGTTAGCTACGAGTTGAGATTAGTTTATATATCATTCAGATAAGGAGCATAACGGAATGTACACAGTAGTTTATTTAAACCTGCAACACTGCATAGATAGTCAAGTGTTATTGTCGATTTTGAAAATGTTATACTAAGTAATTATTTGTCGGTAATTTACGTCACATAAAATGAGGTTTAGAGAAAACATTTTAAGGTGCCTGTGTAGAACAAAAACACTTCAGCTATTAATAAGAAACTAATTGTAGAACATTATTTTTTTAAAATACTGAAAGTTCCGGAATGTATACTGAACATACACGGCATCTCAGGCAAAAAATATATCACAAATATTTCTTTAAAAAATTATTTCTGAGCAGAATTACGAGATACGTTAACTGTGAAATGAAACGGGGAATAAAAAGTTAGATTTCAAATTTCATCCCCTTCCCTCTAAGAGGCACACTCTCTAAATGTTCAGATGATAGGGTAAGTCCTGTGATACCTTGTTTGAAAGACGTTTTCTTTGTCTCTATGTCTTTGTAGTCCATTCGTTCTAAATGCACTCGGAAAAAGTATTAACTTAATTTAAACTTTTTTCTTATTTAATTTTAACTTATTAATTGACGAAAGCGGCTTCCATTGATCTTCATATACAAGTGAAATTGATGTTCAAAGTAATGTCGTTCGTATAACATTTCAAGATTCATCAAACAACACTCACAAACGTTTTGGTCACATAAATCTTGAATAGATTCGGGTTTCGTAGAATATTTCGTCTTTAAGTGTCGCAATAAAAATTATATTGGAGTGAGATTGAACGATTTTTGCAGACCATTCGCCTGGATTTCTTTATGCGATCCATTAACAAGGAAATTCTTCATTTAAAAACTGATAATTTTGAATAATTATTTTGTAATGCCATCTTATGATAACTAATTATCACATTCCAGAATTTCGGTGATTTTTGGATTAATAGGGTTTTCACTGATAAAATAATACAACATCAAAGGATTTTGTACTATTTTATCAATATAATTTTCATTCAAGGTATGGGGTATGTTTCGAGTTATACAAAGACAACACGAACTACTTAAAAGAAATAGCAAACGAAATCTTAGTATTTCTTGTTTTCGCTTGGCAAAAAAATTGGCTTCGTCGTATTTTTTTACCACCTAGTCAATGGCATTTGAAACTTTTAAAAAGAAGAACTAAAAAAATTAATTAAAATAAAATAACTTGCAGATTAAAAGGATAGAAATACAAAACCGCAACATGTTTTAACTAACTACTCGTAACTGGAGGCAATTTTCAACATTTAGTAAAATATTAAAATAAGTTAGTGTTTTTTCAGATTATTTTCATAAAGGATGAATAGAAATAGAAAGATAAAATCATGATCATATATGTATTTCAAACAAGGTATCGCACGACCTCTTACCTTTTCAAAATTTTGAGAGCATGTCTCTTAGGAAAAAGAAGATGAAATTTGAAATAAGACTTTTACCATAGAGTAAATTATGTTCCACTCCATATCAAAGTTGACGTATCTCACCGTTTTCCTTAAATATAATTTTCTAAAAACATATTTATGGCCAACACTTTCTCTTTGTTCCATGAATCTGCACGTTTTTTCCAGTATTTTGTAATAATTTCCTTTCTCTTAAACACCCTATATACTTATTGTTAATATCATTGGTAAATATGTTGGTTTCTTTTTTCACAATTACTAGTCAGTTAATCAACGGAACACCATTTGCTAAAACTTAAATAAGAAAGTTTGTTATTATCATCAACTAAAAGGGCTTGGAGATTCAATAAAGTCTTAAAATGAAATTTTTTCAAAATAAAGAAAATTATGGGAAATATCGAAATAATTAGAAATTGTTTCTTTCTACTATTACTGTACTCATATATCGATTATAAAAACCAATTGACCCGTTAATTTATTATAAAAATATAAAAATGAAAATTTCGGCCCTCTATACGTTATAATACATTATACGAGGATTGTTTAATAAACAGGGAACAAATATGGGCATAATGTTATTTATGTAATATTAGGTTTGTTAATAATTTTTTAGCCCCAAAATACTGGCTATTCTAAAAGCATTTCGGAAATGTCTGGAATCACTAATTCTTGTGAGTATAAATAAGCCAAATTCTGCACTAATTACTAGTAATCAAAATTTCGACGATGCAGTGAAAATATTTTGAAAAAATTGATTTATCGCGAATGCAAATTCGAACGCTTCCTCTTTACAAGCTTGGCAAGAACCACGACGCCAAGACCGCGACACGTAATGTATGCCACGCGATTGCCGACTCTACGCTATCTTACACAACAGCAAGGATTTGGTTCAAGAAGTTAAGGGAAGGGGGCTACGACCTGGAAGACAAACCGCATACCGGTGGACCTCTGATAGTAGATGTACAACGTGGACAACTTACCAAAGAAAATTCGCAACGGAAGACAACGGAAAGTTACAATAATATACTTAGAAAAATACAGTAGTAGTCCAGAAACTTCCAAAATGTTAAAAGAAAAATTCAGACTCCAGGGCTAAATAATTATTAGTCAATCTAATATTAACCCTCTTGATCAAATTTAATTTTGTGGTAATTGGTATATTGTAGGTAACTGGATAATTGAAAAATTGTCTAATATTTGGTCTTTATGTGATGAAGAGCACAGTGACTGATAACGCAATTACGAATGCGAAAATCAGGGTGAAAAATCGATCATTTTTTGTATTGATGAAATTAAACATACCAAAAATTATTTAAATAAAATCATTATTACTGGGTTTTCTGTTTTCTATGTCACATAGCATATCTACAGATTCATGTATCCATGCAAGACTTCTAATACTTTTCAAAATCGTTGTATTGTACATATTTTATAGATTTTTAATGAGATTAGAGACTTTGTAATGCTTCTCCATCTATAAAATTTAATGAAACCAATCGAATTGATTTTGATGTTTCACTTCTATAGAAATCTATTGTAATTTCAGGAACGCTGTATTACGATCCATAATTCTGTGAAAGTCATTTGCTATGCTTGTAGGGGTCGCTAGTAGTAAAATTCCAAATATTTCTAAAAGATTTAGAAATATATCTCTTTTTATGTACACCATTTAACAAATAATTTCAGTAGTTATATTATCAGATTGATTAAACATTTTAGCTCCAATAATCTTTAATTGATTAAAATTCCAGTCGTCACAATTCTTCTTCGTAAGTAATTGATCAAAGCTACATTTTTACTTCCAATAATTGTTGCTGTAAAGTTTTCCAATGTTAAATTTGTAGTCGGAGCGTTAGCTTTGACTTGTCCTCTTAGATAGTTTTCTTGAATCGACACAGCGTAACGGTCAATATTTAAAGTGCAGATAATGTAGGGCTAAGTTCCGCGGGGAAATTACCCTTTATTCTTTAATCCGATATTTTTAAAAAGGGCATTTTTAATTGCATCCATTTATAAAGAACATTTTTAATTACATACCATCGTTATGTGTTTTAATGTGAAGCGCGTTATTTGCATTCTCAACTAACGAATTTAAAAATTATACATTTTTAGCCTTTCCCTACATAATCTAAAATTGAGGAGATGAGAATTTCATTGAAGGAAAATTAATTTGAAATACAAATTTAAAACTTGTGATTCGTTCCAACACAAATTTTCAAAAATCAAATTCAACTATTATGTACTGACATACAATTGTCCTGATTTATAACTTCACTTCTTCAGTACCATCCACATCAAATTAATCAGTATTCTTGGCAGATTTTTGTACAGCTCCTGTCGAAACAAATAATAATAATAATGAAATAATTTTTTTAAAGATTCAAGTTTTATTACTCACCGCGTACTCTTTCTTATTGTCGCTTGTTACGTAAATTTCAACAAATTTATTAAATTAGTTATTTTAATATAGTTTAATTGACAATTCTTAAGTTTAAGATCTCTCATATTAGAGTTGTGTAGTAACAATCTCATAAACATGGATCTTAAAAGGGAAGGTTCATTTCCCTTTTTCCAAAGTAACGATACCATAACATCCAGCAACATTTTAACATTTTATATTTGTTCTGCAAATTTCAACAGAAACCTTTGTAGTTTCTTGATCGCCGATCCATTCTGCCACTTCGTGAGTAAAATATCCATTGAAAAGTAGCTTGGTTCCAACTCTTAAGTAAATTCCTAAAATAGTTTCAACAGGAACAACCAGACCTCCTAGCCAATGTATAACAACTTTTTACTACCGTATCAGTATTGCTATATTTCTATACCGTATAAAGATCAATACTCATATTCAAACTATCAATTATATGCGTATACGTAAAAACAAAAAAACAAAGATAAAGTAGAAATTTGATGAACATTTTTTTTTATAGTAAAGGAGTCTTATTAATAGAAAAATAATATTTAAAAATTATTTTATGTATTTTGGTCAAATATAATCAAAATAAAAAAAGAAATGAGTACATTGTAGAACCAGTTTGTTACTACTCGGAACAAACTTGAGTCAATTGAAAACCAAAGATAACAATAGGAGTGTTGTTATGATAATATTTAGCTAGTAAATTGTGAAGATGTACTGATAATGGAAGCCTTCCTTTTTTGAATATTAATTTTCGTCTGTTCATCTCTTTCTATGCCCCAGTATTGCCTTTTATCTGCAGCAAACATTGAGTAGACAATACTAGTCCCTATAGAAATTCCTGCCGAAATAATGGACATTATTCTCCATTGGGATACGTCACCCAAAAATTTTACAATGAAATAAATCTGATAAACAGGAAGTGGAATACTACAATGTAGTTTTTAGATATAATTTTTCTTCTGTTGTGATATGTATATCAACATATTAGTTTTAATATATGAACAACACTAATACTAGTGTTAAGACAGATTTATACGTCCAAAGATGTTGAAACAAAGCCCAACAGCGGTAACTAATGAAGTTGTGCAGATAGTTCCTGTTAACATACCTAAAATAATATAAAATTTATGATAACAAAAAGTTTTTTTATAACTTNAAAATAATAACAAAACTCAACTCATATTTTCTTCAGACGGTATTCATTTCTCTATAAAATTGAGGGCTTGTGAAAATATGAATCAAAGCTCAGTTCCTTGAACGGTTCTGTATATTAAGATACCAGTTGATCCCTATAAGACGGCCATTTAGGGAATTCTAATCTAAATTAATTCATTAATACCTCCACTAATAACCAGTATCCATTTTAATTCATATATTTTGTCCAAATAACTTGCTAAAAAAAATAACTTTAGAGAATTGAAAATATTAATAAGTTAACGTCATTTCAATCGTAGGTATTAAACAGTTCGTATTGCTTTTTAGTTACAAATTAATATAAAAGCTTATCTTACTTGCTTACCGGTATATTAGAATTGGAAGAAACGGATTTGTCAGTCACTGTTGCTTATCAGAAACAACTGTCTTCATACAAAATTCAAGAGAGTAGAATGTCTTGTTAATATTGTTTGTCCGAAACTGGGTACCATCTTTAGTCCTGTAAAAAAATTATGACAATGACTATTTATTTTTCTTGAAAAAATGCATAAAATAATTATTGTTATCTTTGTAGCACATTCAATTTTTATGTTTTTCTTGTCATTATCGATATTCGTATTCCAGTTTTGATCTGACAAGCACAAAAATATATTTAATATTTCCTTATATCATACCTTTAATGCAGAACTAACCTAAATCCAAAAATCGAATTTTTCAGGAGAATTCTGCATGCAATCCGAAAGGTCTTGATTATATCATTTCTCTTAAAATCTGAATTTCGTCAAAAATGGGACTTAGACTAGTTCTGCATTAAACAGACCATATATGTATGTTTTTATTAATAGAACAGCAGAAAGTGGCAATTACTTGTTTTTAATAATGATTATTTATTTTTCAATTACAATAATAATTATTGTAATTGAAAATAGCCAGAGCTGACAAATTCTTTTATTAATTGCAACATGCTCAAATCGCTATCATGAATTTAAAAATTTATAATAATTAAATATTTAGATTATTTGTATGGGAGCTTGTTGAATAGATTCTAGTAATTATCTATAAGTAATTTACCTATTTAATACAATAAAATTTTAACTTAGAAACGAACATATTTGAGTTATACGTATAAAAAGAATATTTTTGTTTATGAATGATATTTTTTGGAACAAATGAAAATATATAGTACTTAATTTATTTTTTGTAATAATTACTCGTTAAAAATATATACACCAATATGGTTTCTCTAAAGCACTTTGTATTTTGCATTTTTAATTAAGTTTATATAGAATATATGTAATGATTTATGTATTTACATAAGTTATTACGAATCTGAAATTACGGCTTCAGTTTGACGCTCCAATCACATCAACAGTACTATTGCTGGTGCTACGATTTACCATAAACCACTTTTTGTTTAGCCATCATGATCATATTTCTGCCGGCGTTGACGTCGCGAATCCAGGTGATGTGTAATTTTCCCTAAACCAAAATAAATCTAATATTATAAATAACATTTTTGAGTTATGACGTTCTGATAATAAATGAGTGATACACATAAAAATGAAAATTCATTCGACTAGAGAAAATTATTAATTGTTGCTAATCATCATTTTGATCATTTATCATAAATTATACAACAGATTAAAATGCATTTTCCAAATAAACAATAAGTATAAACAAATAACGTACATATGTATAGAGTATCCGATAAATCAAAAATCCAGCTTCAAAAAAAAAGAAAATATTTCTTATAATTTTCAACTGTTATTATTAACTTATTAAGTGTTATTTCATCAAATATACAATATTTTTGAAATTCATAAAATATGATACATTTCATCGATATTCTAAAATTTTATAAAACATTTTAAGTTTTTAACTAAAGACAATCTTTTTGATAATCATATGATACGAATATATCGTTTTTGGTAATTACCAACAAAATATATCTCGTTAATCTTCATGTAGTAAATGCCTTAAAATTTTTAACATTTTCATGCCGCACTGGATGGCCAGCTGACCTCTGTTGTACATCTTTTAACGAATTTCGGACACGTTTAAATTTATCATACCAACCAAAAAACACTAGAATGTGAAGGGGGTGAATACAAGGGCTACCGCTAAATCGTCTAAATATTACAACAGTGTTGTTACATCTGAAAAATTTGAAAACAACACTCGACTTTAAAAGAAATATTATGAATGAAAGGAAAAACTGTATTTATAGTGGAATTGTTAACATGGTGGAACTTTGAACGAATTGTTCTTTGTGCATTTTACAATTTGAATGAATCTGTAATAAATGGACCCATGTTCACTTTGCTGAACATGGGTTGATACTAAAAATTAATTTGCATTCTAGCAGTGAAAGATCTTAATGCCAGAATTACCCAGGAAACAATCCAAACATTATGTTGGGAAATCCTCTTCATCTTTTTTGGTGACGTTACGACTAAAAATTTTATTTAACGTTAAAACTCTATTTCTGTTGACAGTTTAAAATTATGTGCAATATTATTTTGTAAAACAATACTACAGAATTTCTCTCAGAAAATTCGACATTAATAAATCTATGTAGTTTAAGAATCATTGCCTGAATTCCGCGTACGATATTTCATCAAATCATAATGAAATTCCAATAAACTTGTCAGTCTGATTAACCCAACCGAGTCTGAACAAGGTTTTCAAATTGCCTATATCCAACACGTGGAACCCAATTTTGGTGGACTAATTCATTTATCAAGCCATATATAACTTTGAAACTGAGAAGGCACGTAAAATCTAATTTGGCTCCTCTAAAGCGACCACTCTGAAGAGTCCTCAAATGTAGCGAACCCTATCGATCGTTCCTGCGGAAACCTATTATAGTTGTTATTTCTTTCTTTGACATAAAATAGATTATGGGACGTTATTTTTTAATCGACTCATTCAGAACTTTTTTTCCCAAAAAACTTTAAGCTAATTGAATAAAGATAATTTAAATTAGGTCATTTCATAAATAAGACTCTTCTCCATTGATTCATAAATAAAATTTTTCTATTTGTCGTTTTTTCACATCTAGTTTCGTGCCATATCACTCAACTCACTGTCGTGGCACATCATCAAGTCAACAAGCTTAGGACTGCAAAGAGAAAGAAAAAACATACACGTAATGTCAAGATTTAGGAGAAAGAAACATTTGAGAAAAGATGGTACGGCTCAATAAATAACAAGAAAAAAGAAATTGCAAAAGTGAACGTTTAAAAAGAAGATTACAACCAATAAAAACCTAAAAATTATTTTTTAAAAATTAGCAAACAAAGGAAAAATTATGGGGACACTTCAATGATTAACAATAAAATAAAATAAAAACTAATAAATAAGAAATGAAAATACTAAAAATTTTATCTTAAAATACCAAAATTGTATATTCATAATCGCCATCTATTAATATTCCAAAAAATAGAAAAATGAATCAGAATCAGCCAACAGGTAACTATGTATATCTATAGATGTACTAGCAATATTCAGCATAAAGCAGAGTACATGGGGGGCAGTTTCCAGATTTATTTTATAATTTATTGTCATAGAGTTTCTCTTTGCTTATTTTAGAATCTCGAAATGTTTGGAAATTATTGAGCACGCACCACTCTCGGCTAAATGTAAAATTCTAAACGTAGTCTGTTCAAAACAGTGATTTTTAAGATGAAATCTCATATATTTCCCTAAACATACGTGTTTTGAACGTGTAGATATAGGCAGCCTAAACCCATAAAACGTATATAATCCCTCAACAAATTTTGTACCCGTCAAGAAATACTATAAGTAAGAGTCAAATTGAAAAAACCTTTCTTTTTAATTTCAGATGGGGCCTATAAAGTGTGTATATTTATATATTACTTTTCTTCCTTATTCGTCTTTTTTCATCTATCAAAGAGATAGAATGTTCCGTCGTTATACTTTTTGTTGTATTCAACTCAATGGGAAAGGACTGCCTTGAGAGGTGATTCTAACAATCCATTTACAAAACTATTTAAAGACGCCAATTTATTCTGAAAAGGATAAATACAGAGTCATTTAGTTTTACTGGTTTACTGGCCTACATCGGTTTTCTGTGATCGCCGGTATACTATTAAATAAGTTGGAAATATCCGAGGAAATCGAAATATTTATCATTCATAACGATACTCTTTATGTTATTTGTTATTTCCAAACTGTTTTTAATCTATGCTTAAAACTATCTTTATACACGCTAATCCAAAATTTAATATCCATCACATAATAACTATGATAACTATAATAGCTATAATAACTTATTTAATATTGCAAATGCGATGTTATTTAAATCAGTAAACTATAAGTATTTGCTGTCGCTGGTTAAAATGGACAAAAATTCCAAGGTACGTTCTCGTTACGTGTATTATTTTTACATAAAGTTTCTTATTTGTCTTTATGTTTAAGTGGAAAATAATAAAGATATATTAGGTTATGTATACCATTTATTTTACATATTTCATAATAAAATAAAATGCTAATTTCGTTTTGAAATGTGTTTAAAAACACCACCACTTTCTTCAATACATTTTTGTGCACGTTTTTGAACCGATCAAACTCTCTTTAGTACGGCCCTACCATCTATCTGTTTTATCTTTTCTCTGATTACAATCTTTAAAGAGTCAATGTTTGCGTACCTTTACTTGTAAACTTTGTTCTTTAAGTAACCCCAGAAAAGGAAATTAAGTTAAGATATTAATGTCAAAAAACAAGTCTCTTCTTTGGATTCCCTTCCAAAATCGCTTGAACTGGTCGATATTTACAAAGGGAAAAATGTGCTTTGTTAAAATCCTATAAACAATATCAAAGATTAAATTAGAGTTCTTGACAATGTCTTGCATGGAATTCTCATGATAGATCTCAGAATATTCAAAAACTAATATCTTCATGGCCTTTGCCTCAAAGAAATTTTTTGTTCAGGGAATAATTTGCAATCGATAGCCGTACAAATATACAGGATGTTTTATTTAAAACAAATACGTTTGGTAAAATAAATAGACAACCCAGCTTTTCTTTATCAATCGTGCCATTTTAATCAGCTGATAAAGTACTACTAGTTTAATAATTTAATCGACATTGTATCTTTAATACTAAATATATCAGTTACCAATACTGAACACTTCATTTTGATCAGCCCGTATTGTTTTTTTTTTAATTTATTACAAATTTGGCGAACGTGCACTATTGGACAAAAAGTAAACCAATTTCTATATCAAAATGAAATATTTTTAGAATAAAAAAATCCAATTGGTAACCGCAAAAATTAAAAATCATTCAGATTAAAGTAATAGAGAGCTATTGTCATAAGTGAAAAGAAATTAATTTCGAATGGCAAATAAAGCTAGTATATAGTTGTTATTGTAAAATTATACTTTCTCAGTGCGACAAAAATAGAGCAACATTGTGATATTGCAGACTGATAAATGTAACGAACTTATTAAATTCTTCCAAGAATTCCACCAAAGGCTTAAGGAACAGGCTGGGTTAGAAAAGGAGAAATATATGTCATACATTTAATTGAAAAATAAATTTAACTTTAATACTAACAAGAGGTTTTCTAACAATATAGTTAGTGCAACAAGTATTTTTTAGAGTATTAACAAAATGAAGCAACACTAATATGAAAATCTAAAGACATTTTATAACTTTTAACAATCATTTTTTTTTTCAAACACTGTTGCACAACTTAATTTTTTAATTGTTTGTGAAAAGAGTGACCCATTCTACTGAAAATTCATTAAAACCTGCATTATTTTGAGCAATTTCTTGGCATACTTGAGACGATGACTGTTTCAATGAAAGAAACGCATCGCGGCACACGAATCACAAAGGGTATTCTCTAAGTATTCTTTGCCTCTATTTAAAGCCATAAAAGCGGCAGGCGTCTAGAGAAAGGCGCGAATTTTAATGGAACTAGTTAGACGCAAATAGGGCCGCTCCATTTAAAAACATCAAGCTCTCTAAAGAACGCCTTCCATTATGTCCACTGACGGGTGTGCGTTATATGGAGACAATTTGCGTTTAATGTGGAACACGTTCATTATTAATTCTCCACAAAAGTCTTCTCTCTTGTGATCAAGACTAGAGCTACCTAAAAAGCTAGCTTAATTTCAAATTATATTTTTTACTTTTTAACTTAAATTGTGTTCTACATTTAAATTTACTTTTATTAAAACAACAATAATTACAACTGTAAAATTAAATTTGACATACATATTTGGTGTATTTCTGAGTTTCTGAGAGTAAACAGTCATTCAAAATGTCGTAAAATGTGTGTCGTGTCGTTTTTGCAACAACAATGATAAAATTGAGAGTCCATAAGATTGAAAAAGAACTGGACCAGCCGTTTTTCTAAGTGAATAGCTCAGTGGGATTTCGAGAATAAATCTCTTCGATAATGTATTCTTGTTATGAAATTTTTCATTATTTCGTATATAATGGAAGTTTTATTGAGTAGCTCACAGCATGTGTGTATGTATGTGTGTGTGTGTGTGAAAAATAACCATGGAGAAAAAAATGAGGCCACTGTACCGGAAAGATTCCAATATGGGCGTTTTCACAGCTATTTTAACCAACATGCTGCAATTCAACTCAACAATAATTTTCAACGAGGCTAACGTTTTTATATCCCGAGTAAAATAAGAGCGTGTACGTTACATAGAGCCGTAATATCTATGTGACAAGTTCACTTTGGGGTCTGCGTTGAACTAGTTTCGCATTTGACATGTTTATGTTTTTTATGGACTACTAAATAACGCAAAAGTGAAAAGGAGAATGTTCTCGGGATTCTCCAGATACATTGTTCTTTTTTCAAGATATTCGATACCTTCTATGCAATATATTTGGAAGAGAGTGAATTCAGCTGACTATATACCAGACACATTTTCAAAAATTGTAATAAAATCTTATTCGAACAAAAATAGGATAAAGTCTTAAACATTTCGCAATGGAAAAATGCATTCAATAACCATTTGAAATCGAAGCACGTTCCAGTTGAAAATATAAAACGGCCATTAGAATAATATCCGAATCATCATTAATTTCAAAGGAATTAGGGAGGAAATACGTCTCGATTTCAAGCACGTTTTTACGAATGCAAATGCAAAGAAAATCATGAAATATTTTGGGTTACGATGAATTTCTTCGCAACTAATATAAATTAAGCTTAAATATCCAAGATCATGCAGTAACTTCTATACGATTTATAAATTTTGCATCATTTTAAACCGACAAAAGGGAAAAATTTTGAGAAGTTTTGCATAATTTCGACCGAAAAAAACCGGAAACCGCTCCCATTGCAGTTAAGCGGCAGTTAAAATTTGCATTGATGTCATAATAGCGCACACAAAAAAGTTTCGAAGCGTTATTGCGTACTCAAATATTTAAAGTCAATTTATTCCGGTTCAGCGTTTTGGAGAGTCAGGCAAACAAACTTTGTTCCCGCTATCTTTTGATCGATAAAGGAGCTTCCAAGCCCTTTTACTTGAGGCGTTTTTCAAGATTGCCATCTCGAAAAGTAAATTTGCACAACAGAAGCCAGAAACACCTTGGTCGAGTCACAGAAGACACTGATAAAACACGCAGTTGTTTTGTTAGCAAAGCAGCTTTAACCTAAAATGTGTCTTTATTTCAGTTTCTTAGCGTTATATCCGCACCCAGCCTTTGCACGAAGTACGTTTATTCATATGAACATTGAAATTTTTAAATTCTTCAATATATTTCAATTTATATTGGGCCCGTTTTTTCTGCTTAAATAAAAGAGTGGTAAAGACGTCCTCTGTAATGATACTAACATCGCTCTGAAAAATAACGAGCCGGAAAATTAGACTTGTTTCAACCGTCACCGTATTCCAACTAAACGGGTTATAACAGTCAGGTTACTTCGTTGTCTTGCTAATTTACACAAATAACTCTCTTCTGGATAGCTTGAAAAATAAAAGAAAGATTAAGGTATAATACACAGTTATTCTAGTTACCCTCTTATAATAGTTAAAGAGTATGTAATCTAAAGATAATTTTCATAGCTCTGTATTAACTATGACATTTGCCGGGACGGATCCAGTTCAAATGGAAAATCTAAACATTCAAATGACCCTAAAGTAACCCAAAATTTCAAGCTAATCTGGAAAATCTCATAATCCAATGTAGGTAGCACGTCAGATGGAATATAGGCGGAGATAAGCCGATATTAGGCCCTGAAGGATGAGACGGTAGAGTAGCGTTAGGCTACAAATTCTCAGATGAAAGCACTTTGTCACTCAGTGTTTACGCTTTGATGGATGACCGTATTTGGGAGTAGTGCAGATGCCGTTCTAACTGCACTATTTGTCCTGGCCTGTTTTTGGATAAGTGGAAAATGGTTGTTAAATTTGGGCAGCTGATGATGAAAATGTCGGATATAAAATTTTTCATTTTTAAATACTGAAAAACCGTGCGTCGAAAGGACGTTTTCAAGGATAAAAATAGTTTATAATATATTACCTTTCCAGCTTGATGGATGACCGTAATAACACAGATGGTACTCGACAACTTCCTACGGAAAACAACACATTGGACACGTCTAAAAATTTTTAGCTCGGTTAAATGGAATTAGAATCGAACTTTTTGTTACCAAAGACAGTAATTAATATACTGATGAGTTTTACCCCATGTCATCCCCGTAAAGCTCTTATCCGTGAAATGGCAACATTTTGTCACCCCATCTTTAACACTCCTGATGGATGAACGTCATTATTATCGCAGAGCAGAGGGTTCTCTAATGTCTCTATTATATTTGTCCGTTAAACTGAATGCCTGCGAACGGGGAAATAATCATTTCATTTCTCTGTCATAGTTTAGATATATATACAGTTAGTATTGAAAAAGTTTCAATTCAATCTCATAAATACATTTCTGGCTCTCTTCTCTAATGCACAATTTTGGTATCTTTTAATAACCATTTGGTTACCTTGAACTTTAAGGTCAACATCGCTATTGCGGATTAGAACTATGAATAATAGTTAAGGCAATTAATGAAGTGGTTCTCCGCGGTAAAAGCTCTCTACGGCAAAGTCCGCATAACAATTTAAGCCCTAAAACACGATGGTCAGTGATTATTCCAGAAAGTACCTATTCATCTTCTCGCCTCTGAGTGAGCGGATGCACAGCTATCTAGGAATTGTTACTTCCATTCCAGGAATCAAATGTTAATCTTTGCGCTTTATAAAGAATTTTAAACGCCCCGGCTTATAAAAAAAGTAAGGGGGAATTTCCGTCAACTTGAAGCAATTACGCAAAATCTGCCACTTAAACGTTTAATTTTATATAAAATAGCGAAAATTGAGTAGGGTCCAGAAAAGAAGCATTAATTGACTTTATTTTTTGTCGGCGCCTTTCCTCTTTATCTCATAATTGGTTTTTTTGCACAAAGAAAAAACGACGTTTAAAGCAGAGGGAATATTTCATTGCTGCGTAAATTACTTTTTAATTATATACTAAAAAATATGTATTTTTTTTAATTAAATATTTCAATTGAACAGACTCTTCACACTTATCAATAACTAGCCAGAATTATTAGGATTGTTATTCTTCACCTTGGAACAGTTTTCTTTTTTAGTTATTCAGTATAATATAAATTTCCAGAGACTTAACTAGGAAATTGAAAGAGAGCTCTGTCTCATTTTCGACTGCAAATTGAAATTCCACGAAGAAATGAATTGAAAGTTTCCTTTATTGAATTTAGTCTTAATTAAGTAACGCAAACGACCGTTAGTTTAAATTAGGAAGACAATTGTTTCCATTAACTAGATGTAATTTGTACGTAAATTATTCACTAAAGCCAGAAGCATGAGCTTAAAAACCTGGATCGTATTTTGGAAATTTAATCATATGTATTTACAACTTTTTGCAATTTCCGTACCGTGTTTGCAACTGGAGATGATCCGTTTACCAGACGGGATTTCCCAACGAAACTTCGATCCTAACGGAATTCAGGGGATTTAACTTTAGAATTGAACAAGACTCTCATTTCACTTTGGACGAAACGGGATTCGGATTCCTCTAGCGACATTTGTTAAGAAGGTTTTATTTACATCTCCTCAAAAGTATTCTAAATTGCAAAATTTAAATAAATACGCAGCCTAAAATGTATCTTTCAATTATTTTCATTCTAATAGGATTTAAAAATTAATTAACAAAGAAAGTTCGGAAGCGTCGTTCGAATCTGGAGCAATATTTCAGGCCTCGTAATAATCAGTTAGTCAATATTTCGTTCTCCCTTTTTCTCAAGTATTTCTTCGTCAGTTAATTACCTTAAAAATTCACTTGTGTAGATTGGAATTTATTTTGAAGAATCTCCTTGAAAAACAGCACCAAAAGCGCCGAAACGTCTCATTTAAAAATAAAGATATCATCAGTCCACATATTACCGTCATGAATAATTTAAGGGCAATTAATGAGGCGTAGTGTCGGTGAAAGGGCTCTTCCCTTTGTGGACGATTTACGTTCTCGAGCTCAATGACCGGAAAATCTTTCCGGTGGTAATCCGAGATGGTTATAATCACTTCTAATGTTCGTATTTTAATTTCGAGTTCAAATAGATTTTTTTCTAAATAAAATTGCAAAATGTTTGGTACAAATATTGGGCCGTAACACCAACCCCCCGATAAAAAAACAGGGAGTAGGTCTAAATTTATGAGAGTTTAAATGGGCTCTTACGCTTCCCGTCGTATTTCGTGGGCTATAAAAAATGTTTCAGATCAATCACAGATGTAAGTCCGACATTGAAAATATAGTCGCTCCTTACGTGATTTATCAATTTGTTTTATTGTGGAATCCTTTAAACGAGACTATGTTCCATAACCTTTATATGAATGTATGTATAAACTTTTTAAGCGTCGCAGAGTGTAAAGAAAAAAGTTAACATTACCTACTTAATTAGAGATTCAAACTATTAACTGTAACAACAATTCCCACCACTTAGTAACTAATCTTTTTTAATTAAATAAAGCAGAAACATACGAATGAATAATAGGAACAATTCAGCATCCCCTTTTTTCCAGTTTACGTGTTTGGAAAATTAATATCTCATGGGACATCCCCTATCCCTATCCCTATTTTAAGTCCTAAGGTATGGCCTTCCAAATTGCCCGTAACACGTTACCCAATTGCTCTAAAGTTTAGAGAGGATTTTGCAGTGGTTTTAATTGTCTGGACATTTCAATGCAATTCATGTTCTGCGAATATGGTGGACACGCCGTTTTAGTCCAATTAAGTCGTTTAGAATTCCTGAATATTGAAGACATGCAAATAAAAGTTTTTCTCAAAAACTACAATAATTATTGTATTTTGTCATTCATTAATTAGTTTTAGAATAGTTCTTTGAATATAAATTACACATAAACTGATTCGTAATATACAGTCCATTAGGGACCATAAATTGTGAATCTACCGGTCTTTTCATTCTTAATATTCATTCAACTGTCAAATGTGAAAAAAGAAAGTGTAGACAGAGGGTAAAAAGACTATGCTGTCAATTCTAAAAACTGTAAGGAGTGCGAACAGTGATCTGTGCATTTTTCTGTTGTCAATCGTAGATATTAGCACGTCTAGTGACTTTTTATTTCTTCTGCTATTTTGAGTACTTACAATTCAGTTTTTCATAAAATTTCCTGAGAAAACTTTATTGCCGAAAACGTAAAAATTGTATCTTTTGTTGTATTCAAGATTATTAATAAAAATTGATTTGGAATTTGAGTTGGATGTAGATTAGGGCCATTCTTCTTTATAACAATATCTTATAGATTTAGTTCCTTTTTGCCGATCTCATGCTTCATACATCCCCAGCAGTAATTATTCACATTAGACTACCCCTAATGATTGTAATAGTAATGTGAGAAAACTAATTTTTAGTTAACAATAGGACTATTCAAGCCAATTTAAGTATGTTTGAATGGCTTACAATTGAAAACATTGATTGTGTACATGTTTCTTTAGGATCACTGAGAGATTTGCTATTCATTTGAAAAAGTATAGTATATACGTAAATTCAGTCAACTAAAAATAGCCATTTACTCGAATTGTTAACAACGGAAAGGAGACTTATCCATTTTCCAAAGATTTCTATGCTTTCTGCATTTAATGCTGTCTGTTTAATTTCACATTTACACTTTAGACTCTCTGCTTTGCTTTTTGCTAACTGACGAAGATTAGAAAAAGAATAGAGAACAAACACTACAATAGAATACTCGTTTGTAATTAGGACTGTGTTGTTTTTATTATTCCAATTCCTATGACAATATAAAGACAAACAATGTTTGAAAAAGTTCATTAAGAAATTTAAAATTAAAAACGCAATCATTGTTTTTTTTGATGATCTTACTAATTAGAAAATTAATAAATGTTCATTTAAATTCCTTGTTTACTGTTCGCAAGCATTTTATAATGTATGACCTCTCATCCAAAATTTGATGAATATGAATTTATTAATAAACAAAAGGCAATCAATTTATATTTAATAACAAATATATTTTACAATTTAATGATTAAGATTAAAAGTTGAGATATTAAAGCGGCCTTTCCAAAATCGTTTGATGACTTCAGTTTTAAAAGCGAATGTTTAAGACAAGGTAAAAAACAAAATCAATATCCATTCTATAATTTATAATCAGGAATTTCATGGCTTAAAATACTAATGAAGGAAACTCAATTCAAATTTACTAGGTGCTCAATTTTAGGGCAAAACAATTTATCAAGCTTGCTTATTTTTAAGTAAAACGCTGTCGACATTTTGAGCCATTTCGTAATCCATTTTATCTGATCTGTAAAAACAATGAAACGCTCTTTCCTTTTGGAAATAAAAGGAAAACAACAGTCAACAGGAAAAGCTCTCTGAGATTATCTGCCGTCTTATCAGTCGGTGCCAAAGCTAGTTCTTTTAGACGGGTACTTAGCAGATTTCGTCTACCTAACGAAGCCCGAGAAAACGGTCTTTATTGGCTTTTCAGATTTTATTCGAAACAAACAGGAATTTTATTTGTTCGTTTTAACTTTAGCGCATTTAACTATTAATTGAAGCATTTTGCGGTAGGTATTTGATTTTTATCAAAATTGAATCGATTTTAATTATAGTAAACGTTAACAATAGCTTATTCTTATTCAAAGTGGAAATTGTCTCTTGCAGCCTGCTAACTATTCGTCGTCCTTATTGAATTTCCCTCATTATACCAAAGATATTAGCATGCCAACCGATGTTTATGTGCAATAGAGGCCGTATTGGAACTTTGAAGCCCGTCTAATGAGGCTTACGCCCATGTTAGACGTGTTCATCATTTCAAAATCAAATTTTTCAATTAAATTATTTAAGCACCTGATCCTAAAATTCAAATCAGCTCGGTCTTTTAATTAAATTTCACGTTAACGAATAAATTGGTGGTACACCGTTAAAATTAAACACACATTAATATGCTCCCTGGTTTAGACCTGCAATAATGCCTCGAAATGAATTTCCAGCTCGCGAACTCCTTAACTCGTGGAAGCCTAAATGAATTCTGTTTTGCCAAAGGAATGCACGAATCAATAGTTTGCCCTCTTGCAGCTTGAGTACTGAAATTCCGTTCGAGAGAAATTCTCGGGTTATTCCTGAGGCAGGTGAAATCACTTCTTACTTGCAGCTATTTCCAAATACCAGTGTAATTAAGAATTTAAAAAAATCTTATATGTCTCGAATCATATTGTATCTTCCATTTTCCTGCATTCGATTTTCTCTAACCCGAACTTCTTAATTTAAAACAAGTTTATAATTAAAGACTTGGTAGTTCAAACTCGGCAATTTTCCCTTAATCTTATTACCGTGATACGAAATATGCTTTTGCAGCAAAAAAACCTGCAATGCACTTTGTTGACTTAGGCAGTATACTGCTAGTTGTGCAAAATTTAAACTTTCGCCATATAGAAAACCTTTCAGAATAATGTATTGAAAAAAGGAAAACGAGATTTCGCTTATGGAAATTGATAGCTTCACGTAAAATAATAGCTTTAAAAGTCGATTGTAATCTTCGTTCGCGATTAAAGCCTTATAATAAACTAAGATGTCGTCCGACAAGTAAGACTTTGTTAACTTCAAAGGTAACCAAAGAGAATTCGGAGGTTTCGTCTTAACCCATATTTCATCTCACAAAGTTTGAACTTCATTTAAAGTTGCAGACATCCTAATTGTGAGATTACGTACGGTTTTAGCAAAGATAAACCGTCCTATAACTCGATGTAAGCGTTAAAATAATGAAATTAAAAACTTTGCCTGCATATATGTATATGTCTGCTGAGCGGGTGCAAAATTTGTTCCATTAAATCTCCACAGTTAGTCAAAAGCGAGAACTTCCAAAAGATTTATGTCTGTAGACCAAAGAAAATTTTAGATACAAAATTTCATATAAACTTGCCAAGGATAAACGATCTATATTGGTTAAATTCCAACGAAAAGTAGATTTGCCCATTCTCGCAGCTCACCGAACAAAAATAAACTTTGAAAGTTGAAATCGTAACACGTGAACCGGGCATTACGCCATTAAATATCGGAATGAGGGGTCTTTTCAACGTAATTACTTTAAGGGCCACATCCAATTACACCCAGAGTTTACCGCAAATATATACTTTCGCAAATAGTCAGCTTGAACTCTCGGTTACTCTTTGGAAGATAAAATATGGATTTAAGGGGAACTTTGAAATTCACTTTATTATCACAGAAATGCAAGGAACTTTAACTTCAAGTCAGATATGCTTATTTGAGGATACGCATAAGGAGTGTCATAAAGTCGATATCTTTGCACTGGAGTTTCCGTATGCTAAATAACCAGACAATGTTTTATTGGAGGGGCAATGACGATAATGTACAGAAATCATACAAAAATTAAGTAAAATCTCTTTTTGTAACATTCAAGGGATGAGACTTTATTTAAAAATGAGCATAATTTTAATTGGCAAAACTTTGCGGCCCTCTGAAAGTAAATTTCTCAGTTCTGTTTCCCTTTAAATGGTGATTGATGTTAAGAGTAATGGCAAAATGTCAAGAAGTTTGGCAAGTTGTCGGGATAATCAATCTGTGGAATGAGATTAAAATCGGGAAGGAAGTGCAATATAAGTGCCACATTTTCTATAAGAAGCTGCTAGCATATTTATTATTTGATAATGGTATTTCAGCCCTTTGGATATAAAACCTATTCGAGATTTATGTATGACACACGCCGTCTAAACACGTAAGCAATTTGTCATTTAAGGGCTCCCTCGTTATAAACCGTACGGAAGGGAGCGACCCTTCCAGTTTTTCTACATCACTTTCAGACAACAACTTTGAACATAGCTCCAGCAGGTCAGCCGTGATGGATTATGTTTTCCTGTCGTAAGAAATGCTCTTTGAAATTCGTTAAAGCGGATTCGAAACTCCATTATGTTTTAATAAAATGTTCTCTGACTTTCAACTAAATCTAATCTTCTCCGTTATATATCAGATTATCAGCCTGTAGATAGCAACATCGCATTATATTACTTTCCTGCTAATTTGACCTGCAAGATAACATCGAAGTAGCATTTCGGTTCGCCAGATTACTCTGGGTTCATGTAAACTATTCCGATTAAAGGGATAGTTGAGGTTAGTTGTTGTTGATATTAACTTGCTGACGAGCATATTGGCGGCGAAGCAATTAATTTTCTGAATTAAATAAAATAGAATTTCTCATCAAGATCTAATACTATCGCCTTAATAATATTCTGGCCACGTTCCGGACTTCAAAGTGGCCTATTCAGCGTTAGCCCTTTAAAGAAGTGAATGATTACCGGGACAGAATCGTTTCTAAACTTTCGACAGGTAAGGTAATTTGAGCGATGCATAAAGGCATTCATTCCGGCCAAAGAGTTTTACATTTTAAGAAGAAAAATCTTGTGTTTGCCGTTGGAGCACGTGCTCGAAATGACAATCATTTCCGTATAGAAATTCGAGGTAAAAGTCACTGGTTGAGCTATGAAGAAAGGCGAATGGGGCCCTTGTCTTTTTTATGTTTTTCTCAGTTGTGCCAAAATTGAGATATTGAGTTATAAAATCGGAAATATTATTAGAACTTTATCGATTTCGAGTTTATTCTGGAATTTCGGGCTTCATTGATTGGCAGTGCTTTAAAAAGATATATGGAAATCAATTTACTATAATGGTAAAAATTCTTCTCCATTTGGAATTCAATTTTAACTCTCAAGCCAAAGCAATATTTTTTTATTCAAAAATTTTCATAATGCAAGTGTCTCTATATGATTCCCAAGAATATAAGAAATTAATCACCACCCTTCTACTTAACAAAAAAAAGTTAATGCCGGTGATAACCCACATGGCGGTCGAACATCCTAAGAAACTATTCATATTTAATAGTACCCTTAATTAATTGGCACAAAACGACTCCATTACAATCAAATTTAAAAAATATATATTTAATTATTTGCTTTTAAGCTACTTAATCTTTGTAATTTTGAAAAACAAAAAATTGTCTTGTAATACAATGTTATGAAACGAAGAAGTCGAATGGATTTATAAATAACATAATAAAGTAATTCAATAAAAAATAACTCAATAGATATAAACTATTTGAAGAAATTTATTTATCAATAGGTTACTAATGAACAAATAAACCCATATTTATAAATATATCTACATATAGAGTTTTGAATAAAATTCATTTTAACTATAGAACAAGATTAAAATACAAAATGTGCTATTTATCTGACCAGGACTCTATGTTTCGATTGCGAATATCAGTTGACTTGTTGTGATTCTAGGTAGAGCAGAAAGTTTTATACATACATTAGTATGCCTGACTGACTCTATACTGCAAATTATTTTATTTTATACATATTAAATCAGTGTTTATCAACACTAAAATCTATGAATATTATGGTTTCGGATATAATCGTCATTGAAAAAACTACATCTAGTAGAACCAATATTTCTAGCAAAAATAGCCGGAGACAGCCAGTAGCAAAATAGTATTCTCAATGTATAACTATTTTAAAAAATAATTTGTTCAGACGTGAGCTATTAGTCTCTACGAAAGGATGACGGTGTAGGCATTTAGTCTTTACATGATTGCTCACGTAGAAACTAGCTGCTTGAAAAACAGATACTGGAAAGTTAAAAGCTATAAACACGCATGCAAGAGTTGAGAAACAAATCAAAGTTGATGATGACAACAAAAGGGCCCTGAGATGTTGAAAAGAGAAAAAAAGTAAAAAGCTTGAGATGCTCTGTGCATTGCTCTTTTTCACAACAAAATACCCACATTAAAGAAAGTTCTATATTAAATTCAAGAAAACCACATAATCCCACTAGTAGGTTAGGAAACATTAAGTAAATACCTCAAGTATCTTGACTTTGTCTCCATGAAGTGCAGTATAACAACTGTATTGATGGAAAAAACCAGAAATGGCTACCTTTTGTCGTAGATATCTACGAACAATAGGAGAAGTCCGTAGCCCAAATAGAAAGATGTACTATCTGGACGGGACATGATTAAATGCTCGCCATAATATACAGAGATACACTAGAGATAGAGATATACTACTATAAGCGGCCGACAAGCGATCCTTCAATTAACTTAAAAATCCCATCCGATATAGGCAGACATCTCATAATTAACCGACGTTTAATTTTTACCCCAAAAAGCTAGAACGTTACTACGAAGAGATAGATTCCACTTGTTTCTAAGAGTGGTTCGATTGTGTGCTTCAATCTGTAGAACTTCATACTGTTTTATAATGGACAATACCCCTTATCATAGTCGACGAATGGAACATGTGCTAAATATGTCAAAACGAAAACACGAAATGCAACAGTGGCTGCGAGAAAAGGGAATCACGTTCTATGCAAATTCCGTTAAAGCGGAACTCATGTAACACACTATGCATGTGGTAGTGTGGGATTTTTACCTTACTAAACACCAATTTGTTTTTGACTTTTGGATTTCGGGCAGGACCTATAAATTCGCCAAACATCTGCCAGAATATGTCGGCACCGAGCACCAGCATATCGTAACTTCGCATTCTGTTCAGCGTTGACATTTTGCACCGATGCATATAAGTAAAATTAGAAAATAAATAATTAAGTTACAATTTACAATTGTATAATTAATAAAATTGATATAGTAATGGGTGTTATTAGTGTTGAATTCTGTTAATTTTATTGACTTGTCTCTACAAGTAGAACACTTTGCAGAGCGAATCTACAATAACTAGTTCTTTAACCTTTTCCATGTTCGGTCTTTTTCGAACGGGTCGTATGCAACCGTAACATGTAGTGTGAGATTAGGATGTACCAGAGGCTCTGCAAAGGATATTTCAGCTTTTGTTTTCATAAAATCTCTCGCTTGTTGGCCAACTTGGTAGTATATGTCGCAATGTATTTCTGAGAAACCAGAGAGCTCTTTTCGTTCTCTTTTCCTGCGAATTTGAGTGTTTTCTGTTGCTTCGGCTCTCAGGTCATGAATGTAATATTTCAAAACAAAACCAATTATACCCCACATGTGGTAGATGCAATGGCCAGGAATAGTGCCATCATTATCTTACGTTTACCGTCCTACCATTGTCAATTCAATCCGATTAAATTAATTTTAGCACAAATAAAAGGGTATATAGCGTGGCATAATGTAACTCACAAATTTGCCGGTGTTGAACAGTCATTTAACACCGTGTTAATGGAAATAACCCCTTTGTCATGGCAAAATGCCATTAGCCATGTCTTAAAAGAAGAGGAAAAATTGTGGAACTTTGATGGTCTCATTGACAAAGTTGTAAAACTTCTAATCATCCCCGTCAATAACGATGAAAGCAGCGTAGGTGATAATTTTCTATTATCAAATATCAACTCTGAAGAATAATTTATTGGTAAGTATTTATATTAGTAGTAGTTGATTTGAGACGATCGCTTTAGACACTAAATTTCAGTTCACTCAACTTGTCTATTTTTTTTATTTGTTATAGATTTGTTACGATACTCGAATTAATGGAAATTTCTGTTATTTAAGGGATTGTTTGGAAAACGGTATTTTAAAAATCATTTCAATTATATTTTTTTAATGTAGAAAGTAGCGTTGACTCGTCGTTAAATTTGGCCTATTTCTAGATTTGACTGTACCATAGTCTTGCTCACTGATCTGAGAGACGTTTTCAGTTTTTATAGCCAGCAGATTGATGGCTAATTTCTTGTATTCTTGGATATTATAGAGTTTTCCATATTGTTGTTGAACCAGTTCGTAAACAAAAATATATAGTCGAACTCAAACTATTATTTAGTTTAGCTGTTATACCGGCATTGCTATGATAACAGATAATAAGGTTTTCATATAGAAGCGTTTATTTAGGAAATATTATTGCCAGATTTAACAAAATTTTCCTTTAAATATCATTTCTAAACTAAATTTTGAATTGGAGCGGTTCGAGAATATATAGCGGAGGCTAATCTATGAGTTTATAAAACTAATAATCTGAAAGGCATAGAGTGAAAGTTGTAATAAAAAACTTTAATACTTAATGCTTATAATTTTTATCTACCACCAAGAACCCAGCCCGTGATTGTTTACGTAAAATTGACGTGACATAGTTTGCCTCCCTTGCTTGTCTCTGGATTTATTCCATTGCGATGATCGCATAAATTTCCTTTACAGACTTTTTTGTATTTTATTCTAGTCATTCAGTTTTATTCTGAATAAAGGTTCTTACATTTTCCACTTGTTAAGAACATTCATATCTTCCTCAAAGTCATATGGTCATGATTGCTGAAACAATCAATATTCAATTTCAAGAATGGTTCTTCGGGCGATTGGTGTCAACTAAACGGGTTACTATAAAATTTCACCAATAAGTTTGACTATCATATCGTGCTGTTGTGGATCCTACTCAAACGAGAAGTTCATTATTTTGTATGTTATATTTTTATATTTATTATCACAGGTTAATTTACTATTATATGTATTGACGAACACACATGCCGACAATTAGATACTATATTTAACGAGAAATAGAAATAAATATGAGAAAAGTTGAAATTTGATAGATGAGCTTAGAAGGACTTAAAAGAAATGTAAAATTGACAAAATATCGATCACATTTTGAATAAGAAATATCACATGAAAAATGTATATGAAAGTGTGCAAATAGAAATTAATCGCAGAAATATTTCGCGGTCATTGAGGCACGTACAAATGCAAGAATATCGTTATTACAAAATTGGCATTTTGAACGGTGCGAACAGGAATAGCTTTTCCAGGACGATGGTCAACCGAAACGAGTATAAACCGCAGACTGTAGGGACGTTTAATGGCCTTCCTTCTGCACGATACATGGCAAAAGATATAAAATATGTTACGTGCGTGGAATACTAATACTTTTTAAGCTACAAGACAATCCAGTTTGGCCTTATAACCTGAAAATCTCACCGGAGCGGAAGATTCGGGCTAATTTTATCGCCCCTCGGAGACCCGAAACCGTATATTTTTGTGCTTGTCATACGAGCAATACAATTTAGGTCGACATTTCATATAAAGAAAAGGGAGTTTTGAGGGGTGGAAAATAATTCTGGTTCGTGCGTTGGCAATTTTTTTCTTTTCGCTTCAGAAAAAATTCATGAATGATTACCAGACGTAAAATTTCTTTCCTTGATGGACATTTTCCTTCGATGAATTTCATCAACGCTCGTTCCCCTCTCGAAAGCCAAAGCTCCCTTCTTTACAAATAAAAAATTGGCCCGTATTTTCGCCTGTCTTATTTGTCGAATAAAAGTCTAAATAATTGTAAAGGCAAACGAAAAATCCCGTATAGAAATTTGGATTCGGCTGATAATAAAAATCAATACCAAAAACTCTAAATCGGATTAGCAATTACGGAAAGGTAATTGGACCGATAAAATTAGATCGGATAAATCTAGGAAATCACATTAGATTTGGCTCAGTTGGCTAACGGGCCAACACAATGACGTATTACATTGAGCTCTTTTACATATACATATGTATATCGTTCTGCAAAAAAATACTACAATTACTCAAATTTCGAGTTTGAATTGGAAAACCAATCGGAAATGTTTAAACAGAAGAAAATCAATTATCGTCGCCGCGCACCCAGATAAATTGGACGTTGGACAAACGTTTGTGTTTTATGACGTTTAATTCCAAAATATATTACGTTTGCCTGCATCTGACGCTTATATTACACATCAGCAACTCAAGTGTTTATCAAATATTTGCTTGTTACGAGTATGAGCTCGACAACAATTTATTTATTTTATAAGTGGCAGAAAATCGAATCCAAATCTACATGTAATCGAGTCCCCCATGATGATTTTTTAATTTACCATTGAAATTTTAATCGGCCCGATTGGGGACCACACAAAATCGATAGGCAAATGAGAATTGAATTGTGATTAAAAGGCGATGAAGGCGTACATTCATTTACAAAACCCTAAATCCTAGAACGACTAGAGAGAAAAGTTTCGTTTATGGGAAAACGCCAACTTTAGCGCAGTTTAACGTAAATAATTCGGAAAGTTCTGCAATTGCCAGCCAAAGTTCGAACGGCAGTTAAACGCCTTTTGAGGGCCATAGAATTGAAGCCTCCCTTTCCGGTAAAGTGTTTGTAAAACGTTATTTCGGGTGTGAAAGGTGCGAGGCCTGGCCAAATTAAATAAACTTTAGGTTCGCTTTCGATTTTCTGTCAGGACCAATACGGCCTTAAAATGTTTCTACTTTTTCAAATAAATTTCCGGTTTATGGATCTTTCTCTGTGCACTAGTGCCATAAGCCATCCACATTTATCCATCTATTATAAGAGGTTATGAAAATACGAAACACCTTATTTAAAAACTCTCCGGAAAAAAGTAATTTTAAAACCCAATTCCAACATTTCTCATTTCTTATCCAAATCGATCAGGAAATAGAGAAGATTCATTCGTGTAGCCAATATCCAATAGCTGATAAAAGTATCCGGGTAATTGATGTGTCGAACGTGAAAAGTTAAATCACGATCTCTGCATTTGACTCTTGAAATTTATATAATGGTCTGGCAAACTACTACACTTGCCAACAAATGTGATAAGTACCCTGGCTGAAACTAACGAGTGTATGTCAAACGTAAAATTCCTTTACGATTCTACGTGATTAAATTTAATGACAAAATAATACAACACAATTCCGAGAAACATTGTAAAGTGTTTTATAACAGGATAATAATTACACGAGGACCATCTTGTTTCTCTACTCTCTGGCCATTCTTTTATTATAACTGAAATTAAGACCGTATGTTTTCTTAAACTCTGCCAGGAAAGTCGGAAAAATTATGGCTGGAAATAAATTAGTTAAGGAATTATTAATCCAACTTAACGTAATTTCGTAATTAACGTCTGAAAGAATTGGTATCAAAAAGTTTTAAAAACAGTTTCCCGCAATGTAAACTTTTATCATCACTTTTATTTTGTAAGGGTTCCCATTCGATTACGTATTTAATAACTTTAAAACACATTTCAAAAATTGTATTTCTGCACAACGGGTCGGATAAAATTGATTGTTGCAATTGAAGAACGTAAATTGTAATCCACTGCTCACCAATTTTTCACGAAATTTCAGAAACACAATTTTCCTTTAAGAAAATAGAAAATACATTCGACACGCAGCAAAGCAAATATCTAAAGCAGCATTTTTCAGACGGAAACGAGGTCGCAGAATCGTTCACTCAGTCATTGATGTATTTTCCCGTGTAGAGATATAGTGGCATATGTGATATTTGCATTTTAAACTTAAACTTGTTCTATTTTATATAGATTTGAAATTAGATTCCTTTCGCTTCGTCGATTTTATTAATTTTTTATCAATTTTGATAAAAATATGCCGGAACGAGAAAATCCGAATTCCCATCGAATCATATAAAAAGGCTCATTTTTTCTCCCAAAATACATTATCATGAAGTGCTTTATTTCGAAAACCCCACTTGATGATTCACTTAAGGAAACGGTCGGTTCCGTAATTTACCGATATTCTCGGTTCCGATTCTTAACGCTGAGAATTTCTTTCTTTCACCATAGGGCGGATTCTATTTTGCCACGTTCGCTATGTGCCATTATTTGCGGCCCATTGATCTCTGTTGGATTTTCTAGGTCCATTTTTGATCACATCGCAGTCTTTTGTGTTGCTCTATTACGAACAGTTCAATTTCAGTTTTATTCCACTTAAACGTTAACCTTTATTATTCTTTTCATAAAATTTGTCACATTTTTCACTAAGACATGTCAAAAATAATTTATTTTACAAACAATAATGAATTATGAAGAGTGATCAAACTAGTATTAATCTGGTTCACCTCTTAACTTTAATTCGGTTTGATCCAATATGGAAAGGATTGGTTTTGTTTTATGATCATAACTGATTAATTAATGCCTATGGCCACAAACAAAAGACCCATAAATTCCTAACTCCGGCAATCAGCTTCATCAAACATTACATTGTTTCCAGAGACAGTAAATTTGAAATTATAACCTCTCTATGAAAGATTCTCTCTCATTTCAAATAACCTGTAGTTTTATAAATTTTTATTTATCGGCTATAAATATTTATAAATTTTATATTTTATGGTTTTAAATTATTAAATCGAATAAAATGCGTTTAATAAAATATTCAAAATTTGCAAAGCGGAATTTTTAATGGAATTTAGATCAGATGTTACATGTTGTGGTTGCATGTTTGCACCAGTATTTCATATCTGAAATATCCCATACTTTGTGTTGTGACAAGTGTTGAAAATGGATGTAATTCTAATGTATTAGACCAAAGTGGCAGGTTCTAAATATTGATAAACAGAAGTTACGACAATATATTTCGTGAGTGCCGAAAAAATAGCATTGTTTAGTTACATTATAATATATTATATCGTATCTTCGAGGTACAGTGTTTTTTCGATTAATTATTTTTAAAATGGGAGCGACAGGTAGGAAACTTCGGCTTTACACGATAGGGTAACGAGATGGGATTGATTAAATTCGTATTAAATGAAAGATATGTCGGAATAGTAATAAAATTTGCACACGGAAACGATTTATCTGAGATTCGCAACGAAACCAGATTTGTTTTTGTATGGCAATGCTGCAGCTTTGTCGTTCTCTGCCAGATTTATGAAAGCTGTTTTCCTGCTTGTATCTAACCGTGTTGTGTTTTTAAAATGGCCCGCGCGCCTTGTTCTTCGGATTGCACTTTTCGGTTGTGATAAGCCCGACACAATTTATTGTATGCACAACTTTCTGCTTGATAATAAATCTGACCCGTAACAAAAACATTGTTATTCTGGATGCGTGGAAAAAGTAAATGAAGTGGGTGCAAAAGAACGGGAGATCGTTTTTGCACTGATTGACGTTTAAGTGCCAGAAAAGCGATTCTATCCAAAAATTGGAATCGTCAGAGTTCATAAATGGGCGATAAACTTTGCCGAAGGCGCGTAGCAAAAATGTGAAGTCTTGAATTACTGCAATAAAATCCATAAATACCGCCAACGATATTGGCGGTTAGGCGAAAATAAGATCATGATCGGCATTTAAAGTTATATTATATATCCACTTGAAGGAAAAAATTCAAGGAGGGAACATCAGAATTTATATTACATTCGATACAGGAGGGGCACCTATACGTTTTTATGTGGCCTTCTATCAATAATATTATTGATAAAGGAAAATTGCCCTGAAACTTCAACAACTGATTTTCTGTTAAAATCCCATTTTGGTTCGAAATCACTGTTGTTACAAGCTAATATTAGGAAATCAAAACAGTTTATATCGACTCAATTTATTAAAGAGCTTTGTGAGTGAAATAAAATATAAATAGAATATTGTTGTTGTAAAAATACTCTAGAGGGTTTTCATGGCTATTAATGGGGCGAATGTTAAAAAAAATAATAGTCCGTTTATTCTAGAATATTTAAAATAAATTACCGATGTTTTCGGTTTGCGTGTTGATTCGATGGCACGCCAACGAAACGAGAGAAAAAACGTGAAAATTTGCATGAAGTAAAATCAACCCTGCAACACGTTTAAATGCCTTCAAGCGCTTGATACCTACCCCCCGCTGTATCGGTCTAACGATCAAATTATGCCGCAGAAAATTTACTGGTACTCACATTTGCATTCAAAACTATTAAATGAAAATTGGCCCGTTTAACTAACTAATGAAAATAATAATAAAATACTTCACTGAACAACTGAACCACTTTCACAACAATTAGGGTTTCATTGTTCAGTTTTTCTAAATTGCCCGGAAAATTTTCTACAGCGCTTAGTTAATCGTTGAATAACATTCTGCTTAGCAGATTTTCATGTAAATTTACCATCGGTAAGACGGACACGCAATAGTATACTTAATTATTTCAAACTTATCAGTTAAGTGGTTTCATATATTTTCTTTAATATAAAAAGTACTATTGTGGTGTATCAAGTACCATTGTGTTATGAGACTTAAGAAATTAATGATAATGTACAATACACATTTTATTATTGGAATGTCGACTGTTTATTACTAAATCTCTTGGGTAAAAGATGTTAAATTACTGAAAAAAAAAATACAATTGATAATTCTTTAGTCGTTGCTGTAAATGTTATATTTTTAATTAAAATTATAGAGAGAAAATATTTATGGTAAACAATCGATATCTGATCTAGATATCTATAATTTCCTGAATATCATATTTATTTCATTGCCAAGTTTTCAGTCGTCAAATTTTTCTGATTTGGTAACTCAACTCCGTTCCTTATCCCTTTTTATTTTTGTGAAATTGCACCATACAATTCCTCGTTATATCAGATTATATGACGATTCATCATCATATAATTCCTGATTCACTTTAAAGTTTTGTGTCAACTACTGGTGCCTTTTGCATTTTAGATTTGATCTATTAACTTTCTGATTTACAATTTGTTATTTTGAAGTTTTTGTGTTTTTTATGTGTCTTAAAATTGTTGGATCACCTTTGTGTCTCAAAACTTATATTATCGATTATCGACATGCAATCTTAGTTTCTAATATTTTATATTTTACTACAATACAGTAGGATAAACTACGATTGATTAGGGTAAGTAATTTTAGAACGTATAAATTTCCAGGAAAGTTATTTAAAACTTTTAAAACATAGATTCGGAAACTATTTCACCATTCCTCTCTCATAGGATATTAAATTAAAGCAATTTAGTAGGTAAGAGTGTCTGATAGTCGAAATGTTAATTAAGGCCGGAGGATATTAAATATCTGTTCAACATTTAAGCGTAAACCGCAAAAAAAAACTGTTATGGCTATCTTGTAATCTATTATTGGAGGGTCACGAAAGCTTTTAGATCTTTTATTATTAATTATTTTGAGTTAGGGGTAAAAACTTTGGCTGGCAGAGATGGAGGAAGTATCAAATTACATATTTCAGCCAAGGTGCGTAATATAGGTCCATTTCATATATTTTACGGCAACTTCTAGGGTCTAGGGAATGTACAAAATAATGATCCTCACAACGTCAAGTCGAATTTACGAGAGAAAAAAACAACTGTTATTAAACTCGTTTGTTCGGTAACCGATGTTTGCAAATGGAAAAACTGTTTCAATTTGTAACTTTCATTTTGGACCTTGATTGATTGTTATCATATCAGTAAATAAAGATCGGAATGATGAGCAATTGCAACTGTCACTGGTATCCATAATTGGATTGTTGCCGCCAATGCGTTCTATAAATGACAACAGATATGTGCCAGTATTAATGAATTTCGCATAGGATTAAGTCAATCACTCACGGATTCTTTTCATTTTTTTATTTCGTTTAATCTAGGCGATACGACGAGGGCTGTCATGGTATTAACAAGTTAATGCACGTTCTCGGAATACATTCACGTATCTAAAATGGAAAAGATCATGAATATCGTCTAGCATATATACACGTTCGTAATTTAATAAGCCTGGTTCGTGGGGGCGAAAACTGTGGTTCTTTTCATCAGACACGAAATTACGTTTCACGTAAGAGCCGTGGCATCCTTATGATGCGGTTTTTAATTCAATATCGCGTGTCCCCGTTCGCTCGTGACATTAAGGCACTCTCAGGAGCGACGTGTTATAAACCCATCAATACCATCGTCAGCATTAACATACTGAGCTAAATTATTAACATTTATTTATGACTGGAAAATATTTTTGTTTGACAGTATTAAATAAATTAGTTTTTCTCGTTTTGATGCTAGAATAAATAAATATTAGTTAGTTTCCGAGTGAACGCACATCGTTTAAATGATAAAAAGTGGAAAAATTATTGAAAAATTTCCAGGAGATAAATTTTGCAATGGAGGGAATTTAAAATGGCATATATTTCCTATTCCCCGGTCGAGCCACGACGATATATCTTTCGAATAAGCAGGGTACGAATGTGTTTAAATCTCCATTGACAGTATATGTAGTATATATTGTAAGCAATCCTTTAATAGAAACTAAAGCTAATAGACAGCAATCTAAATGTAACGGTAACATTAATTATTTAAGCTACCCAGAATTGCAAGACAAATGATCACAATTTCTTATTGACCCAATGAATTACAATTTGGAGGGATCCAACTGACACGATGTATTTCTGTGTAAAAACTATTATATTAATTGTCACGATGAATTATTGCGGTTGAAAATTGCCCCAATCGAACAGGCAGGTCTCTAGTTACGAGGCATATCTCACAAACATTCCGTCAAGCGAAAAGACGTATATAATTAATCAGGACACTTTCTTTAAGGAGTGGCATATACAAATGACCCAAAGGAAATAGAAAATCCAATATGCACACAGCAAATATCCAGGGCAACATTTTTCATGCTCAAACGAAACCCAAGTGTTGTTCACTTTACTCTCTGAAATATTGCCGGAAAGAAAGATATATTAGGAAACATGATATCTGCAGACCAGATTTTACACGACAAAAAGATTCAGATTCTTTTATTAATTAAAAGAGAGAGCAAAGCATACAAATCCAACTAGATTTTATTCGTTAGACCGCTTGATGTATAACTGTGCAAATGGAAAAAATCGCATGTCAAAATATGTCCCTGATCAATAAAACATTTCTTCGAGCAGCAGCTTGGTGCTGCTGTTCTATAACTACCATAAAACATACTTTATTTGAGCGAGGAAACTTGTCGAAACGAGACCATCTGTGTTCTCTATAATGTTTTGTGCAACTTTTGATAACTACATATTTGTTTTATTACTTCTGGAACTTCAATTTTATATATTATTTGGCCTCGTAACAGTTTCGACAAACATCCATATAGGACGATAAATTACAGTCATACCTCTTTTAACTGTTGTTTGGAATCGAAGACTAAAACAAATTGCAGTATTAGAGGAAAAATTCTCATTACATTAATCGATTTGTCGCTTGATGCGCTTCAAAGATGGATTGCCAAGAGCCCGAAGAGTTCAATAAAGCCAAAATAAACGTTTGGATGTAGTATTAATTCGGAAACATCGGTAAACCTTTTAAACTAGGAGATATTTCAGCAANTCAGCAATGTTTCTCTTCAATGCCACATAAAAAGGTAAATAAAAGATAAATATTCCATTCGGACACCATATAAGCGGATTAATGGTGATTACTTTCAACGGTAATTCCTTACAAAGGTATCAGTTTGATTTATTTATTAGCATTTTTTTTAAACGGTTTAGTTAAAACGAAAAATTCAAAAATGTGTAAATATTAATAGAGATCCACACTTATCTTGTGATTTTGACAAAACATTAAATATATTTTCCTTTTTAGAATTATGTAGTTAGCATGACGAAAAATGTTGAAAAAAATGCGATTTCACAAAATGCGCTAGGTAAGTATACCTCAAAACGACATTACAATAGCAAAAAATACTTTCTTTTGTTGACTAGTGTAACTTTTGTCGGAATATTATTTTGTATAATAATGAAATAATAAAATCAAATAGACCGAATATAATACAAATATATAAGTCTTTCCTTTTCAGAGGTCCTGAGCTGGCTTAAGAAAATAATGCCACCGGGGGCAATTTGGTTTAGTGCAAGCCTTAGTATTTTTCTTTATTGTTAGGTGAAGGAAAGCAGCGCTTTTCTCGAAAATAGTCCTCGAGAAACGTAAAAGCTATATAAAATTTTTATTATGTCTTTTTACTACATTCCATTTAATTGATAAAAATGTAGAAACGTATTTCAACGAAATACAGGAAATTTACCAATTCGTACAACTGAAACAAAAGGTTTCATTTTCAATTTGACAAGCTCTTCTACCAAATCTTTTTTTAGTAATAATGTTCAATATGAGATTGAAGAGAAACAGACAATGGCGTAAACTGCAATTTTCTTTTTTGGCAAATCGACTTTGTAAACAGAAAAAAGAGATAAACGAAACCTAAAGAATTACCGGCCAATCACCGTGCTGCCACAATCCTATAAACTATTAAGAAGAATGATCACAATGAATGAAACTCAAGTTGGAACTATAATAGTAATTCGAACAGGCCAGCTCTCGAAAAAGATTCAATAAACATCTTTTCACCCTTAAAATTTTACTGGAAATTCCATCTGCAGAAATATATCGCATTGAAAGATTAACAAAATGTCTTCGACATCACAGAGTCGGAGGCAGTGGAGCAAGTTCTATGGAACAGCAAACCGTCGTCACGCGGCATTCTTAAGAAACGCAAATAAAAACACTCCAAGAAAAAGTGAAACCACAGACAAAATAAATACAGTCCCAATTAAAAAAGCATTCCAAAGATCTCAGTACGGTTTTGGTGTATCTGGTATGGCTGGTAATGAACAAGGAGAAAACAAAGGTCAAGACCAACGCCGCAATAAATATCCTAATCAATATTGAAAAAGGAATACATTTATAAAACACAGCTCAAAAAACTAAACAACGAGAATCGAATAGTTATAATCAAACAGTCAAACAACATATAGAAAAAGGAAGTTAGGATGGGTGACATTCGGAAAACTGAATTACATACTTAAAACAAACTATTAATATGGGAGGAACTAGAAGGGAACTCTATTTTAAAATTGCTAGTACACAGCTGAGAAGAAGAGGAAGAAGAGGATTTGCTTTTGGAATAGCAACTATAACATTGTCTAAGAAAACTGTTTAAATTCGATTAATATTGTTCAAATATTTGAATAATTAAAGACGAATTTTTTTTTTGGCGGAACTTTTTGCTAATTCCGCAATAACTGCTAATAACATTGAGGACGTTTCAATTCTTTATAAAAAAATATATTATTTCAATTTATCCCAATTTTTTTTATACTCCCATTAAAAAGGATCATTCTTCAAAGTTATGTTTAAAAATTTGAGTTTAAATGAAATATATAAAAAAAATTTATAGGAAAACTGTTTAATATGATTTGTGATAAAAATCGAGATATCAACTTTTTATTGACGCCTGTCTATTTATTCCAGTTAAACTTTTAAACATAAAATCTTGTTTCATCGATGAAATCTAACCAAGTCTTTTCCTTACTCTATTACTGTCATTAAAATGTTTTTTTGCCATTTATATATTCCTTTGGGTTTGTCGAAAAAGTTCTGTTACGTAATGAGATTGATCACCTGTTCAGTCTCAAACGACTGTTTCTTACTAAATCCCATTAAAAGTCATCTATGTACGTATAGAAATACACTTGTATCTGGGAGGAATATCTAAAAAGAAAGAACAAATAAATAATGATTTCCAGTTTAGGTCTCATTAAAAAACAGTGCAACGTTTACGTACAAAAAGCCTTTTGTAATTAATAATATAATATCATTAAATATAGAAACAAGAATTTACTTTATGAGTTCAAAAATTACCTTTTGGTGTTCCAGTAGAAAAATGTTTGGCTAATTGAGCCATAAAGTATAACAACGATTAAGCAAGAAGCCGGTAGCTGAAAAAAAGAGGCTTTCATGTACCGTCGAAAATAAACTTAAAACTTTAAGTGTAAGGATTCTCTTAACTTTCAACTTTCAAACTTTTATTCTTGTAATTCTCGATTTATGGATCTTTGACTGCCATTTAAAAGGAAACTCGGAGCCGAGATAAGAAAAGTTTTCCTCGAACATGGGCCATTTTCTAAATTTCAATCAGCGGCAGCCAAAAGAAAAGCAGGGAAAAGTGAAAAATTGGAAAGGTTCGCTCATTTGCTATTGCATGCTGTATTTCGAAGGTAAATGATTTTCCTTTTCATTTTCAAATACTATTTTTAATTCATGAAAAAAACCACTTTTTTATACCGACGGATTGCCATTCTACGAATTTTCTGTATGGCGGCTTTATATGGTTAGTATTTTGATACGAAAAAGGAATCTCGCCTTTTATAAAATTTTTATGTTTCCTTAAAGTCCTCATAAAGTCAAGGAGATGCTTCAGCTGCGCACATCAGATATAAAAACGGTCTTTTGAACAATTGAAAATAGAGCTGGAGTTTTAGTCAAAAGAAATGCTTTTAACAGTTACAAATTTAATATTTGTTCTCAGTGGGCTTTTATCACGAAATTAAATAAAGGTAAACGAAAGCGATATTATGCTTACAACACGAAATTTTTTATTGACGAAAAGATCCATCGGTAAGCAACACGAACGGTATTTCTGAGAGGAAAACTGAGAATTATTGGGACCATTTTTCATATTTTGGAAAAAAAGCGGGTCAGCGCGCAAGATATAAAATAATCGATGGATATAGGTGACGTTCGGGGCGTTAAAATTGATTGTCTCACGCTTTTAATAACATTTTTCTTGCTGCCCTGGGAAAATAACTCGGAAAATAGTGAGTTATTGACTATAGAAAAAGGCACACAATATTTCATCTTCATAAAGCGCTATCCTAATAATGCTTCTTACACGATCCAAAGACATTTTGCTATTTTTCAAAACCAAGTTTCCTTTCCTATCAAAGATTTCCCCGTTTTCGTTGTACTGACAAATCCTCCCTATAAAACCGGATACTTCGCAACAATTGTTTCACTTTAAATTTCAAATTTCTTATTTACCAGTAACAGTTCAATCACTTAAACTTGTCCATGAATAATGCAATACATCAAATTTATTTTTGCAGAAAACTAAATTATTGAAACTTTTAGGAAAAATGGAAATTTAATTTTGAACGTTTTCGACGTTTTTCTTTTTTTTTTTTTCGTTTAGAATCGTAGCGAACAAAAAAGATAATCTAATTGAGTTTTAAGTACTTTATGAATTACTAGACGATTTTTCAACAAAAGTTAGGTGTGTAACTATCACGCGATTAAAGCAGCTTAACGATTAAACTTTTAGTTAAACGAGAAATTCTTCATTTGTTCTGATTAAACAACCAAACTGAGTATTTCAAATTAAAGTTGAAAATTAAAGTTGGGTTTTCTCTTTTTCTCTTTCCAGTACAGCAGTGACCGTCACATATTTAATGCACCGTCATTGGGCAATCAAACAGTGACGAAGTTAAACTTTCCTAAACCGTAACCTGTGCTTGTTTCATATTCAAAGACCGGAATTTTATTTGCATATTTTACTAATTAAGTCGACCTAAAAAGTGAAATATAACCGTCACTATCTAGAATTAACATATTTACAAATACAGCTAGGCCAACTCGGTCTTCCAACTCGTTATTTATTGGATGCGATAAGTTTTAAATTTATAACTAAACAGTTATCATTTGTTTCAAGTCATACACATACTACATATACATATATAATTTCAACAGTTATTATAAAGAAAGCCGATATTTCATACTTTGAGAAGGCAAGGACCCACCTATTCACTAGTATTGTCTCCGCATACATACATCAATACAAAAGCAAAGGAAAGTTTGGCAAAGCACGCAGAAGCCATTGCCGAAATGGGGTTTTAATGGAAATACAAGTATAGAGTTGATCCCTTATTATAATTTATATATTCCGCCATAGGAATATTTTACAAAGCAACATATTACCTAAAAAGGATTTTGCCATAGGAATATAATAAATTCAAAATCGACTAAATCCTCTTTGAGATTTAAAAATATTTGTTGCTGTGCGGCTTTAATGCAGAAAAAAGGTTTAGTATTTTTGCATGCCTTTACAATGAAAAAGCCAATTGTAACCTAAATTAAATTCCTGGAGAAAATGAATGCACCAATATATTAAAAGACAATAAAATGTTTTTTTAATACATCAAAAGAAACTAATCGGAAATTACAAATGGCATTTATTAAGAATTCAAAAGTGAAGTTTCTCTCGGTTTAGCAAGTCATGACATCGCACGTTAGTTTTAGAATAGCCCATAGATATTCTGTCGAATTAATGTCCAGACTTTTTGGTGGTCACTCGATAAACCGTTTAAAAATTTCATTAAGATAGTGCCGTATTTTTCTAGCTACATGAAGTCGGGGATTATCTTGCATAAACTAAAAAATATTCTTACAAAAGGACCAAAAGTGATTACATGTTCAACTACAATTTGTAAAGGAAAAAATATTAATTTATCGTTGTTAATCGAATATGGACTAACAAAACACGATATATTGTACTGCATACTGTACTGCAGCGATCGAAACTGCCATATTAACGATAAATAATAAAGTGTAGAGGCAGATTGAATTTTTCGCAATATGAAGTACTCTAATTGTTTGAAGTACTACTAAACAATTGTCGAAGAATTACAGTTTTTTAAAGTTGTCAAAAAGGTCTAACATCAATGTTATTTACATTTTCGATAAATCTCCAGAAGAATTTAAATAAAAATGTTTGAATGCTTAATATTTTTAACTAAAACTTCGTTCGTATTATCCCTACTTTCCCCTTAACATCTATTCTATAAAATATGTAGAGAGAAATGGGATAATTACAGAGAAAAATATTTACTTTTCTATATTTTTTTTGAGCGCTTAGCACTATTCTCGGTGTAAGGCCGGCGAATCTGAATAATATTGTAAACGTAGAATGGAAAGTTTCATCTACTTGATGCTTATTAATGCAAATTTCAGTGAAAGCATCCACGCAGATACGTATTCGCTCTCTAGAACATAATTTTAGTATAGAGCTCTCTCTATATTCTTGCCTAAAAGGTTTTAGTTTAGAAAAATGTATAGGGACCGACGGCGAAATTATTTGATTTGCATTGAAAAAAGCTTTTAGATAAAACAACATTTTGTGTACGGCTATTTGAATTGAAATTTAAAAGGAAAATTAGCCTTGTAATTTTAAATTGCGTCCGAGAGCTTGTCAACATAAACTGGTAATTAAAATTCTAAATAAACAAAGATTTCAATTTGTTAGATGAAAAAAAACAAATCTATTAGATACCATATAGGAAACAATTGACAAAAACTTAATATAATTCCGAATACTAGTCACGGCTTTTCAACTATTTCTAATAGTAAGTGCTCAGTGATTCACATAAAGATTAACCTGTACTTTGTATATGTTATATGAATAGTATTTTTCATACGATATAATATACGTATAAGGTTTGTTCAATTTAAAGGCTGTACAATATTTTTATTCAATTTTAGCATTTCAACTTTTTTCCTTCCGGTAAAGTTTTTATCTTTGGTTCAAACTATAAACTCTACACTAGCGTCTCAATTGAACTGTCACTCTTTAATAGGCCAAAAAGTGGATTATAATAAATAATCCGGTCTATAAAACATACAGGATTAGTCTGAAGAAGAAGTGATCTTAGGTAGCGATTTTGTGATATTCAGCAATTTGAGTTATAGAATAAAGAAATATATTCTTACTTTGATGTTCAATATTTCAGAAAATTCTCAAACGGTATCGGGCCTACTTCCAGATTAAGCAGTTTCCAGATATCTTAAATTTAAAGATCCTATATAGATACGTAAAACCTTTAGCAGATTCTCTTCCTTTTCAAAATATATATCTATATACTATTGGCTCTGGTGAACATAACGAACTCTTTCAATTTTAAAGATTTTTGAAAAATTCCAAGCAAAACACTTTTTTATCAATTTTAGAATTTACCTAGATGAAGAAAAATTGAATCTTCTCAAAAATTTTCCTGGAAAAATCACTTCAAAAATTGGATTTTTATACTATTTTTTTGTTAAATTTGAATAAACAAAACACAAATTTCCCTAAATTTAGTTCACATAACAAAAAAATTTTTTTTATTCGCTTTCAATGATTTTTCAATTCCCCTAAATAATTTTTTTACAATTTTCTATCAATAATTATATTTATTTATATTATCTAATTACTTAAATTAATTATATAATTTACAAGGTAATTTATGGAGTAAAAAGTGAAACTATTCAATTACATTTTTAGGTTAGGTATATGATTGTCAGTGAATGTCAGAAAGAAAGTTCGGTTACAAAAGGACAATTTGTTTTTCTATGGTTTTAATTGTCAATAGCTGAAAATTAATTTTCAAAAATTGAAATGGAAAATGGGATATTATTCTCTTCTAACAATTTTTCAAATTGTTTCATCAGAAGATGAAAAATTAATAACATTTTTGCAAAACAAGAATTTAATTAAAACAACTATTCACTGCCCTATTAGTTCATGTCGAAAAAAGTGTATTCTGAGAAAGAAAAAAGGGCCGAAAAATTTTTTTTATATCTTAAAAGCTACTGACCACTTTTAACGACGTACAACTACCTTACTTTACCTTATCTTACCTCACTGTAAAATAGCAAAAAATAAGATTCCTTATGAAATTGTAAAAAAAAATCTTTAGGGGAAAGGAAAATTCTTGAAATGGCAAATAAAAACTAATTTTTTATTTAATGTGTGCTGAATTTCATGAAATTTATGTCTCATATAACTTAAAATTAGTATAGAACCGCAACTTTGAAAGTGATTTTTATGGCAACATTTTTAAGAAAAATTAAAATTGGTAAAAAATGTCCTATTTTATAATTTTTCAAAAATTTCTAAAACTGAAAAACTCAGTTATGTTCACCAGATACAGACTATTTTCTACCATAGATGCAATTTTAAACTCACGATCAGTTACAACGCTTAGATAAATAGATCAAGCGCGTTTCTATAAATCCTCGTAAATTTTATAAGTCGGAACTGCATACATATCGCTATTCGCGGCAACAACCATATAACTCAAGATCATATAAACATATAAAAAGAATAGTTTCTCACGGTTTTTCCAAATAAATCAAAGTGCTTCATTTATTACCTTAATGCTTAGCTTTTCCAAAATATACCAGTGTGGTTAATATAAATTATTTTGTATGAGAATTTTAGTTATTCCTAATTTAAATTGAGTTTATTTAAAAATAACGATTTTGGTGTTTGACGCTGTTGCAGCAAATGAGCGATATATGCTTTGTTCTCATAAATTCAAGCTTTCTATTAATTTGGTATGTTTTCATGGTTATATTTAATATTTATTTTTCGCTTTTAAAGTTCTTTTAATTCTGGCACCACAAAGCATCAATTCAGCATTATTTGACGTGTGACTACGTTTTACAAATGTCGAACGTATTTTTTTTTTTAAATACATGTTTAATTTGTGTGAAAATTTCAAATCAACCATTTGACGTTTATTTGTTTGATATTAATTTTCAAATGAAAGATTAAAATTTTCCACTTTGTGTGGGTTTTTTTTTTGAATAATAAATTTACAACTAACCCAACATATGTATAGGGAATTTAGAATTTCTATTTTGAAAAATTATAAACGAATAAAGCTTAGAATATAGATGAAGTAGGGGGTATCATGAGACTGCCAGAAGTTCAGCTTCTTCTAAAGCAGGTGAAATATTTTTTCAATAACGCTATTGATTTATAAGAAAGAGATTTACGTACGAAATTGCAAATCGAGTTATGTCGTGTCTCAAAAAATTGGGTGTTATTTCTTAAAAAAAAAGTCTCTTACGGCATTCCAATAACATCTGAAGGGTTTTTTGAAAAAATATATTAAAAATAGAATATTGAAAAATATAACAGCCTATAACTAATAAATAAATCCGGTATCTGTCAAAATGTAAAACAGACAATCCTAAAAAATAATTTATGTAATTGAAACAGAACTCAGAAAGAATGAAAGTGTCATGATGAAATAAAAAAAATTAATAAACCATGACTTTCTATAAAAAATACATTAAATCCTGTAATAAAATAGAAAAAGATGAATTGTCCCCAAAACTTCAACGGGTCAATAAGGCCAAAAATAACCCTTCTTTTGATTTTTTTTTATTAAATTAAGGTGATGATGGTTTAATGTAACATGATAATGGAACGAAATGATACAAATTTACCTGAAAACGGGTCGATTAATATTCATTTTAAAGCAATGTTGATTTTGCAGATTATTTATTACCCCTAATCGGTTCTTGCACTCGAATAGATCCCCACTGAATAAGTTCGCGAACACTTGATTTATGACTACGCGAGAAATATATGCAAGTAACTCAACGCCTTAATAACGTTATTATTTTCTAGAGATTCATGTCGCAGGAAATGTTGCCGAAATTCCATACGGGATACGAACGTATTTAATCGAAATTGAAGTTTTATTTCAATCAGGACAACTTTTATGCTAAAAATTGAAAGGTTTTTCGAGTGAAGCGGCAAAGCTCGTACGCCGTAACGAGAGCTTTTCGAAAAGTTTTAATACTGTTTGCCTCTTGATGTCGATGAAATTAGCGGAGTGCAAATAACTCTGACGACAAAATTTAATAAAAGTTGATTCCCTCAGGCAGATTTTGGCTTTTGTTGCTTTATAATTTCACTAATGTTGGACTTGAAGGAAAAAAGTTACACTCAAATTTAACAATTTTGCATTGTCCGTACCCACGATGTTGAAAAATATCAATTAATTTGAGTTTGCGTTAATCAATCATTTTGATATTTCTTGGCATTTAGAAAGTTTAACGTGGAACTTTGACAATCAATTTTTTAACAAAGAAATTAAAAAATTGCACGAAATAATGCTAATTATTAAGAATAATTCAGTTAGAATTTTTTATAGAAAAAATCAAACCTCTTAAAAAGGTGCTTCTGCAGTTTTTAATACATTCTGATCCTAAAGTTGTTTTCCCACTAATTTTAAAGAACTTTAACAGCAAACAGAATAAAGCTCTGAAATGCGCGACGCGATTCATTATTCTAAGCCGCTGATTGGCCCGGCGTCGAAACTTTCCAATCGTCGTAAAGCCGAGTTTTCAATTTGAATAATGAACTTTGGATATATTAGCTTTTATTCACTTGGGAACTTTTCACTAAAACTATCACAAGCCAATGTTCTCCTTTGGCCATTGAAGACAAATATAATTGTGTGGAAACGATTTAGGAGAATTTCATTTTAAAGTTTCTAGACAACATTCAGTTTTATTACTTTCTAATAAATTTCCTGATACAAAAATAGATAATTAAGGAAAATTGCCCCGCCCCGAAGCCTGTGCCGCTGTTCTTTTCCATGGGGCCGAATCGAAGGCAGCTGGACTACATCCTCTTGGCCCTGTGCCATATATACGACGCCTTTAATTAAAAATAAATTAAACTAAAAGACGTATAATGGCTGTCGTCTGGCGTAGTTTGCAGGCTTTGCTAGAACCTAATTGTTATTAACTCTTGGCGAAAGTAACTTATGTAGTTTGGTTTTAAACATGGATAAAGAATAATTGGTAACCACTCGAAGTAAAGTGTTTGGCTCTAAAATTTCCATGTGTATTTTCCCGGGAAATTCTCCATAAAAAAAATGCAATCAAGTACGGATCCAAACAATCTTACTCGTAAGCGCACATAAATTTTATTTGTAAAACACAACGAAACTGCAGAAGACTAGAAACATTTCATAACAGCGATTTATATTCTCGGTTTGAATTTATATATTTGCCAGAGTTTCACTTTCAGAATAGAATAAAACCCCCGCCGAAACTGAAATATGGCAGTAGTATCTACGAACACGGGAAATTATTTATTCGATGTGAGAAAGTAAAAATGTTTTATACGAAAGGGAATAATAACGAAAAGAACATGTCGCTTTTAAATATGTAGATAATTTTTGATTAGGAAAAACAAGTAAAACACCCTATACACGTAATGATTTATCATATTGCAAGTAATCACCATTAATCGAAACTGCTGCATTAACGAGGAATCTTAACGTCTATAGATAATTTAAATATTTTTCAATATATTTAATAGTTGTTCGAAAAAAAATAGCTATACTGCAAGCCACACGATTGTCTCTGCGACCTTGCAGTTCAATATGCAGTACGATCAATCGTTACGTGTTTAGGGCGATACAGAGATTTCAAATACGAGTACGTTGGAATTCATAAGAGGATTTTATAAACAATTTCCGATCTACGAAGGATAGATAAAAAATACAATGGAAGGGTATTTTTTGTTTTTGTTTTTGTTTTTCGACAAGACTTCGACATCTTTTATCTCAATTTACTTGCCATATCCTCTTTAGGTCGTGTCCTGCAACTCTTCAGAATAAACTTTTGTGTTTTTCTTCTGTTTAAAATAAACAACAATAAAAGGCGATTAAAATACATGAGGCACCAATTAGCAGACCCTAATATTCCGATTTCAGAAAAGTGGGGAAACAAGATTTCTTCTTTTAAAAAACCAAACCTTTTATTAAATTATTCATTTCAGCTATTCAAGTAAATCAATGTAGTAGTCTTCATTAAATGTCCGATTTTTTCAAGACTATAACTTTGATATGTCTGAATTAGACGTTTGGTATTCTTCAAATCTGTTTCGTTTTCCCCTTTTGTAATTGCTATATTGCTTCGGAAGAGCATTTAGTAGTGGATCCAAGTTTCACAAACTCAATGCTAATCTACCTTAGGAATTCTATTGGGTAACACTTAGACCATCAGTTCATTGAATGTTTTACACGTCTCCCGTTTTCAAGTATTCTTGGATCAGATATTACAGTCTGTAGTTGATAATTACATTACTTCTACAGACTACATCAGGTCCTAACCAAAATATTACCAAGCTGGAAATATTGCCAAAGTTATATTAACAAAGTTCTTTCAGTAAAGGAGAAAGAAGAGATAAATAATTTGTTTACCAAGCAATACGGAGAAGACTGGAACAATGTAGCTGATAATGAGTTGAATTGATATAATAATATTATAAAATTGAATTTATTGTTGTATAAGATGCAGCAAATAAAGAAGAACATTGTTAGGGTAGCCTTTAAAATTCGAATTTAATTTTCTAAAGATAAATGTTTTTCTTTCTTCATAGTGGGTATTGTTCATTAAAGGTAATCCATTACAAAATAATTTATTTTTTTAAAAATACAAATCAAAATAAATTGTCTTTTACAGGTATTTAACAAAACAGTTTGATTCGAATATTTTTCATGAAAAGTGCTTATCTCCATGATACCAAAAGAAATAAATATTTAAGTAGATGATTTTATAAAAAAATGATAATGTTCTGATATGAATTGGAATTAATATAAATACAATATAAAATTAAAAAATTATAAGAAATTTATAATTTTTCACCTCGAATTTTATTATTCTGCAAAACATGTCTTAATAAGTTTTATTTTTTTTAAATCCATTTGAAAAAATATTCAAATGATATGATAGGCTGTATACTAAAGATGTTAAATCAATTAATTGTAATGCAACCAAATATCAAAGTAATTGTACACGTTTAACATCAAAATTTAATATTAAATCAACCAATAAACGGTAAACACTATTAACGAAGGCCGATTGATTAACTTAGGAATAATTCACATCTGAAAATGTAAATAATATAGCATTTCAACAAATTAGATATATATTGCGCATTCCTACATATTAAGGTAGGATCAATATTAACATTTGATTCTCGTAAATACTATCATCAAAAAATAATTTCCAAATAACATTCATGCGGTTCGTTTCGAAATTATTTTTATTCATCCATCAGGAAATAAATTGCAGTTTGATTGACTAGGGTTAACACAAAATGACATTGTTACCAACTTGTATGTTCAGTCAGTCTCTCATTTAATTTGGAAACTTGAACAAACTGATACATATTCATGATCAATAATCTAATATTTCAGTAATTCGAGAACTTTTCCTATTGAATTTCGAGAACACTTAATCATATAGTCAGAATTGTTTTCAAACAGAAAAAAGAAAGAATATTCTTTTAAACTGAAGATTGTTACTCGGAAGCAATCTACATAAATAATATTCCGGTTAAATTAAACGGAGACGCTTTTCATTTTTAACAGTTTACTAAAATATGATATTTTAAACGTCATTAACTGTAATGTTGTTTCTTTTAGCGAGAGAATTTAATTGAAAAACTTTTTCTATTTAGAAGTTATAACTCTGAAAGTTTTATCATATTAGAGACGCATTTTTGTCTTCCTGCTTGAAGCTGTCAGATTTTGTTAGTTCGGATCCGGCTCAGATTAATATCCAGCTTTTTCAAGAAACTACCTCATTAAAAACTTTTAATACCTTCTTTTGTATAAATATATTTCTTAGAGCTACTTATAAATATTCAAAAAAAAAATATTTTAACCTCTTTTCATAACAGGAATTTTCCAAACGGAGTTTGTTTAAATTCTATGATAAATTATATTCCATTTTATATCAAGTTTCTAAATATTCTTAGGATTAACCTATAAAAAAACCCACAAAAATAAACGATTATTAATAATATGTATAACACTAATCAACATGATTTTGTAGCAAAAATTAGAATAGTTGTTTTTTTATAAAATTTGGTGTGCTGAACCTAACCCGGTTGCAAAATAGCTCTAATAGGCTAGCATTTTGAAATAATTAAGTCTAAATAGTCAAAAAAGGTTGTTTTTAACCAAATTCAAAAGCTTATATCTGAGTAATAACATTTTTTTAATCATTTTTAATGACTGCATTAATCAGAGCCATTCTTCACCTTCAAAATGCATTGTCGGTTTTTATTACACGTTTTTTTTTCTGAAATATTCAAGTTTGAAATTATACGCTAAAACGTCTGTGCCGAGCTGCCTTTCATAAGCCACCAAGGTTTTTTTTCTTATTACTATCACAGATATATGCCAAGTATTAATTTGCCAGCTATGACTAATTAGATGGCTTATGAAAGGTAGCTGGGCACAGGCGTTTTAGCAGAGTATATACAGTAGCGCAACTCCACCCAATTTTTGAAGCAAATAGGTGTATTTCTATCTCACTCATTTCTTTCCTTTTCTTACTCATTGTGACGGTTGCGCCTAATATTTCTTCTTCTTTCCAATTTACAATAAACAACAACTTTGTAAAGTCACTGTGGTATTATAATAAGTAAAACAAAGAACAATATAAAAAGAATGAGATAGCAGTACACCTATTTTGCTTCATCACAAACCATTATAAGGGATAGGGAGTTACGACCAAGAACTTACCTCTTGCACTTTGTAGATAGACATGAATGTTCATCAAAATAATCCTTGTCCTAATTGAAGCATTCTCCAGATATAACAAATATCTAGTTTTTTTAAGGACTTTGACACTCAATAGCGCCTAAACCAGACACTTTTTCCAAATTATTTTTTAGCTAAATCGTCATATTTTGACCCAAATAATCTTACGGTACTATTTTTGACATTCATTTTTCGGGAGACCCTGTATGTACTGTGGTTTTAGCTTACAACTTGACTAATCAGAATGCTTCCCGCTTTTTTCTTTTTTTACATACATGGATATTTTTCATATGCGGACTGTTCCAATATGAATCAGAACCACGTGTCTCTAACATTTTCTAAAACTGCAATCAGGGTTTTTTAATATTACACTTAAAGTCTTTCTTTAAAAATATGTATATCATTTGATTTGACACCCTCATTGGCAAGAATTCGTTTGGCTCTGGGAAAAAAATTCCGATTCATACTTCAATCTTCCTTGTACGTTATTTTTTTTAATGTTTTTCAAAGGTTTAAACAAAAAAATCTCTATGCACGCATGCGATCAAAGCGATTTTACAGGGATGTTTTCATTTAGAATTCACATTTTCTTAAAATTGAACGTGAATTTAATTCACAAAAAATTAAAAATACTTATATGAAAATTTTATTGTATAAGTACTATTAAAATATTTATTTTCACTTGTACTAATCAGTAATTCGAAATATTGCGGATTCAGTGGCGAGAATAATTTTTTTGCAAAGGAACAATGCCACCGTTATTAATGTTTTTATTAACTCATGGTGAGTTAGTTTTCTGGTCAGGGGTCATTTATTCGAAATATTAATCCAAAGCGGTCCCTATTTCAATATAGGGAATTCGTCCGTTTTGGAAATAATTTTATCAACTTAATTTATAATTCAGATATTTTAAACTTTATAAATAAGCAAATGAGACTTTCAAATATTGACTAAATGAATGTTGGCAAACTTCCTAAATTAAATATCAATTTTTTTCTCAGGAATTATCAGTGTTCATGTAAATGTGCAACCTGAAAAGCAAAACGCAGTGGTGGGTGGGGAAGTTACATATTTATGTCGAATAGTAGTACCAACAGAATATTGCAAAATACACATCATAATATAAGTTAAATGCAGGAATTAAAAATGTTGACGAAAGATTAGAAATTGCTCTAAATAGACAATTTACTATTCGTTATTGTACTTTTCATGTGGAGGTCACATTAACAGATTGACAATAGATCACATTGATAATTGTGGCGCAATTTTGCAAAACCCGACATCGCCAAATTTATAAATATTCAAAAATGGAAAAAAACATTTGGATTCTACATAATTTATCTGACGAAAAAAGTTTTTTTTTGCAAAATTTTAGTTTTACTGAACAGATTCAACTCATGTATCCATTTGATGAAATTTTTACTACCCTCAGTTACTCAATCAATAATGATATTTGAAAGTTTTTGCAAAACCCTCCTTATCCAGGATTTGTAGCGTTTTGCAAAACCGTTTAATTTTTAATTGCTCATTGATCGAAATATGGGTTCTTATTCAACAACCAGAAAATGAGGGATTCAACAGGAAACGAGATATATACGATAAAATAGTAATACACCCAGTAAATTATGAATTTTTCTACATGTATTTGCAAAGTTTTACATTACAATCAGAGGGTATAGTTTTATGCCCTCTGACCGAGGTTTACTTAGGAGTTACCTGCACTTAGAACGCTAAATAAATCACTTATTTCGCGATTTTATTTGACATTTGGTGAAACTTTCAATTAAAATAAAATAGAGTACATTATTAACAAGATTTTATTGAATATATGTGAATTTTTTTATGATAAAAATCATATGTGTGAGGACGCCAGTCGGTTATGTGGATGACTGTTCCAAAACGCGGTGAACAAGATAACTGGAAAACGGTTCAACGTACGGTTCTGAAATTTTGTGTACTACTTTTTTGGCTAAGCATTCGGTCCCTGATCGAAAGATTTTTTGCTATCGTTACTACTTTTTGTTTTATTTAGAAAAAATAACACAAATTTTTGAGCAAAAATGAATTTTCAATTTAAAGGTTCGCCATTTTGTTTCCAATTAGATTTTTTTTTAATCCTTCGGTCAGGGACTGGCAACAACATTCTACTTTTTAACTTCATTTCAATTTTTCTGTTAGTACTGAGATATTCTGCTCACCGCCAGCAATCTATTTTTAACAGTCATTCAAGTGACCAGCTGGTGTCCTCTCATGGATGATTTTTTTGTTATAACAAAATTCCTATATATTCAATAAAGTCTTATTTATAACATACTCTCTTTTATTTTACTTAAAAGTTTTCGCAAATGTATAAAAAAAATTCGCGAATTTTTCCGCGTTCTAAATGTAGGTAACCCCTTAAGACTGTATCAACAATGAGTCTCATCCACAGAAACGCCAAGCAGGTTATCACTATAACAATATAATTAATAACAAATATTCCAAAAGGTGTATCCAAGGATTTGTAATGTTTTGAAAAATTGAACGGTTTTGTCGGGGTTTGCAAAACCTCACCAACTTTTCTTTTATTTTATGACTGAAACGGTTATGTTTTGACAAACCACAATGTCTCCATTTGATGCGAATTGAAATTCTACATAAGAATCAATCAAAAATACAACTTTTTCAATTTTGGCACTTGTCGCCTTTTGCAAAACCGCGCCACAATTAATTGAATAAAATTAAATTACTAAATCTAAATATACAACTTTAGCAACCCTAAACAACTCTAAAATACACCGGTCATTAATTACGGGAAATCAATAAAAGTCATGGTAAAGGCCTAAAAATCAATGAAGTTAAGGATCAAGGAGCCTAATCTTCAAGTAATCCTCATATGCGTCCAAGACAGTACTTGCAAAAACTCCCCAGGCAAAAGTGAACAACAAATAGGGTTATTATTCAATTTTCCAAAACAAAACTTTAAAATTATCTTATCATTAACATTTTCAAAAATGAACCACGACAGTTATATTGAATAATTTAGGAAAGCAATGATTGCTAACTGGTAAATTTTGGATAGTGCCCTTAGTACCCAACGTGTTGGTAGTCCGGATTCTGGTTCTAGGGATTCTACGGATTCTGCAGGACCGGGCCGATTGTAATTCAGAACTTCAGTTACTGTATAATCTATTAAATAAACTTAATATAATAGATGACATATAAAACAAGAGTTTGATGTTACACATGGTGTTTACTATTTAAATTTGAAAATTTCAAAAATGAATAGGAGAATATTGAATAATTTAATGAAAAATTCCTTTAAAGATTTCAACAACATTGTCAATTATTAGGTTTTGGCCGTGATTTTTCTAATGGTAAATTTATGTATATAGGGTGACCCAAAAACAAGTTATGACAACCAACTTGATTTTTTCAAATGAAAATACACATTTTTTATTTCATTTTTGAATTCTGCTTTAAATTTTACGTATGTTTCAGGTATCATGTCTTATACCTAAACTCAATTGAAAAATTTACGATTGGAAATCATAAAAAGCATTCACAAAATAAAAGCATTCCATTTAGGTTGCCTTGCCGCTGTCTAATTTGAATTGCGGCTTACTCGCTGTCAAGAAGTCCATGGGGCACAGTTCGAACATTTATTATGTTACATTCCAATAGTTTATTTTATTTCTTTTTGTAAAATTTCTTTTATAAAATATTCCTTATTTGTGTTTTTCATTATTTTTGTATCAGATTGATTGTTGACAAAATCTAGGAAGATCTCTTAAGTGTTCTGTTTCTGTAAACTTCTCTTCTCCAAAGAATTATTATTATTATTATTATAGATGACTTAGTAGTAAGGCTTTCGCACTCCCACACTAGGGAAAATTCACTCATCCCAGGTATTAAAAATACCAGAAGGATTAAGCTCTGTTGGGACCCTTTCCAGATTGTGGTAGATCTCTTAAGAATTTCCGGACGGTATGGGCTGCAGGTAGGAGCACTGACCTCTGCATAGATTTGAAAAGGTTTTCCTGCAATCCTAATTCCTTGATGTTCTCGAGTAGACTTTTTGGGATGGCCCCAGTTGATGACATGATGATGGGCACCGTTCGCATTGTTTGCATTTGGCATTGCCTCCGGATTCGTTCTTCTAGATCGTGGTATTTGGCAATCTTCTCAGCCTGCTTGGTCTGCAGATTGTTGTTATTTGGTATCGCGATGTCGATCAGTGTTGTCCTTCTAGCTCGCTTATCAATTATAATCACATCAGGTCGGTTGTGTGCGACCGTTTGATCTGTCAGCACAGTCCGATCCCAGTAGAGCTTGTAATTTTTGTTCTCTAAAATAGGCTCTGGAGAGTAATTATAATAAGGTATTTTCTCACCCTGCAGCAATTGAGTTTTTTATTATTATTATTATTCAACCATTTATATTATAAAATAAAGTCATATCGGAGGTGACCCAGGAAATGGTAAACAAAATGAGTTAAGGCAACTTAGACTAGATGAATATATTTTTTGTGTGCGTTTTATGATATTTCATCGTAAATTTCTCAATAAGTATTGAGTTTAGGTATATAATAACTAAAGCATATGTAAAATTTAAAGTAGAATTAAAAAATTAAATAAAAAATACTTGTTTCTACTTAAAAAAATAAAGTTGGTTGTCATACCTAGTTTGTTTTTGGACCATCCTGTATACATAAATTTACCATCAGAAAAATCAGTCAAAAACTAAAATAGACGTGTCCGAACATGCGTTTAAGCAAACTCTTGAATTTTAAATGAATTTATATGAAAATTTTTTGGCACCAACAATCAGTTAATACTATACAAAGTTTCTTTAGAGTATTTGCGAATATTTTAACTTGTGAAAGTTGACCACATGAGGAAATTTTCAAAAAAAATAATAATTTTATTAAAAAATATATATTTTTTTGCTGTTGTTTTGGCGTTCATGAATCAGTTGGTATCATCATGTAGTTTGAAAGTACCACATGTTTCTTCAACATTGCCACGTAGACAAAGTGCCGAAATATTTACTACACTTTAATGTAAAATTCAAGCCGATTTGCAAATTAAAATTTGCACAAAAACGGTTATTTTTGGGAAATCGATTTCAGTGCCCGATCAATTATTTTTCAAATTTTATTTTAAATTTAGATAATAACAAATTTGAATTCACAAAATGATTTCAAATCGATTTGGCCACACATCATAAACGATATTTGTCACAATAAGTGTTTAAAATGCATGCCGTTATTTCCAATACAAATATGAATTCTTCTCAACAGTAAAGTAGTTCGCCCTCTGTCATAAGTTTGCTACGAAAAACTACCCATGTCTCTTAATCCTTTCGGTACTAGTGGAACAATATGTCCCAATGATTGTTTTATTGTGACTGTTGGAATTTTTAAACCCCAATATTCGTATATAAATAGTAAATTAGTCTTTTCAACGATCAAATTAAGAAAACCGGTTGTTATTTACAAATATATCAAAATATCAGTTTCCGAGCTGGGGTAAGAACCAAAGGAGTCTAAGAAATAAAGTAAGTGATATTTTCATTATTTTGAAATATTTGCTTTCAATCAGGAATTTTTTGTAATACAATGCTCAAAATAAAGCTTGCCTTTCATCTGCTTCAGTTTCTTATTCTAGTAAACATGGGACACATTATCCCAATATAAAAGTTTAATGGATCAATATGTCCATCACCAAAAATAAATAATAGCTTTTAAAAAATTTAAAAAAAATGTGTAACATTTTAAAGTCATACACTTATAAGTTATAAAATGAAATATTTAGTTTCATCTCATACAGCAAAAAAAACTCCACCTCGAAAGGGATAAACATTGCACAACGAATAGAAACGTACATTTCTTTGGTACGCGGCTATTTTGAAAAGAATACGAGAGTGGCACCTTCAAAAAGAATACAAGGTTGAGAAGCGTTTTCATCAACCGAAGCATAACACATAATAATTTTGGTGAAGTCCTCATTTGAAAGTCCTGCCATTTTAATTATATTCAGTACAATAAGGCAGTACTAACCAGAACCTTTCAGGAATACTAGCGTGTTGACAAGTAACATAACCCTACAATTATATGTAAATAAACAACAATTTCTCAACAAATCTCATTATAAAGCAAATAATAATAAATAATCAATTCGTAACACTAATCAATGGGTCCGGATATTGCTATGCTATGAGTTTGAATTGGGCCTTCACATCTAGCGATATGACAACAAAACGAAATTAAAAAATAACTTTACGGTCAATATTTTATTGAAATGAGTTTTGTAAAATAAATATGTTTCCCTATTCAGGAAATTGCCGAGTTTTACAGGTTGAAATATTTGCAGACATTTCGAAGACATCCTGTATATGTATATATCGTCGCCGTGGTGGTGAATGGTTCTAATCCACAATTTTGGATTTTTTGAGTTATAGCTATTTACAACTTTCGAAATGTTCAAATTTTATAGTAGTCTACAAATTTTAAAGATTCATAGCTTTTTTGTTTAAAAATCGAATGAATTTTTGAGAATAGTTCTAATCCACAATTTTTGGTTTTTTGAGTTATATTAATTACAAAAATAAATTAAATATTATACTAGAAAGAAATATATTTTTGATAATAATATCGTTTATTCAACTAATTTTATTAATTGCTTTTTTGATTAATAAATAAAAACATCTAGTNCATATTAGCTTCAAGAAAATCTTTATATAATACACTCTATCATTTTATACTACCGATAAATTGATTTAAAATTCACTGACCATTTTTTCAATTTTTTAATAAAAACATGCAGAGAAAATTTTATTTTTCTTTCTTGTTAGCCTTATAATAACATTTCGCTTTATACCTTTCAATTTTACCTATAGATTCTTTATACAGGGTGTCCTGTAAACAAGAATCAAGACATCTAAAATGATACAGGATGTTCCATTTAAAATAAACGATTTTTTTGTTTTCAAATCTTTCTGTTCTTTAAATTCAATATTATTTATTCGACAGCTTATATAACGCTTATAAAATCTATTCCTATCACCTTAATTTACTGTCACGTTAAGATGTCAACAAAATCATAAAATTAGTCTTTAAAATGGCCGAGAACTTTATATTTTGCAGAAATCGTGTTTTAGGAAAATTGTTCTTTTAAATCAAAATATCTCAAAATCAATCAGGTTTAGATATAAGATAACCTAATAAATATTTAAACAATTTAATGCCTACAATCTAACAATGCGAAAATATATAGGGCGTTGTATTTGAAATAAGATACTTGACATTGACTGATAGTATAATTTTCAAAATATTTGAAATGAATATGTATAACTCTAAAATATATAAAAATTAAAAACATTTACAAATCCAAAGATTTCTAATGACTTAATTATGTGAATTAAACTGTATAGGTATGCATATCTGTACCCCGGAGGCATAGAACACTATGTGCTATTCCCGAAACTTTTGGAAAATTGAGAAACAAAGTTATTTGCATTAATTACCTCTAACAATAACTAAAACTGTATGTGGTGTTAACAACTCGTACTGTATTTTGGCAGTCTTCAAATATTAGTACCTATATGTATATACATACATGTACCTCTCGAAAGAAGACGACGGATTTAATAAGACTACCATAAAAACTAATTTTCATAAAATTTGGACATAGTGTTCTATGCCTCCGTGGTATAAATGTATACGTTGTCAGTTGCAAAATTTTTTTTCTTACAGTTTTTTTACACGAAACATCTAAGTATTCCTTGCAAATAGTGTTAAATGCAACGGTTCTCCAGAAGAAATGCATTAGAAAGGGTCAAACCTCTTCTTTGAATTGTTGCCTCATTACTGAATAAAATATTATATTTTCAGTAAAATATGGAAATTCTCTATTTTACTTAAAGTGGCAACATTTGATTCTATTTAAACTCTTTTTTGGTAATAAGTTTTGCTCTGCAAAGTACGGAAATTAGTGAACTCTATTTTACACTTTTTTTTATTCTTTTTCCTATGAAACATCCATATAGAAATTAAAAAAAACTATTAAAGAACAAAAACGGTTGATTGTACCGGGCAGGTCAAACGGTTAGTCACTGATTCAGTTTTTCGCTTCTGTCAAAAGATGTAAAGTTACAATGAAACTAGTAAAACATATAAAAAAATCGCTATTTGTTTTATGATTACAAGGATTTTAAAAAATAGTCTACTGTACCCCGGCCTAGTACATAACGACTTGTTTAAACTTTGAGGATTTCACACTTTATTACATAGACCTAACGTCATAACGTAAAAATTATGCAGTATAGGCCGATTCTGATCCAATCTGCAAACATTCTATAAAAAACCAGTAAGTTTATATTTAATTTGCAATACAGTTATTCCTGTAAACACTACACTTAAGTCTTAAAGATTCGTAAATATTTTACGAGCGTCACTATAGCAACACGAATTCGTAACTACACATCTGACAGGAAACATATAGGAACACTAGAATCTATACATCTGTAAATATACTGTTTATAAATTTCTACAAGCTATAGATCTGTAGCATTAATGGAAAATGGCAGAATCGGTCCATTAAATTAAAAGTGTATGAACTGACGAGAATTTTATAGTTCAGGTTTGTTGTATTGCTCAAACTGTGTATCGTAACACAAAAATTCTGCAGTTTATCCGTCAAAAACGATCGCGCTAAAGCAGTGAGTCACATTGAATTCCATTTAAAATTTTTTGGATTAGGAAGCAATATCTTTTGTACAATATTCACGTAGACCTCTAATATAAATATGACGAGAAAAAAATCCTTTTTCAAGCATTTACTCAAATAATTTTAATAATATATAAAATATCAATTTTATAATTTTTGAACTTTTTAGACTACACTATCGACAATTCTCGCTTTTGTTTCGTCTTTTTTTCCATTTCTTTGTGAGGATCGGTATCGAACCGCGAACTACACTTTGGAAAATGGGGAGTTCGAGCAATCAAAAGCAAATATTCGCTCAAAACGCACATTTAAACCCACTGATCAAATGTTCGCTATTGCTCGCTCCTTTGTTTTGAAAAGCTTAAAAAGCAATCTCCAAAGTACCCACACGTACTTTTCGAATATTCAACTTGTATTATCGTTAAAACTAAAATATTCGTAATTACAATAAAATAATTTCTATGAAATGAAATAGGTATGAATATTTAAGGTTTCCTCGGTTTTGTATTATACAGCTTCTGCGTTGAAATTAATATTTCAAATACTCTAATCTAATCATTGAAATTAAATTTTTCTACAAAGACTATATTTTCTATGACAACAGCAAAAACAGGCAAAAAATTCAATATCTACTTAATTATTAAAACGAAAAAAATGATTAATAAAATGCTTTATTTGTACAAAAAGATGCTGTGAAAGCGGTAGGAAATTTAGATAGTTGTATTATTTAAAGTTGTACGTCCATTAGTGAGTTTCTAGTCTAAATCTTGGAAAACAATAATAGTTTATGCGAATTTTAACGTAAACTTTTTATTATATGATACTTTATGCAAATGCCAGAAATTCAAACCAATTTGGGAATCTATGAGAAACTAACATTAAGTAATTTTAAACGTATCTTCATCATTAAGTTAATATGTACATATTTCGAGCAAGCTCTCGAGTATTTTCCTTTAACCATGGTATTCGAAAAGTTCGACGAGAAACTCATTAGTGGACATACATCTTTAGAACAACTTTTAAAATGTTCATTTGATTTTAACCGTTAGGTATTTATCAAAACATATTTTATATATTATGTTTTGTGATTACAGTATAAGCAATACAGCAAAAAATATCTGTAAAGAATTTATGGAAATCGCACAAGAGTATTAAAGATGGTTTCGAAAATTCAAAGTACTAAACTATTACCTAGAAATTGAGTTTCGTCGTTGAAAATTTGTAAAATTGTATACTGAAGAAAGGAAATTCCATATTTCAAGGAATTAGCTGAGAAGCTTCAACTATCCATCGACAGCTGTATTTGCAAGCTATCGGAAAATCTTTGAAAAATGAAAAATGTTCTTATGTCCAGACAAAGAAAGATGGGATTACGAAAAATGCAGGAATTCACTCACTTATAATATTTGCTAGACATTGTTCAATCCGATTATTTGATGTTCAGCAGTATGCAAGATTATTTAGAAAAAAAATTATAGACAAATATTTATCTTCATATATAAATGAATGTGGAAAGAACTCCACCACAAAGACAGAACATATTATTGAAAGTGAAAAAGAAGAAATTTTATATTTACAAGATATTTTTTACATAATTTAAAAAAATATGCATTATCAAAAGGAGCATTTATCATTTATTTAATTAATAATATTTGTTCTATGTATTTCAAACAATATTTATTTTAGGGAATTTTTTAATTCTCTTTTATGTTTGAAATAATACTTAATTCACTTCATTTATTTGAATTAAAATCCGGGTTGATGACTGCAGAGTAAATTTCAATTAACCTACAATGCGTAGCAGCAAAAATTGTTTCACATTTTAATGAAAATTAGCATAATTAAACGAGTAATCCGCAATATTATCAAGATCATTTAATTTAATAAAAGAAAAATTATATTTTATATTAAATTTTGTACATTACTATATGAAGAAATATATTCCGAATTTATCACAAGTTTTTTTTTATCTAGCCATGAACGCATATGGTTTTTCCAGAAAGTTTCACAGCATTCAAATCCGCAATGTACATATACAAATATATCTGTACGTGTAGGTATATCAAAAGAAAATCAATAAAGTAGCACCCAAACTCAGTTCTGAATTAAATTGAAAATACGCTCATCATGTTTCTCTATGATTTTTTTTTGGCTTTGATCCAAAAAAGCGCTGACAGTAAGGCAACTTTTTCTGATTTATTTGTTTAAGTAAAACGTAAAGAATGAAATATACGCCCGGAAAAATAACGTCTTTCCTCGGCCATATTTTAGCATTCTCTCATGCCCGCCTTAAAAATATCCAGTTATTTGCGTCATCTAACAACATAATTGGATTTTTTCTCTAAACACAACAGCAAACATTTATTAAAAGTATGAAACGACAAATTTCAACTGCTTGAAAGTTTCTTATCGTGAGGAAAAGAATTCACTCAGTATTTTGTTATATTTGAAAACTATACAACTTTAAATAGTCACAATAAAATGCAAATTACAAAATATTTTATATGAAGCATTATATGAAATCTTAAAAGGGAATTCATACCAAAAGCACTAAATATTACTCAAAGAATGTTTATTTCTTTCGAAAAGAACCGTTTCGTTAAAACCCTTAAATACGTTCTTCATTATTTATCTCGGTTTTACCCGCCATTTTCGACTTTGGGGATTACAATAAGGGAAGATCAATTTTTGCTTCCAAATCCAAAAGGATCCTCTCATGAAAAAAAAAGTGAAAATGGAGCGGATGAGCTCAAAAACAGTTCCATTCATTTGTGGGATAATCAGGGCTATAAATGCGCTTATTTTATGTTTTCAGTTTCCGTTCTGATGTTATCGTCCTGAAAATAAAATCCGTCCAGTTTTTTGGGGTCAAATTGTATGTCATCGAAACCATTTTAAATACTAATTGATACGGTTTTAGTTCTAGTGCATACTTAAAATCCGGGACACAAGTTCTTAAGATGTCTGATATTGCATGAAATTAAACTAAACCTAATAACTAAATATATTCAGTTCTACCTATAGATTCTCTATATAGTGTCCTGTAATTAAAGTCTCCTGTAAACAAGAATGAAGATAAAAGCTTTCAACATTAAAGTTGAAATTTTGACATTAGACTATAACTATAACTTTTTATTGAACTGCAATGAAGATTTTTTCATGTTGTGCTTGAAATCTTTACTAAAAATCACTTGGTTTGGTATCCTCAATCGCAAGAAGTCGTTTCACTCTAGGAAGAAAATTTCAGCTCATACTTGAACTTTCCTTGTGAGTTGGTTTATTTATGTTTTTCAGAGGTTTTAGCAAAAAAGCACTGCGCAAGCTTGCCATCAAAAGGATTTCACTTACCGTTTAATTCACCTGTTCGTCTCTTATGAATATAATAGATCGTCTGACAAATTAAAACATTTAAATTTTATTCTTTCTGTACATATTAAAGTAAGTACATACCATTAATAACTAGTTCTTTTCCATGTTACTAATCATTCATTTAAAATATTACAGATTCTACAGCCCTACATAAATCGTGAAGTACCATTTAACTCTTTCTTTTAAACCAGAAAATATCATTCTGAAAGTAGTTAGAATAAAAATAAAATAATAAAAGTTTTGTAAGAATTAATATTTAATTGTAATCTTGTATTGTCATTTAACACATGATATTAATTTAATTTTTTTTTAAATTCAGTTTTTCTAAATCCAAAACAAACGACTCGAACCCGTTTTGTGTTATTTGTTTGTTGTTTACATTTTTATGTTGTTCATATGAGAAAACATTTATTATTGACGTTCTTATTAGGCATTATTGAGAAGGTTACTACAATTTTCGGAGTACAACTCGTATTACTTGATAAAAATTCCCAGAATTTGAAACAAGATCCATTGCAATAGGATAATATAAGATATCGTATGCACTTACAAGTTTCTAAACAGATTTTTGCCATTACTAAAGATGTTCGGACATTTGAGCACAAGATTTCGGCGACAGACATGCAAGGACAAATGTAAGGTTATAGATGTTGATGAGTAAATGATTTCAAAATGTTGCTGAATATGCGCTGAAGAGTTAAAATTACCCCGACCAGCACTCTGTCCTTTGGAAAATAACAAGGAGGATATCGAGGATCAATCAGCCTCTTCTTCAGAAGAAAACAACGAGAATCGTAATAATCGTAAGGGTAGAAGACGTTGCCTCCACCGGAATGCATTTTGTCAAACGTGTCATGTTACCTGGAACTGCGTTGTCAACACTGACAGGAATATGGTGATGGTGGCACAATAAGAATTATAGAAAATCGCTTTACAATACTTACTTAGTTCTGGCTATAGGTATAGGGCTCTGGTTGGTGGACCGGATTCTAATTCTATGGAGGAGGAGTTGTCCAATTCTGCGGAGGAAGTGTCGTAATTTAGGATTCCTTGAAATTACTTTATTAAACTAAACAAGATCTTGCGAAACGTACTTAAAAATTTATTAAATTTCATCGGTGAAAATGGGTTTTCAATGGCAAAACTTCGGTCGGAAACAATTATTTTCAAAGAAACTACTTAAAGCTCCTTTATAAGCTAAATGCGGTCGGTGAAAACTTTTTGATTTACTCGTCAGTAAGGCGTTTAATTTAGCGCGCTCCTAAAAATTTTAATTAATATTTCTTCCCCTTGGAGAATTGTTGATAACAAATTTAATCTTGAAGAAGAGAAGAATTATTTCCAGTTTTCTAGACGTTCGCATAATAGTTTTGGAATCGTCCCATTCAACGCACTTAATTTAAATTAAAATAAATGTAGTTTCTGTCTTCGTAAATATTCCAGACTCAACGTATTACAAAGTTAATAAAAATAATTTAGGAGCTGCGTTAATGAAACTAAGAATGAACAAGAAACGTTTTCTATTCTCTATTCGAGCAGTTGCTGCTGCATTTCATTTAAATAAATGATGTAATTTCTTATACAGACATCGTTTTCTTCGACTCGGGCCCTGAGAAATGTTTTACTTCCAGCGAAACAACTTTAATATTTAAAAATTCTCTTTCAATATCGCATCGTACCTATTTCGGTGCGGAATCGTTTGAATTATTTGCGAACTTTTCTGATCTTCAAGAACATTGACACGAAATATTCGTCTTATTAAGTGAATTATTTGCATATTTTTCATTATCTTCCCCATCGAAATTCTTTGGGGAGGGCAATTATAATGAAAATATTTGAATTTAAAACCGGGGGATAAATTATCTCCTATATGGAGACACAATACTTTAAGCACTCAAGAAACTTCAAAAGCTCAAAGGGGGACCTAATTTGGTCCAGACCAAACCGGCCATTTTGCATATAAATAAGGGCAAATTGAAACTCGGGAGTTCTATTTTCAGTATATTTGAATACAACGGCAAACCTCTATAAAAGACTGGAATCGTTATTAAAATTTTATTTTTTTATGAAAATTTCATTCAATTTGTAATGAAACAAGAAAATGACCAGGCCGCATAACAATCCATGGGAATAAACCAATGTTTGATTTGTGTGACCTATTCTGTGGAAAACTTTCACGATTTATAAAGAGATAAATATATGAAAATATACCTGACAATCATTAGTTTAGAACACATACCTAATCTTACCTAATCGAATATAAAAATAGTAAAATCCATGTGGAAATATTTGAACATTTATTGAACACGAAATAAATCAAAGTCTCCTTGTCAGTTTGTCAACCCTCTTCAAGCTCAGATCGCTGTAGGAAAAATAACCTTATTTATTTATTTTCACCGTGATTTTTTCTCCTTTTTTGAGAAAAATACCGTTAACAACGAAGAGATACATTTCCAAGGTAAAATCGTTAGCACCAAAAAGGCACGAACAACAAATTACAAGACCAAACACCAAAGCGAAAGACGAATGGTGGAGATAAGACGAGTTGGCTATTGTAGAGCCGTGCTTTATTACTTTCGAACGTGTACAGAGACAATTTGCTTCCGTTTGGAGTCCGAAGGGATTGAGGTGTAAAACTACGTCTCTGCGAAGTTTCAGTCTCGGCACGATGTCGCCGTGGCGCTTTCGAAAACCATGTCCGTCTGTCGTGATTGTCGAAAGTTTACGACTAAACTCTACAAGGATATTTAGCCTCTATTGACGCTCCCTTTTATTTTTGTACCCTTGAGATTAACCGGTGTTGTGGAGAAACTTGATAATTTAATCTATACCAAGGGGAGGGAACACACTACGTTCTCGATTTCTTTACTTGTTAATTCGACTTGTATGAACACAAAGAAATAATTTTCTGTATAAACTGATCATTTGCTCCTGGCTATAATCAATTAGACAAAGGTACAGTTTCACACTTAAATCCCTAAAGAGGCACGGCAGTTGCCAACTATCTTGGGAAGCGTTCGAGCGCAATGAAGCACCTCCCATCTACGACCAAGTAGCTTTATCTTTACAAGTCCATTTCCACTTCAACTTGGAATTTTATTCTAACGTTAATTGTTTCTCACATGAATACAATGGTGGAGAAAATGCTATTAATTTCATTAAATTTCTAATATTTTCTCTGCTTTTCTTTATATACGTTTACATTAATACGACTTACTTTTTTGCAAATTAGAATAAAATTAAAATATACCTACGAATTAAAAACAAAACGCTGTCCACTGAAGCCATTATTTTCATTTTTATTCACCCAAAAACCCGCTGTATAAAGACACATGTTTATAACATTTAAAAAATCGTGAAAACCTCCAAAAATGACCGCACTGAGTGCAGAGCAATTGTTGCAGCAATGACAACGTTCAAGCAGTAAATTCCATAGGAATGTAGGCTTTAAAATTTCAATGGTGTAAATAACTTTGTCTTTTTCACTCAACTCTATATAATTTCGCACAGTTTATTTTCATTTTTTGATTTACGATATCATTCGTATGATAAAAGCTTTATTAAGGTGCCGTTTGGAATTTCAAAAGCTGCCTAAAATACTTGATGGAATCTGAATAGTAAAGCTTACAAACATCACACAAATTTCGTGAGAATTGAAAATCTTTTATCAGAAGAAAATGTCTTTTTTTGTAAAAACATTAATTTTCTAGTAAAGCTTTCGGTAATTTATTGACCACCAATCACAGCATGGGGATAACATGGCCTCCTTGCCAGTTTGAGACAAAATTTATATCCGAACAAGAATTATGCGCAAAACGCAATTATCGTATATTGTTTTTTTTAATTCTCTTTTGTGCACTAACGTGCNTTTCGGGATGCCACTAACTATGAAAAATAAAAGCTTGATACTACTGAAATTGCAATTTTGCCGTTGCCTAAGGACAAACAGTCAACTTAAATATTTATATTCATATTGCAATATGTTCTCTACTGATTAAAATTTACATTAAATGGTAGGTTAATTAGCAATTCTGCTATTTTATTTATGTTTTGCATTATTTGCAATAACAGTACTTGCGCAATATTTAATGAATCATGCAATTTTGTAAATCTTCTTTAAATTTGCAACTAATCTAAAAATAATTAGAATTAGCAAACTAAAATTTATTATTAAAGTTACTATTGAATTTATGTTACAGTCTGATAGGATTTACATTCATTAAACTATCTCAAAAGATTTTTATCATTAAAATCTTTAGATTTGATTTTCATAGTCAAATTTTTGAAACACTGTTACGATGGTAAAGCCGTTCTTCATGTTTTATATGAAATATTTTGCTCATAACACAGCTTTGATTACACATTTGCTTTTATTATCTTTTGAGGTTTGGTAATCAAAAAGCCTTTTCAGTTTTTCCACCAATATGTTTCGGCTTACAGCACCGCTTCTTTACATTTTCCAAAGATGACCTTATTTTATGATGAAATATGTGTAGCGACCCCAATATTTTGCTCTGTAACCCCTTCGTATACTATATGATGAACTAATTGTATTGATGTCTACTAATATAGTAATTTTTTCGTACATTCAAACCTTATAAGCCTTTTTTGCAGTTATCATTTCACGTCCAACATTAACAAATACATAGAAAAGATTAATTTTGCTACCCCCACATCTGATCGCAACGAATAGTTTAAATTTTTCAAGGGCAATGGTACATAAATTGTACTCGAAAAAAATCATTCTAGCTGGGTGATAGAATACAAAATGTACCTCTTATTCACGTTCAAATAACTTGTTGGAAGATAGTTTAAATTTTCGATCAATAACGCAATACTTGAAGATAACAATAAATTAAATCTAAAACCTTGCTCCTTTAAGACTTTTATTGACATCGGTTTCTTGCCCCTGAAAAAATTAAGAACCACTGTTTTATACAATGCATTGAAACCATAATTTAATTACTGTTTTTTGTATAAATGTTGGTCGATTAATTTTATTGAATGGTCGTTTTCTAAATAATTAACAAATTAAAATTGTTGTCTTTCAACATATATTCCACAAAAATTATTGTTGCTGACGAAAATTTATTGAATAATTAGTTTTTTTTTTCATTCAAAGTGCAAAAAAAATGTATTATTTCATTATTGACAGAGCTTGTTGAAAAATGAATTAGTTTTTAACATTTTACCCACATGAATACCTTTAATTAAACCCAAATGAAATGTAGGAAAATTGTTTTCATATAATATGTTTTTTTTCTCAAGCTTCGTTGATCTGATTACAAAAGTGAAACAAGAATGTTTTTAAAATATCATAACAAAAACAGAGGAAATACTGCTTGTTACGTCTCTTAATAAAATTAAATTCTAAATTTCGTGAGAAAATTTTACAACTCTCCGAAGGTTCAGATAAATACATTACGTTGCAAAACTGATATCTCCATGTCAAAATTAATTTTCTCAATTTCAGTTATTTAAAAGCGACACTAGAATTAACGGGAACAAAGCCACATTAAAATTTAGCGAAGTCTACTCGTGTCTCATTTACGAGAACGAATCTTTAATACATTAAGAGCAATTTGTTCCGGACCCCCTTACCCTTGTTCAAATTCATTTCTTTTAAATGTAGGGCGTCCCAGTTGAGAAAATTAAAAATATTACTTACCTACTCGAAATAGGTTTACGTTGAAAACCTTTTGTTTGCAATTTTCCCACTTCGAGAGTTATTCAGACTAGAGTCGACAAATAAATGTACAAAGCGCTATTCAAAGTTAGTGCCTCCACATTGTCTTAGTTGTCGAAAGAAGATACTTGGAAACAACTTCTATAGAGAGCTAGACTGTGTGGATTCAGTAGCCTATTTGTTTTATTGTTGGCAAACTATCCGTTCCTTCGACAGTGTAAAGTGTTTTCTCACAATGTTAAATGAAATGTGCCTTTTATGGCAGATATTTAATTATTTTTCCGAAAGTTTAAATAAGCGTCTCTAACAGATGTTTAATATGAAGTCATATTAAAATATGCGTGAGGTACGTTTCACGAATGACATTTTATTACACCAAGTATATATGTACATATAAGGTGATTTTGATCTTAAGTATTTCCTTTTAATAAGACATAGGTAAAGCCCAAAAAATAAGCAATTTTTGTCATTTAGAACTTTTTCGAAATATCAAAAAGAACGGAGTTGTGGAGCGTTAAAATTGCAAATTAAAAACTATAATTAAATTAAATTAAACTTAATATAAGTAAAATGATAGGTATGTTCGAAAGTATCACCATTCACTTCTAGACATGGTTTGAGAGCCACGTAACCATTGTTTGGTTACTACATAATGTAAAGAAAAGTAAAGAAAATGATTTGCGTCTAGATATTGTTGCAACCCCCTATACTTCCAATTAATTCCTTCCTCGTGTACCCCAGTGTTTTAAAATCTAAAAACGTCATGTAAGCCTACAAAACAAAATTGCATGAAGTGGGGTCTGTTGACTTTAGGGGTCTGTTGACTACTGGTGCTACAGAAAACGTTCCGCCTATAAGCGAGATTTTAATTTATTATTTTCATAAACATGGGCCATTTTTGTAGCAATAACATTCATAAAATTATGATGGAAAACTATTTGACAAGTCGTTGCTTAATAACAGAGACAAACAAAAACAAAATTATCGCAACCGTCTTTACCCCAGAGTGGTTTGAGACATGTATCTCTATTAGTTTTTAATTTGGAACTTTAACACCCTTTATTTACGTTATTTTTGAAATTTCGGAAAAGTGGTAAACGGAGAAAATGCTTATTTTTCTTGAGTTTTATTTCCCGTTAAAAGGAAAGAATCAACTTAAAAAGCACTCCGTATATTTTCAATTTGGGACTCAAGTAAGTGACTACATCGTCAATATTAAATATTTCGTACCCGGAAGATTACTTTTTTCAGGTTTAAACAAACTTCAAAGAAAATATGCGAACTGTTCTAGGTAGTTAACTGACTCTGGAAATTCATTTAGTGAACAATGTGAAGTATAAAATTACTTTTAAATCTTAAACCGTAAAGTACATGGCTTAACAAAGTCGGTAAAATTAAAATAAAATCCTAATTTAGTCCCTCCATAATAAAGTTTTAAAGTTGGAATTGTTGAGGGTCTAGTGGTATATACGACTATGACGCGGCTAAGTAAGCAATAAATTAGAAAGGCAAATGTTTAAATCCGCATGAAATTAAACAGGCAAGAACGAAGCAATACGCGACCAACTGATCTAGCCGTTTCTTTCCCTAATTTTCAAAAGCCCCAATTAAGCCATCGGAGGTCGAGTTTTGCATATAAAAGATCTCGGAGAGAGCAGTCTATTCAATTTTAGCTTCGGGATGTCTCAGATACCCCCGACATACTCTCTAGAGTATTTCGAACGGGTTATGTCGTTTGCGGGCAGTGAATTCCCAATCGATCCACTATTTTCAATTATCTTTGACACCCTAACAATCAAATATAAATGGGAATCGCAACCTTAGAATATATGAATGTTATTCATAATAATTTTAAGATAAGTTTCTCGAAATCTGAAAGTTACTGTTTAAATATTACAGCACAAACAGTTTAATGGTAGAATTGCCTCAATATAGACTGTAATTACATACGAACTACGGCTTAAATGGCCAATTTGCAATGAATATACGGGTGCAAAAGGAAGTTTGTGGTTGGAAATTAAGCCAATACTCGCTGGTGAAATGATTTCATTCCGTGAGGCACATGTATCAGTACACCATGCAAATCACACGAACTCGGTCATTATTTACCATTGTAAAAGGCTTCCCAGTATACATATTTTTCCGCACTTTATTTCTACGTGGAGTTTAATAGAGATAAATAGTTCAATCATAACTGGCTCTAATCATTATTGATTCCGGTTTATGCTCCTATATATGGAGAGAAATTGTTTAGAGCGTGGATTTATCTTTCGATTGAACAAATTATTTGGATTGAACTGTGGTTTGCTGTGCATTTAACTCCAAATAACAGTTGTCAGGTTAGAATCTGTAATTTGCTAATCGATGAGTTCACTTAATTATTAATGAAACCAACAAAATTATCGCATGTCGTTCGACATGAAAAAAAGTATTTTTGTATATTTCGCTGTTTATTAATAGAATTTTTCAATGTATTGTTAGGCTCTTTAGTGCTGTTCTGGTTTATTGTTTTTTAATAGAGTACGTTATTTGTACTTTCAGATTCTTGTCGTGATATGATTATTAGGAAAACCCCAGCAAATATTCCATTAATCATTGATAATTAAAAAGTAAACAAAATAATTAATTTTTTCTTTTATTAAAAACGTACGTGCTTAAAATAGTTAAGTATGATTGGAAAGTGATGAGAATAAAATCAGATATTAACAATAGGGATTTTTATAAAATCAATTTCCATTTACATAAGATATCCATTTTTTCTTACTACTGCTAGTTTCCAGTCATATAATGGGTTTCGATAAAATTACATCAAACAAAATAGATCGTAATTACAGTAAATTAGGGACCTATTACCTGCAATAGAATAAAAAAACGTATCTATGTTAGTAGATGTTTTATCGTGATCGATTTTATGTTGTTTTGGCCTCGTTTACATTTAATAGTTACTTGCATTGACAAAAATTGACTATTTTGGTTTTATCTAACTCGCAATAGTAGAACGCAATATTCCCATTGTCGGAGACAGGATAAATTAACGTATGTATGTGTTTATTAATAGTGTTTCAATTTCTCCCCAATGCACCATAAATTTGAACAAGTTTGGTCGTAAATTTTAAGCGCAGATTGGTAACTTCCGGTAACTAAAAGGGGAAAAGGGAACCTTCACTAATTTTAAATTACATTTCCGTTGAGAACTGATTCTTTTTTGAATCGCGAACATTTCGACAGCTATCTCAAACGTTTTTAATTAAATCCTTTTTATTGGAAATCCTTTTTGAACACTGAAAACCGGTTTTTTCGAAATATTAATCTCACACATGTTTTTTGAACATCAAACCTCTAACGTTACGCCATTAACGCAATTACTCTTGTTGTTCGATATTTCGTCAGGAACGATTTGTTTAATGAGAACAATCTATGGAGCCTCACCAAAAGTTTTCTAATTAAAACTTTTGAAAGGAAAATCGAACGCATACCAGATTAATTGAATAATTTGCAAATTGCCCAATTAATTCACGTATTTTCTATACATATACAAGGATTGATTAAGGAATGTCAACAAAATTATTCTTTCTAAAACTGCATTGCAAAAAAAATGTAAGTTTTAATAACTATTTTTTCACTTCCAAAATGCCCTGACAAACACGAATTTTTTTGTGCCATTCCCTTATATTTAATTTTTTTATTTTTTTTTTGTAAATGTCTTGTCATATTCCCATTACTTGTGAGAAACATATACAACTATAATATCTCCCAGTGGCATTTATTTTGATGATAATTCAAAATATTCTTACAAAACCAATCCCGAATTCCATGTGAAAAATATCCCAAGCAATTACTTAGGATATTTTCGCCAAATATTTATACAATACTATTTACGCACGTTACGAATTTCAACGATTCTACTAATTCTTGATGAATCCCTCTAGATTCACTCTCAACACTTTGGTTTCAACTCAAAGGGAGAACTTTTCAACGTAAATTGAATTTTTACATTAGCAAATTGTACTCGTGTCGTTAATTATAAACTTAAATGATACCAAACCCACACGGAAAGCCGTTTTTTGAACCTCCGGGAGCTGTAAATAGATTGTGAAAGTCATAAATTTAATTTGGTTCGAGGTCAAAAATTATCTCTACCCTTTTGGATGAAACTTTGTAAAAACACTTATTTTCACTTGAGTAATAAGAATATGACTGAAAAATTGTCATGTGTACCAATTTTTAAGTCATAAATTTCGTACACTTCATATAGGTTAGGTTAACAGACAATGGATCAGTAATACCAAAAAATTAACTTTAAATGATTTCAATAAGTAACAGTAGAAACAATGCTTAGTTTGTATTGTTTGTTGCCGTAAATTCACAAAATGTTGCCTTTATTATCGCCACGGATTCAGATAAGTTTTCTAAGTAAATCCGAGTTTTGATTTGACTTGGTACTCATTTTAATCGTCAACTGAAATAATTAAAGCTACCTTAATTGCTTATTTCGAACAAAAAGGTGATAATGAAGGCCCTAGGGTACCATACAATTTCGGTTTGAAAGGTACGGACTTAATTAAAATCAAAATGTTAATATTTGAGGGTTTTTTAAAAAACTGTATTATAAATTATAACGATCTAATAAGCCCCCAAAAAGAAATGTTTTAGGAAAAAACCAGTGACAAATACTGCAATCGTAGATGTTTATTTTATTCAACATAGAATGAGTAATGGAATAATAATTATTTGGCAGAAAAACAGGTAACTTAGAGAAAGTTCTAAAAGAAACGGAATTTTACAATGGATCTCGAACATCTTTATCGTGGCTATTAAAAAATATCAGTTTTAAATAGCGAAAAAATGATCCACAAAGAGGTCTATACTCATGCAGAAGTCAGGCAGTAAAAAATAAAGTGCATTAATGTATAAAACCTTCTTTACATAAATAAATATATTATTCTCCATGCTGGTATTGAAAACGGGTTTGTAGAAAGAGCATAGTTTTGAACAGTGCTCCAACCATAGAATATTGTTGATTAAAACTATAAATTCAAGTTCGATCAAAAAACTAATGCTGAGGAATGGTTATCAAGTCAGAAAATTTAATATTCTTCCGGAATGTTTAAAAATGAGTTATAGCATCTTGCTACGAGATAAAAATGAAATAATAAACATGACATATTTTTAATTCCCTTTCTTTTACAGAAATAAACCAGAATCAAAATATATCACAAATGACTTTGCAGAATGTTATCGACATAACCTCCATATTACTTTATATTTTTAACCCTACAGAACATCTAAGAGGGACAACAAAAAAGTATTATAATAATATTGTTATGTTTTTTGCTACAACAGTTTGTTCTATTTTGATTGTTGTCTAAAATCCCTTTCTTATTAACGGATTAATTAAAATTTCGATTGTTTGAACAAATAATTTGCAAATAAATTCTTCTTCGCTTCTGATTAATCATCAATTGTTATTTAAGTTTATTTATTGAATACTAATGTGAATCATTAATTTGCAGATAAGTAGTACCAGTAAGGTGAAAAGATACCCCTCATGCAGCAGAACAGACCATCAACGACCGTCAAACAAATTGTGTCCCAACCATAAACAGAATCAAAAGGAATGTTTAGCTGATGGTTCATCTGTGAACATTTCAACCTATGCGATAAAGTAAGTGTAACTTTGCAATATTCTGTACGTATAATGATATTAAAACGAGGATTGAGGTAGACGTAATGGAAGTGTCGAAACTAATGGTTGAAGTATCACTATACCTGTACTATTACTACATGAAAAAGGTGCAAAAAGATTTGAATAACTTCCCTAACACGGTTAAATCAAATTTTTTGTTCGATTTATATTCCCATTTGCAAGTAGGTAAATCTGAAAGAAAACGAGCTGACTTCATTAAAAAGGATCAGGAATATGTTTCAGAAATAAGGCCGGCCAATTGGCTATTATATGGCGATAGTTATAGAACTTATTTGATACAAAATGCAGCGGTACAGCATGAGACTCCCATGAAAAATTGTATTTTCGTCCATTTATATAATCGAATAGTTCGTTACTTTGCAACAAAGTAGCCAGAATCTGGAAAGACTAAATAGCAATGGAAACCGATTGTTTACGAGGATTTGTTCTCGGAAGATAAAAAGAATAAAAAGGTGAGTCCGAAGACTACTAGTTTCTTGAAGGAGTTTGCATTTCCGGTAGATAAGAAGTTTGTGAACATGGACAAAGAGTGATGGTTTCTAGTGCAGTTCTCGTACTAGTTGACGTGTTGGTTTGCTGAGCGAGGAAACAGCCGTTTGCGGTGTTTCCTGTATTTAAACCTGGCCGTAAGTATGTAAGGTATAGTGGAAGAGGACTGGAACAACTTCTGGAGGCCTGTGGAATAGTAGAAACAAGTGTGAAAAATGACGAATTTATGGCATCTACACCGAAGTATTGATGGGAGAATTTTAATCTGAAATACACGCGCTACGGTGAGATGAAACGTTCGAAGGCTGAACCTAATGAAAAAGGTAAAAATGTTACAACATCACATGATAAGTGTGAAAAGAAAGAGATTTTGAATTTAAACATTAACCTGGGGGTGGTGAATTATGTCGGGACCTGTCTATTCGGTAAAGAACACGTAATAAATCCTAAACAGAAGAAAGGAGAAGAGACAAATTACTATTTGAAATCGCCAACCTTTAAAGAAAATCCGAAGTGGTGCAATGAGCGTATTCGACATTTTAAACGCAACAAAATGATAAAAGAACATGAAAAAGCGTTATTGGCCGGAAGGAATGAGAAGAATCACGGTCGAGATGTTGCCTTCACCGTTAAACCTTCAGAGACTTTCGACGCCAATTTGGAGTATGTCACATATCGTATGCCGTTCTTTGAAGAGTCGAAAAGAGAATACAGTAGGAGACGTGTGATGCGCTTGAAATTCAACCACTATATCAGATGTCTACAAGCCATTGATAAGCTTGTAAATAGATTATTGCTAATTGCTAAGAACGTTCGAACTTTGGTATGTTTCGGCTGTACACGGTTCCGTGCTGGTATGCAATTTAGAAACAAGATTCCGGCGGAAGAGGAATTGCGGAAGAGCTTCGAGAAACGCAGGAATAGAAGTAAGTGAGTATAGGACTTCAAAGTTTTGCTTGATATGCAAGAAGGAAATGAAATTACCACATCCACCGCCAGGACCACCACCCCGTCCTCCAGAAGACAATAACGAGAACCGTAAAAAACTGAGAAGACATGGCTTCCATCGATATGCAGTTTGCAAAACGCGTCATATTGCCTAGAACCGCGATGTCAACGCCGTTAGGAATATGGATACACAAGATGTAAATTATAAAAAATCGACTCACGAAAGGCAACATGTTGGGAGTTTCTGTGTATTCTACGGATTCTAAGAGAGGAGACAATTGAACTGGGGAGTGCAGAAACCACATTAGTCACGTTTTTCAAATTTTACAAGAGAGTAAAAAAAAATTACACTGTCGAAGATTCATGTTGTTTCTGCACCCAACGCTCTTTTCCTTATTCTTATAACTTTGTAACGAAAACTTTGACTAACGTGACGGTTCTTTGATACAACATGTAACTACTTTATACGAAAAAATTGGAAATAAAAAGTGAATTTCGAATGTTTTATGACTTATGTGGTTTCTGCATCCACCAATTCAATTGTAATTTAGGATTCCTCATTGAGGAGTTACTTTATTAACTCTGTTCGCAATAACTCAATTATTGTAAATTTTTTTATATTCCCTCCCTGCGATCTACCAGAAACGGTAAATTATTAAAGCCCTACAACTGGAAGGGATGTAATTAATCTATGTCATTTCTTCTCTCCAAGATTCCTTTGTGGCGAAGCCACTCGCTGCTGTTGCGTGAAGGTTCTTGATTTTAAAATTAAGGCCGCACTTAGGTTTTGTGTTATTCGAAAATAAACCAGGTTTTTTGTTACATGGGAAGCTCAATTTTCGCCACAATTCCGAAGTGGCGCTTTATTACGAAGAAAGTTAGACAGCTTTCGACGTCGAACGCAACACAAAGCAACAACACTATAAAGCTATTATAGATAAATAAGTTCGTTCCTGTTTTCCACATTGCCTGAAGGGTTTTTCGTTTTCAAAATTCTACAAAATTAAGGAAATTTAAATGATTTATACTAGAGAAACGTAACGAAGACATGTACAATATAATTAATTTATTATTTACCGTGTTTACCAGTGTTTATTTCTTAAAGAAATCTCGTTGGCAAACATTATTTGAATAGATTTAAGCTAAAAATAGAAATAACTAAAAACTTTCATCCCACAAGGATGTAGAAACAACAGTAAAACAATAAACTTTGCGGTTGTTTGGCAACTTTGCTAGCAATCAAGGCAGGCTCAGGGGAGAGATAAAACAAAACATAGTTCAGGATGGATTTAATCCGGACAGTGCGATGGTGAAATGCCTCGTGATGTTTAAGTGTACTGCATATCCTCAAGATATTTGCTAGAAATTCTACAAAGTCCCTGTAATAATGTCGACATGATTAATTAACGAGGAAAAGTTAAACGGGCGGGGTCGTTTCATTAGGATTTGGGCCTATTTAAGCCCAAAAACTATTTAATTTTGCTTAGAAAAATATCTACGTTAAAGTGTAATTGTTTTCTTAAATTTGTTCGTAGTTCATTTCTAATTTATCATTATTCAGCTTGTTGAATATTTAATTTCCATAAATAATACAGGCTTTTACCTTAATCCAAACCGAGACTGGGATAGCTAGCTGCAAAGGGATTTAAAAAGATTATCCATAATCCCAGTCATTTCAATGATCCTCTACTAATTAAAAATCATTATTTAATATTTTGTTCATTAGGAAATTGATAAAATGATCATCACCTTTCAATTTATTCCCGACCAAACTTTCCTTGAAACAGTCAGTGACATGTTACTGAATTCGAATTTCAATAGTTAATAGACCAAATTAATTCGCACAAAGAGAATTTCGCACTTAACAGAATCTATTATGGATATTGAATAAAGCAATTGCGTTGTAGCAGAATATGGGTACTACATGCATGTTCTTGTCCAGCATATCAATTCTTATTTGACATATTTTCGTGACAAGTTTCAAGTTTCTTTAATCCTGTATTTAAGGTGTTTTCAAAGACAATACAATTCGTTGTGGAAGTGAAAATTTACACATAACATTTCCTAATTTCATTAATTATTCCGTCACAATTGAAACCGACTGTGGCAACGTGTAGTACAATTTCAAAAGGGAAGTCGTTAGTAACTGTCCTAGGCAATACCGTTTTTGTTAAATAATATATCGTTCTTTGTTTCAATGTTCCGCGCTCGTTATTAAATGTACGACCACGCATCGTGCCGCAAAACCTGTTAACGTTCATCATTCTCAATTGAGGACAATTCGTTTCGAAAAAATGCAGTCCCAATAACGATGATCTAATCTTACCTGCAATAATGAAATATGAATGCATCCAAACCGATTCAGGGAAATGTTGATATTCTTTGACCGCACAAAAGAACCATTATCATAAACCGCGCGTTTCTATTTTGAGATCGTAAATATGGATAGGCTATTGTTCCCTTTCGAATGGGCCCATGGTTAATTATACCAATTATAAAATGACTTGTGATTACCTCAAATAACAATGACAATATCAATACCTCGAAATACAAGCATTTCTTTCAAAAATACTACTGAAATTAAGGAATTGTAACAAGTTCCAAATGGAATTCATTAATAAATTTTATGTTATAGGTATTTGTGTCTATATGGTCATAAGGAAATACAAATTGGTTACATTATTATAATGTATCTTTGGTTGGTGAGTTACATAGATGAGCATGAACTGGAAAATCGATCGACTTTTTGCGTAAATAAAGGTTTCCACGAGGGTTTGCCTTTTTCCACGGTTAACTGATGAAGTTCTCTCCTGGATTTACTGGCGGTAAATTTATTCCTGGAGCGTTTCTTATTCCGTTGAAGCTTAAGATGTGATTTTGCTTAGGTTTTCAGGTTTACCCCCTGAAACGGATGATGTTATTATAAATTTAAGAGGAATTTTGATTTGGCATTAACTTAATATTTCTCTACTAATTGGTTATTATGTCATTAGTTTGACTCTTTTATGTCGCTTCATACTCATCCTTATTCATAAGCGAGGTTAATGTTCCTAAAGAACCAGGAAATTTATTCCAGAAACGTTTCCTATTCAAGTTTAACTGATTATCCCATTCTATTCCAGCGATCTTTCTCAAGCCCACAAAGACCCTTTATTGACAAAGATGAACAACTACACCATTTGTATGAGAGAAAAACATTTCAATTCCAACCATATGTACTGCTAATTCAATTCCTCGAATATTTTAGTATTTAATTAACACAACGTTAACGTAACAATTAATGATTTTCACCGCATAATGGATTGTTTCAATTTTCACCGCAAACAATTTCGATTATGTTCGACAATTTTAATGAAATTACTTTGACTATTTGATTATTTAGAAACGGTGTCGTAGAATAACTGCTAAAAGCCAAATTGTGAATCTTTATTCATGAAAACAAGTCGGTATCGCGTTACTTATAATTCAATATGTACGGTATATTGAAATCATTATTTTTCATTAAAACGAAATTTAAACGTGGAACGCGACGCTGCAAGAAATAAAACGCATATTCATTATTTCCGGTTACTGCGACAAGTTCCTTTTCCCGATCGTGCTTTCGGATAACAAGACGGAAGAGTCTCAGGATTGGCTCATTTGCCTGGCTCGGCTTCTCTCGGGAAAAACAGTCGCGGCTTCGCCTTAAGCCTCCATTTAGAGTGAATGGGGTTGGCATCTCTTGCTACCAGTTTTATCTCATCTATGCATCAAACTTCCTTTTTTCTTTTGTTAAAGCAACTTGCGTTCGAAAAATCTCTAGCAAAAAAGGCAATCTCAAAATTAGTAATTTTCATTTTGAACTTGAAAGACGAGAAAAAAAGGGAATCATTTCTCACATCCAACGCCTCAGTGCAGTATTTATAAAGAAAATTAATTTTTAATTTAGATGTTCCTCCTCTAACAATGTAAATTAGGGTTAAAAATTGAACATGAAAGACCAATTTTTCTGCCCTAAAAAGTCGAGAAACTCATTAGTCTCGCAGTTCGTCCCAAAAATTTTAAACGTGAAACACGGCTCTGCAGAAATAAAACACATATTCATTATTTCCGGTTAACGCGACAAGTTCGTTTTCTCGATCGGGCCCAGGAATAATAAGACGGGAAAATACTTTCGGTTTGGTTCATTTGCGTGACACGATTCTCATGGAAATCGCTTTGGGAACTCGCTTAAGCGGCTGATTAAAGCGAAAAGGGTTGAACGGTCCCTATTTTGGGAAAACCCTCTTCTTCTCCGGACAAGGTTCCTTGCATACAAATATGAATTATGAGGATAAATGTTTCATAAAAACTTCATTATTCTTTCAACAAAAAAACCGAAAAAAAACAGGCAACTTCCTAAATTGAACTCAAAGGAAAGACGCTATTTTACTTTTTCGAATACAAAATAATAACAACAAAAACGCATTAAGGAAACGAATGTTTTTCTAGTAGAAACTTCACGCTACTATTTCTTCGCAAAAAGTAGTCCGCAAGCCGTTTTCCCCTTTATTCTAGGCCGGCTGCAATTTGCGATGTAGATTTAGTTTAATAAATATTAAATAGTCGGCAGAATGAATTTGCACTTAAAATTCTTTAACAAAATTCTTTCTTAACATAAAATAAGTACATAAGTACAAAAGTACACATAAGCGACTTGCAAGTTTCAAGGAGTATTTAATTATTAACAGGTCTTTATAAAGCGATATCAGTTAGATATTAATAACTCTGATACACATTTCAATGGTAAAAGTACCTCAATCGCTTAAATGACCTGTAGCAAATTCTTGACTAAAAAAATTGCCACTTTAAGGCTCTTTCTACAAAAATATAAATTAAATTTTACATAATGACAAACAAAGGATTTTGTTTATCGTTATGTAAAATTTGGCGAATCATCTATTTTCATCCAAAGTTTTTTTTTTAATTTACACACTTACCGTTTTGGTAATTGTTAAATGTGGCTAGAAAAAAATAATTCTTAACGAGTATTTAATTACCTCCAAAACATTATCACTTTAGGTATTCACATGTGAAAAAGTAAAATTAGAAAAAAATCAAAAGACATATTAGAAATCGAACTAAATGGTACGGAATGAAAAATGCTAAAAATGGGGAAAACATAAAATATTACACCTCTTAGAACTTCACGCAAATTGCACAGATTAGCTAAATTCGGAATGAAAAGTGAGTGTAGGAATACCCAGAAATACATATAAAGTGTAGTGGGGTAAGTGCGTGACTAGGGCAAGTGCGTTAATGCGTCTTTTTTTTGATGATTACTAAAATTGCTTAAGATTTCTACTACAAGAATGACTACAATATTTCTTTCAGTAAAGTAAAGAAGGCACATTAATGCACTTGCCTCAGCTACGCACTTACCCCACTGCACTTTATATGTATTTCTGGGTATTCCTACACTGGCTTTTCATTCCCAATTTACCTAATCTGTGTAATTTGCAAATGGGCTTGCTATTTAAACATAAGTTTAAAAAAATGTCTGGAGCATTATGTCGTCAAATGTCAAACTGTCAACTGTTTTTTCTAGTGCGTGGTAAACTAATTAGTCGTGGGCAAGATTTTCCACAATTTTTAAACTTCGATTTTCTTATTCATAGTTTATTGTACACTTGTAAATTAACAATTCGTCAGAAGCAGAGATGACACTATTTTCAATGGTATCTTAATTATTGACATTGTTTTTCTGTTAAAAGAGAAAAGGAGAAAGACAGAGAAACACCTTCCAGAAATAACATAATAAATAGATGGTTCTGTTAAGATCAATATAACCATTAAAAAAATATATTATAGTATCGCAAGGTTTCACCAAGAATTGTACAAAAATTGTGTCCGGAATGCTTATCCTGTTTATGAAATACGTTTAATGTTAAAGCCACTATTAAGAATATTAATCAATAAGGCCTATTTAAATTTATCTGAAAAGCCCAATTTCAATTATTAAACGTTTTGAAGTGGTTTTTATTAATTGCCAAAAGAGCTAAAATATTGATACGAAGTGTCGGGTGAAATAACGTAATAACATGCAATAATAGTAATAATGAAGAGAATATTTTGCATAACAATATTTGCATGGAGTTAAATGACTGGGTACGTAATTCAAAGGACATTGCTAATAAACTTCATGAATTATTGACTTTTCATAATCAAATCGTGTTATGTTGCATATGTTCTGTCTTTCAATACAGAATATTAAATCAAAATTAAAATTTCACTTTTCGTTCCTACTAACCGTTTTTGAGATTCCCTAACGTAAACAGGAATTTATAGCATCATTTATGGTGCTTACATATAAAATATACGTAGATACATATAAGCACCATTTTCTGTAATATCCGCTTTTCACATATGCACGAACCACAACATATCCATATAAAAAATAGTATCGAATCGTTAAGAAAAACCAACCTAGGTGTTTACGCAATGGGCTATAGTTTGCAACTTTTAAAATTAATTTTCCTAAGGAAAATAAGATGATTTAATATTAAGCAAATAAATGTATCTTTATTAAAATATAATTTAACATAGAAAAAGAATTTATTATCTCCTTTTAAACACTGACATCAAACGTTTTTTGCACTGATCATAATTGTTGCAACTAAATTTTTTTATATAAATAATTAAAAATAATAATGTGAAAAAAAAGCAAATTATTAATTTTTGGCGTAATACCTTTTAGCTCTAGGTACATCTGCTATTCCTATTGGCATAGAATTAATTAATTTGTCAGTGGTAGCTGGATCCATTTCTGACTAAGCTTTTGATAATAAATCGAAGAGTTCGATGGCGGTTTTCTACATTTTTAACTTTTCAGTTCGGAATTTTTTGATTCATGATTTCTCATAAATTCTCAATTGGATTTAGATCTGAACTTTGGGACATCTACATTATAACATATATTTTTTGCAATTTGACCGCCTTTTAACAAATTTTGAGGCATGTTTTGTATCATTTTCGTACCGAGAGTTGAATTTAATTATTATGACTTCATTTGTATAAGGTTCCAAAATGAACTTAAAAATATCTTTATATGTATACAAACTTGTCCATTCTTCCCTCAGTTCTATGTAAACGACCCATGCTAAAAAACGAAATACATCCCCATACCAATATAGATCCTCCGTCCTGCTTTCAATTGAAAAAAGCATAGTTTGAACCTAATTTCGGGCCTTTAAGTCGTCATATGTGTATCATGTCATCATTTCTAAATAAATTTAATTTAGATCCATCACTGAATACAACTCTTTTCCAACTATTTAACGTCTAGTGTATGTGGTTTTAAACAAACTCAGCCTAGATTTAATGTTCTTCTGTATTGTGTTTAATGTTTTTCTTCGGTAGCAAACACTATTTAGCAAATCTGTAACTGAAGAATGGAAATTCCAAACCTTCTATGTGCCAATTTCAATTATGTTATTATCTTTAATTTTTTTGTACTAATTTTTGTTTTAGTATGTTAAGGAGTTTGTTTGTGGTTTTACACAGATTTGAAACGAATACGTTCTTAAATTACCACTAACAAAATTGTTAATAAATTTAAAACAGTAAAGAAGAAATTAAAAAAGTAGCAAAAAGTACATGGAACATTAAAAAAATAATGGCTAAAACAATTATTGTTTTAACTATTTTCACGGTCTTCTTATTATTCGACTTAAAAGGCAAGATTCCACCCAGTATTTTCGTTAAAGATAAAAAAGGATTTCTTTACGTAATAGTTAAAATCATTTTGTCTAATTGCTTGAAAGATTTTCTTGATTTACCAGTGTTTTTTTAAGATTATTATACTACTTTCTTCCTCAATACTGGTGTAAATAGAATGAATTTATTTTGAAATTTATGTCAATTGTCACAATTGTTTCTTGTCAGACTTCAATCATTACCCATCGATCAATCAACCTACATTCCAGTTCTTCTTTTCATAACTTTTGGTTAAAAAAAACATAAACGGAATTATTCAATTTTCATCTTTTGTTGTTTCATAAATATCGGAATCTGAGGATCCCGAAGGAGGGTTCATAAATATTATCGAGAATTTGACATCAAATATACACTCCTGGACAAAGTTATCGAATCTCTTGAAATTTAAAATTCTCAATTATTTAAATATTATAATGATTGTAGCGAAATTGTTGAAATGGAGGCCAAAAAACAATTTAAAAAAAAATCGGTCTCCAAAAATAGCTATCCAGTACAAAGATGTAAATAGTTCCGTTAAGACTTTTTGTTGAAAAAAAATGTTGATTTAAATGAAAAATTTGGTAAATACAAGACGTATATGTATAAAATAGAGGAAAAAACTTTAACGATTTAAGGATGATTCTACGTTAGAAAATATGAAAAAAGTTCCTATAAACATGGATCTGCAAATGTTTCCTAAGGGACATACGGTCCTTCAACGGAGGGTAATGGCTGTAATAGACTCCTTACCGTGTGGTGTTTTGTTTAAAGCCGCATATCTCTTAAACGGTTCATCCTACAGCCATTTATCAAGAGAACCTTTTTTACGTAATTTTGAATAAGAAATCATATTCCGGTGTCAAATTGTCAAAAAAGTTAAAATATATAAAAGTATCTTAAGCAAATGTAGCCCCACCCTCCAGTTTCGCACGCTTATGGTTGAAATAAGTTTTAGTCCACACTGTAGAGTAGTAACCTTTATTAACCCGATGTTGGTACGGTGGGGTATGACATACCCTATACACGTTATATTTATATGAATGTGATTCCCCACCGTACCAACGCCGGGTTATAAAAAATCGTACGCGAAGTTGCACCGCTGTGTCTCGAACAGTTCCTGAGATATTAAATAAAAACTAGTTCTTGGGGTCACCTTCGAACTCTCTTAGAGGTTCATGCAGACCCACATTTATAGAAACCTTTTTTATTAATCAAAATTATTAAATAATACCTACAAATTTTGTTAACTTTTGTTAATGTCACAGAATAAATTAAGAAAAACACTAAACAAAATAAAAAAGGATTCGGAGCTGTTCTAACTACTCTATGCGCCCATCATGTGAACGCTTTACAGTGGTCAAAATCAAAGACAATTTCCGATCGTTGACCAATCAAAATGCTTCCTGCTTTTTTACGCTCATGGATGCTTTTTATACGCGGATCGTTCAAGGACAAACCAGAACTATGTGACTGTAACTTTTTAACTAACTCCAAATAGGGCATTTTAATGTTATACTTGGAGTTTTTTTTTTAAAATATGTCACTTGATTTTGTACTTTAATTCACAAGAATTCCTTTGGCTCTGGGAAGAAAACTCCGATTCATACTTGCATCTTCCTTGTACGTAGTTTTTTTTAAGTTTTTCAAAGGTTCAAGCAAAAAAAAACCAGTGTACACATGCCCTCCAAACGATTTCCCAGTGAAATTTTGACTTATATTAGTCGCAACATTTCCTTGAAGTGAATTTAACGTGAATTAAATTAGTGAAAAATTAAAAAAATTAAAATAAGTAACTTATATACAAGGTGATTCAGAATTGTTGTGCCAGCTGCTAATTGTACCTTCCTGTGACTGAAATAAGAAAAAAAGTTTTATCTAAACAT
>JABRWK010000072.1:230599-309157 GCA_013372445.1 Hypothenemus hampei
AATCTAATAAGGTTTCATCGTGGTCTGTTAATTTAGCTTATTGTAAAATGGTTATCATACCGAAATCAGGATCAGAATTTTATGTGATGCCTTTACGACATACGCAATAACAGAAGGTAATGAAGAGTGAATCACAATCAAAACAGTGTATTTACCACATCCTTTCTTCCTTTACAGTTGTATCCTTGCATCCGTAGTTTAGTCTTTTAGTTGTCCTTACTTAAATAGGTAGGTTTTTCGTGCTAACACCACTTCATCATACCTTAATATTTTCCTTTTAGATACAAATAGTCCAGTAGCTTTTAATGTCTCAATTTTCAACATTTTTAAAATAAACATTATATGGTTATATGTATCATGAGCTTTATTTAACTTTAAATGTGTCTTACTTTTTTTTAATTTTAAGCAAAATAAACGAAGAACCGTTTAGTGAGGTTATGTACAAAAAGATAAAAGTTCGTCTTAAATAATCTATCGAATTATCGATTTTTATTCTCTTACAACTAGACTCGCCCTGTATATAAATTTTTGGAAATATTTCATTGAAATATTGCCACAATATTGCATCGCAATATTGCAGCAATATTATTTACATTGTTGTAAAGCGGACATAGCAATATTTCTGCAATATTTAAAACAATATTGTGGCAACATTGCAGCAATATTTGGTGCTCTAGGGGATAGGAGTTGACGCTCGACATTATTCATTATTTTGCCCTGGAAATAATTAAAATGGCCGCATTTTCAAATGAGAAGTTAACCAATATTGTGATGTGTTATGTCTTGGTCGGTGAAAATGCCCGCCAAACTCATATTCTTTTTAAGTACCTTCTCGAATCGCCGCGTACCAAACATGTATGTAACTTTCTATATTTTGTACAATGTTTAAAGCTGGCTACACATAGGTAGTGTTTGCCAAACTACTCGTTTCAACCAAAATATACAAACATAAATATTTTACTTGTGAATTGATTGTATGAATCGGCTGGTCTTTATTTCTTAAGAAACTTGTCATTTTTCCATAAGCAAATCAAGTAGGCTTGGATACACTATCTGCGCTACTTCCAATCCTTGTGCTGAATTTTACTTTTTGCAGACAGGTTCTAAATGCAGCCATCAAAGTTTCCTTCTTTTTTTTTAACTCCGAAATTGTCGAAGTTCTTCCTAATTTTGCCTGGATCCCTCTCCAGGCGTCATAAATTTAATGTCTGTTTTTATGCAACGGGTGTGTCAAATACCACATTATTGGTTTATTTTGATAAAGATCTAGAAAATTTTAAACTGTTTCGTTATTTCAATCCATATTGAAGGTTAACTAGATACACTCACGCAGCCAGATTTCAAGTTAAACTGATTTCAAATCGCAAGCATTGAAACTATTTGACCGCATGTCTGTAGATTTGTGCAGGTGAAAATATTTTCCTTCTTTGATGTGTGTCAATTTACAGACATCCAATGGAAAATAATTGGTGCTTGACAAACATCGATTATTCGCCTCAAAATCACTCCCCTCATAAGAAAAACACTAATAGATAGTTGCTAAATAGTAAGTATTGGCTATTTAGCATTTGGCCAATACCGCATGTGTATAGCCGGCTTAAGAGATACGGATAGTTTTTCGTAGCAAACTTATGACCAGGGTGCGGAAGAATTTAGTGATAAGGAACTTAAGTTAGAGTTGTCCACAAATAAAGCTGTTTTCATATAAACACAACGGTTTTATTCGTGGACAATCCTAGCTTAAGTTTCTTATCACTAAATTCTTTTGCGCCCTGCTTGACGCCAAATTACTTGACTGTTAAGAAAAGTTCATATTTGTATTGGAAATAACTGTATGTATTTTGAACATTTATTGTGACAAATATTGTTTGCGTTGTATGACCAAATCGATATGAAATCATTTTGCGAATTTAAATTAGTATTAAATCTATATAAATAAATATTGCACAAATATGTGATGTTTCCAAACTATCTGATGATACCAGTTATAATCTGTACATTATAACGATCACCCTATGTGACTGGCTTTTTCGGATAATGTTTTGAGAATTAATAATTTTAACAAATGTAGACTCCACTGGAAAAACGGGAAGAGTCAATATTTTTACTAAACTAAACTGATCATGCTCTCTGTTAGATATTGGGGCAAAAAATGTTGTATTAAACCCACATAGAAATAACGTTTATAGTCAGCGAATTTGAACTGAATAAAAATATGAGAACCTAGGAAAAACGGGTAGAGTCCATGCGTAAAATGACGTTTTCTAGAAAACTCATTTTTTTGACTCTTCCCGTTTTTCCCGTGTAGTCTTCAAATATAAGTTTAGTCCCATTTCTAATTTTATAAATTCAATTTATTTCTTTAAAACAAAATTTAACTATTTATATTTTATACAGAGTGAACAAAAAAATAATACAAATTTTATACGCTCATATGTTATATCTTTATTTTTTCAAATGGAAAGACGTATTTTTTATTTCATTTTCATTCCTTTTATTTATTTTTTTTAGCTTATAGCGAGAGATTTAACTCTTTTACTTTTTGATATATAAAAACCAACCAAATCACTTTGTCAAGTTTGTCAAACAATATACAAGAATAACTTTTTCTAAAATACGTACACTGATTCATCACATTTTTCTGTTTTTTCCTATCTCTTTTATTTTAAATATTTAATTAGGACTACCGTCCTGTTATCAACGGAGCTTTTCCTAGTTAACTGGATAAATTAAGTGGGGCCCGAACTCACAAGCTGGACTTATTGCTCATCCATTTGAATTTGAACTATTTTTCCATTTTCGAACTATTAATGACCTACTAAAATTAAATGAACTTTCTGAGACTCGATTTAGAAAAGAATAAACTACACAAAAACCGGTATTGCATGTTAATCATAATAAAAGTTAATCGTAAACCAACTCGGTCGTAAACCGAATCTTCTGTAAAACGAATCATAATGTGAAATCGGTAATGTCAACGAAAACGCCAATGTCACATGGGTTGGCTGTTATAATGTACAGGCTATGATTTATAAACGTCGACACAAAGGCAAAAAAATAATATATTTTCAAAGAAATAATTTTTTAGATTTTTTTTTTGAAAACTTAGAAAACGCATCCTCGTAAGATCAACTTGTATCAGTTAAAATAATATATGCAGATAATTTAAAAACACCCTGAATAAAGCAAACTTTAAAATTATTTGTCATTGGCTGGAAATATCTTTTCTGGGCATTTTGAGCCACATTTCATCAAAAAAAAATCAAGATACCTTCAGTCTTTTATACTTTCCGAATCAAGAAGAGTTAATGAGAGCTGTTGATTCTCCCCTATATTCTATAAATAAATATAATTCCAGGAATTTCTACTTTTCTCAAAATATAATTTAATTAAATAATAAATACTAATCTTATCCTCTTAAAAGAAATTTCGATTTCCTAGTTCAGTTTTCTCATAATATTTTTAATACAACATTGTTCTGCTTTTAAAATACTTCAGCAATTATATCGTTTTTACATTAATATTAAACACATGTCTTCCTTTGTTTTTTTTTAGTTCCAAGGTTTATAATAATAGCAGACTATGCCTAAATAATGACTGTATCACTTGGATATTCTTCTTTTATTCGTAGATTATTAAAAGCAATAATTTTTAGAACCTAATTAAACCAAATTCTGTCCATAAATGATTAGTTATCTTCTTGGTAAACTCTTGACTACATTGTTCAGGATTAAAATCGAAAGCAATTTCCTTTCATTCCAACATCTACATATGTTTATCCATTAGTTAACGTTACGATGCATCTTTGTGTTGTATCCACAAAAAATGAAAAAGTAAGTTTACAAAGAACCTCCTCAAAGTATAAACTATTCCCATTTACACGCATTTAAAATGCGAAAAGAGTCTCGAGGTCCTCGGAAATAAAAGTAATTTATAAAGTTTGAATGCGGTAAGGCATAGAAACAGCATCATTTCGCCTTGTTTGCCTGCCAACTAACTTGATAAACACAAAGCTGTTAAAACTGAATCGCTTCATTTCTGAAGGAATAATTATTAGTGCACGTGCTCATCATGTTATACCGTTATCAATCGTACAGACATAGAATGTAATTTTCTCTGTAAATAAACCGGTGTTAATAACATTTCAAGGTTTGAAAAATAAGAAAAACAACATGTGGTTCGTTCAATTTACAGGGTAAACCTCGACTTATTTAAACTATTATAAATTAACCTATATGCGTTATACCTGTTCAGTTAATATGAATTTACCTTAAGCGGGGGTAAATAAATCCACCTAACGGCACTATAAAAACAAACATTAAAATAATAAATGTAACCCGGCGGCAAAAATGATGTAAAGAGACAAAGAAAGACGTAAAATATAATAAATGATCATCGCAGCGTAAGTATTTAGGAAGTTTTTATTAAGTTTCACCGAAATGACAAATTAGTCATTTGTCTCCAGCTCCTCGCGCTGGTCTCCATGAAGAGATAAAAATTTACTCTGGGGGTGTGATAAATTTACTTACTTCTCAGGTAAAATCTTACTTTACCCTAGATTTGCTAATTTCTTCAATTCTAATATTTTCACAAACTTACCGAAACGGGAAAGAAACGAAAGTTTTATTGGCTCGTCATGAGCAGTTCAATGTGTCAAGTTAAAAATATTTGAGGAGCTGAAAAGAGAACGTGTCTGGCTCATTGTATTAGAAGGACGCGAAACTAACAGTCTGCAATTTCTTCACAAGTAGTGCTTAATACTACTCTGGTCAATCTAACGGAAATTATTGGTCTTAACAATTTGATAGACGAAAATAAATATTGTATTGAATAATCTTTTGTAACTCTATTTCTAAATTTATAAAATAATCAATTCCACTTAATTCAAAGCAAGATTTTAACGTAAGGCACAGTGCGACTGATGTTGACACTTGAAAAACAAATAACCTGCATAGTAGCGAAATGCATATTTGCAAGAGGCTCCTCTTCAAATCACATTTCTGCATCTCCCCAAATGATGAAAAGGGTTCGAGGACGTGTCATAAGCAGCTGTACCTCTATATGTATATGAGAGTTGTATCACTAAATACTTGCTTAAGAACACAACATAGTATATTAAGATGACCGAATTTGTTACGTGTAATTCTAAAGAGCTTACAAATGATTAAAATTATTTCAAAGTATAATAACAATAATACGTACCTAATATTTCACATATAATGAGGAACAGTAGTACCTGAATAGTCGTAAACCGCAATACGGTAACTGCATAATTGTGTTCCACGGCCCATTACAAACATGTGTAGTACAACGTAAAACTGCTATCGTAAAATGTCGAAACGCAGCTGCAATTTCAAATGCCGTACTGGTTAAATATACACATTCATTTTCCGCTATTCTGCGGTGCACACACGAGAGAAAAATGAGCGAGCCCCGTTGACGCTTGGAGCTGCAAAATATTTTAATTTCCATTATTTGCCATGTTGTGTAATGCGAAACCGACATTATGTATTCTTCGGGTATTTATAATTGTTTTATTAAAATAATATCGTTTTTTATCGAATTGACTTTAGAATTATCGATAAAATATATGTGTTACGGTTTAACGAAGGAAACGAATTTTTTGGAGAGAGAAAAATAAAAACGTACACGAAAATCCGATTATTCGTTTATTGATTTCTTATATCGTCGAAGGTAATATAAATATTTATTGACATTGAAATATTTGTCGAACATCATAAATCTTCTAATGTTTATGTGGCGAAATATGATTTATATGTAACCATTTTATCAAAAAAGGAATTCAATGCATTATAAACCTAAAGCGTGTTTTATAAATAAATAAAAGACGAATAAGACGGCGACGCGTTACGTAACAATCAATCATACGTCGGAAATCTGGGCCAATATAATTCAAAATGAAATTCCTTCGGAAATGTGAATTTTTCCGCTCGATACGTAAACAACTAGCGAGATGATATCTTTTCTTATAATATTGACATCGTACATATTTTTACGCGAATTTATATTTAAAGAAAAAAAAACAAAACATACAATCTTCCATTTCCTTTGTTTAATAGGTAAGTTCTTAGTAATTAAAGTCTAACAATTTGCTATTTGAAAGCAATCCTTCCCATGATTGTTATGGTTATCATCGGTAAAAATCTGAATTCTATAAAAAATAATTTCCATTCATTTTCTTCCATTTTTGGCGAAAAGCTAAAATTATTTTCTAGTTCAGTGAAAAAAAACGAACTTTTTGTACCTTCTGAATTGGCGGGCACTTCTTCGAGCTTAAAAGCTGTGGTCCAAAAGTTTTTACACCTGACCTTTCGCATAGAAGTGCAGTGGACATTTTCAGAAATGACGCAGCCAAGGCCTTCAATACGTTGAGCTTAAAAGCTGTGAAATGATTTTACGTGTCCTTAAATCTGAAGCAAATGATAGCGGAGCACCTTTTTGCACATTTATTTTAAAATATTAAATTGATGATTAAAAATGATTACAGCTTTTATACATATAACAAACCAGTTCTATCCCTTAATCACTTTCAAGTAAAAAGTTGCTTTGTTTCATTGTCTCTAAAGATGTGCACGGGATTTATTATTATTTGTTTTTCATCTTCAACCACCATTCAAGTTAGGAAGCATAAGTAATCTTCATCGACATCCGTTGAAAGTTTAATGGTTGAAATCAGATGGGCAATTAACTACTATCTTATGCTTCAAGCTTATCTTGCTATATTTACTTACGATTACAACACTCTTAACACTTTTTTGATTAAATTGTTCACTCATTTAAAGAACCTCTTAAGCGCCCTAAACGCGTAACGATTTATCGTACTGCATGTAGTACAACATCGGTCGAAACTACTTCAGTAAAGAGAAATCGTAGTGTGAAGGCAAATTGGATGTTTCGCAGTATGTACAAAAGTTGTTCAAATAAATAACAGTACAAGCTATACGGTTTGCTCTACGACTTGCAGTTCAACATTTAGTACCATAAATCTTTACATCTATAAGGAATATAAAACAATTTAATGACAATGTTTTATTTCACACTTTCTCGAAATATAGCCTTCTTTAATAGATTTCCATGGTTATTGTTTTTTGAGACTTTCTTATCAACTATAGGAATTTTCCCCATAGCAAAAAATCGATTCTGTTCAGTGAAAGCTGAATTTGCCGAAATATAGCGCCTAGTTTACTAATTTGCAGCTGTCAGGTCAAAACCTTCATGAAATATGGTGCCTATGTAGACACTTTCCAAATAATGTAGCTACCCCCTTACGCCAGCCAACAGGGGAAACAATTTGGCACACGCCATTATCGATTTTAAATCCAGAGTTTTATACAAATCTATATGATTAAAAACAAAAAAAGATGTATATTTCTTATCTTCACTTAATTATATTTGCCTAAGAATTTGTACAAAATTACATAGATATTTTGTATTTGATGTCTTTGATTATCGAGTTTCCAGCTAATGGATATAATACGAGAACCACTTTGCATAATACTGAACTCATTACGATGCGTGGGCAGGTGCCTGGATGTGCCAAAGAATCGCAACTAAGTTGATGGCCGCGTTACCACGAAACTTTGGCAAGTTTGTTGTCTGTCGACAGTTTTCAAAATCGTTAATCTTAGTCGTTTCAAGTTATAAATTTCCAGGCACGCTTACATGCTTTGACTTACAGTAATTTAACACTGACATTTAAAACTTATAATACGTCCATTTCCGACCATTCCATTTTTATTACTAGAGATTTTCCTTTTAATGTATGTAGTTGATTTATGTTTTTATAACTTTATTGAACAATAGCCTGTACAAGTTGAATATATATGTTTAAATCGAATTAAAAAATGTCAGCAATAAATCAGAAACTTTCAACGGCGACAAGAAATTTGCGTCTCAGTCATTCCAAGTAACACAAAAGGCGTTCGGTTCGTTGAACACTCGTTCGAAATAAATCAGATTTCAGTCAATGGAACTAACTTTTAGACAGGCAAAGTGGTCGACGACAATTTTATTTCATTATTTTTGTTCAGGGAAAGTGGTTATTTTTTAATTTACTGAGTCAGCGATAGATTAAAATCCCTTTTTAGTTGAAGGGAATTAAAAGAAACTTTGGTTTATAACGAATAATATATAAAAATAATTCACAAACAAATATATAACTTTTTAATAAATGAAAATGCCTTGTTTACTTTTTTAATATTTGTCAAAAATTTTCCATTTTCTATTTTGTTCTTGCCTAAAAGGTGAATATCATTCGTATTTGATTGCTATAGATTAATAATTTTTATTTTCAATTATCAACATTACAGGTTTATCAACATCACTATAGAAAACGACTACAATCCAAATTTATAGCATTGAATTATAAAACAGACAGTATAGAGTTCCAAAAGGATATATTTTTGAGTTTCATTAAAATGACTAATACAGAATCGGGTCAAAATTCAACAAATTGTTTTAATGAGAAGATCAGAGAAAATCAATACTAAACAAATTTGAGACTTTGCAAGGTGAAGCTTTTATCGAAAACTGTCTTCCTTACTCTTGCGTATTAAAGGGTATAAAGCGTTGTTGCCACTTTTACTAAAGAAGCGAATTGCCCACAGGTTTCAATTCCTCGTGAATTTTAATCAATATGTTAAAGATTTAATTGTTAGAATGGCAACACTTGTTAAAGCGCAGTAATCTAGTCACTACTAAATATTTGTGTAAAACCTTTTCGTAAAAGTGTCTTTGAATTTCAAATTCTATTTTCTTTCTACTGGAATTACCCATTATATATTAAAATACATCAATGGAAAATCGGTTGCTTTTTCACTAATTTGTCAATATTTGTTAATTGTATTGTGCTGCTTCTCTCTAATATTGGCTTATCCTGTATATGTATATTTACATACAGATATACGGAATAATTGCTACATGTGAAAATGAAATCTAATCAATTTCGAACATCGTTATACTGTATGATAACCTGAAACAACCCAATAATGTGAATTTGCTTCTTGCTAAAATTTGTCAACTAAATTATCCCATCGCTTCACATTAATCGTTGTTTACAGTGATAAGCTTAAGCCCTCGTAAAGTGTCAAGTGCTATTGTTCGATTTAATTAAGTCTGGAATTACTATTGTCTTCGAATGAATGGCGTAGGGAAAATAATCGCACCATTGGAGATAAACTGTTGCCAGCATGAATAAAACATCTCTCCCCATTTTCAAACTATGACTTTTAATAAGCAAGAGAGAAACCAAGAAACCCACTGCATCATTTGAAAGTCAACCTTTCGCTTACTGAGTTTTACATTTTTACAATCAATTTTTTTCAATGTTTGACGTTTTAGCTACCCACTGAGAGTGGGTGTTACGGAAACTAATCTCGAACTTGTCATGATATTTACTGGCGATCGTAATATGAGTTTCTCCGGAAACGTCAAGTCGTACATATTCCGGACCGACACGACAGAAACATACATTAACTTTCCAAACATCAAATCTAGTCGGTTACACGTAAACCGTATGACAGATATATTTTTGAATTTTTATTTTTGTCCCTTAAAATACATAGTACATACATACATTTCGAGATTTCCGTAATGCAACAACCTTCTAAGCAATGTTTTAAAAAGGAACTCAAGATTAATAGTCGTTGTCACGGCACGGGATGTAACATATTTGTCTGAGATGATTTATTGGAAATATGCGACACGTTTCAGCGTGTTTTCTTTTTTCAGTCACCAACGCGACAGAGTTATTTTTAACCTCGCTGAGTATAAACAACAAACACTTTTTTCAGATTCGTATTGATACTGATTAATCTTTGTGTATCTGAACAATATAGTAGGTAGAGTGAAGTCACTACGTTGAAACTGAAAAATTTTAAATGTCGTCACTTGAAACCAATCTGTCCAATAAAGCCATTGAGGATTTAGCAAGGAATCGAGAAAAGGGTCGGAAACGGTTCGCAATTAAAAGGTCTGTGGTGGCAGCGCGGTGGGCAACTTATATTCCATTCAGGACGTCTTGATTTACTTTCTAATACATATTCAGTAGCTGCTCAGCGAACTGCGAAGCCTTTGTATTACTCCAATCAAGTTTCTCTTCTTAAAAGCGAATTTGCTTGTAGGTGATTTCTAAGAAGTGATTTATTACTCAAGAACCTCGGTGCCTTTTTAAGGCCTCCTCGTCTCAGTCCTAGTATAATTTATTTTTGTCCCAAGCTCAAAATTACCATATGAAAGTTCAATCAGTTTTATTCCTTGGTTTTTAGCGCAAAAAAAATTAACGTAATGGGAATTTCGTGCAACACGGTGCTTCACGTAAATTTTTAAACACTACACCACGAAGATGCACCATTAAAACCTTAAACACTCGAAACCACTTTCTAACTTTCTTAAAGCTGTGAACTCCATTCATAAATCTTCGACAAATATTTAACTGCAGTTTCCTTCTCAAGAGGAACATTTTCTAAAGACCGATTTATTATTGGTTAATATTTTTAAAATAAAACATAATCTTTTTATCGTTTTCGTTGCTCTTTTTTTTTTAATATAGTCTTCATATTTTATGCTTATATGCATGGCATTGGAACTAAATTCATGAACCTCCCACTAACATGAAAACCGAAACAACTAACCCATTTGGACGTCAAAGAGAGAAACCCATTAGAGCAGAGTTAACGGTAATTTGATGGAATACTCCCTGGACTGACTGCTTTTAGTTCCAGTTTTAATCACCTTTGTTATCAAAGATTGCAGTGATTCAATAATATCCTTTAGGATTAAGCGAAACTCAGAAAGGATAAACCGATGCCGAAAACGATTTTTTTAATAATTTATTTTTTTCTCCAAGGAACTAGTTGAACGCCTATGTATGTATATAGACTAATGGAGGGTGAAATCTGATTTTACATTCATCAGTAAACAACTTTTTCGAGGGCATTACGTCTGATGTCACACTACCTCTGAAGTTGTTTACCTTACTGCAGAGGAATCCTCAGGTCTACGAAACCTTTGGACCTTGAAATTGAACCTAAATTAACCATATTCATTGGTCTGAGAATAGAGACAGTTTTTAAATCTAATTGGCAATGAATTGAAATCCCTAATAAAATGACTTTTGAAATCGGAGAAAAGTACAATTGTTTCTAGGTCGGTTCATTTTTCTTTTATAACATCGAAGTTTTTGTTTCTTGTCAGTTTTGGTAGTTGAGTGTCCTTGTCCTACTTATTTATTTGTTAAAAAGTGGGAATTCTCAGTGAATAAAAAAGTTAAATTTTCAATGGGATAAAGTAAAATTCAGACGTTGTGAAACAAATTGCGCTTATTATTCAACGCCACTTATATCCAACTTAATTCTGGCAAACGGTGCTTTCCAATTAACGAAATTTGTGGCGTAGAGAATGTAATGGATTATCAGGATAAGAGAAATTAAAAATTTATAGTTAAGGAGCTTAGTTCATTCGTTCTTACCGTATATAAAGCTCTCGTCTCGAAAATTAATAAATCTTGGATTTTATTGTAACAGAAAAAAAGATATATGAAATTGAAACACCCATTGTACCTGTTCCAATATAAATTCTAGTCCTATTCTCGTATGGGTTTTAGGGAAAGACTACAGAACGGCAAACGCGCTAAAGTTTCACCAATAAATTAAACTCGTCGGCGTAGACGTGGTATTTCTTCAAACTTTTTTGATAAGTTTCGTTTTATCAAAGTGAGGAAAGTTTTTCCCGAGCTAGTTTCTTGCAAGTTAAATTCCGATACGAAGGATACCCCTCGACCGAAGTTTTGTTTTCCTTTTCCCGACGTTTTGTTCCAGGAACAAAAAAGAACGATTAGATTATAAAGAGTTCACTTTCCATGTAAATTTACAACAATTTTTGTTATTCTAATAAATTTAAGTAATGGTTGGATCATGAAATAAATGACTTTTGAATCATCAATTATTTGATTCAAATAAATAATAAAAAACAATAAATAATTTATCGGAGGGTCAATATGAAATGAATGAATTTTGGTTCAATTCGTGTTAATGCTGGAGGTAGTCGTTTACATTTTAACCAAGCCTTAATGCCGCCGTTGTTATTTATAGCAACTTACATACCGATATAGGCATTTAAAGGTATAATTTAGCGATTCAAGGGGCAAAGCAATTTATTACCTTTTGACAGATATAAACTATTTAAACTGGTATATTTTTGGAAATTTGTGAATTTTTAATCATGTTTACAAAAGTTCCAACTTCAGGAACGACCTGAGCAAATTATTTTGAAGCTTTGTTGCCAGGCATCTCCATGCAGGTTACCTCGTTAAAATTTTTAACATGTTAATATGCAAAATAGATGCAGTCACCCAATTTAAAACCCGGTGCGTCGTATTTAGCGTTAAAATTTGTATTCAACACCCTCCTAAATCGGAAAGATAATTGTGTTGACGTTTTTAGATTTCATTTTTTTGTGCACCTACATAGTTGGTCTCTTAAAATGAAAGCTTTATATTCGAATCACACAAGATGAATTCTTAAATTCATCATTTATCATGTGTATATGGTACAATTAACAACTTTAGGTAATGTTAAAATGTAAGACAGTCATCTATGGGATCCCTCTTATCTTGAAGCCATTTGGAAATTCAACAGCAAAATAAATAATGGTGTACCATTTGCTATGGCTTTGTTCGGATCTTAAAATTAATTACTATTACTATTTATTAATGCGGATACACGAAATGCCACACAACAGTTTAAGCAATTCAGATTAAGGACAAGCTATAAACATACATACATATGGTATTAGCAAAACAGAGAAATCTGGCAACAATTTGTTAAAATTCTTTTTATTCGTCTGGAAACCGTTTCGTGAAACAATGCAATTTATCATTCGTCAGACGAAATTTCCCCTTCGTCTTCTTCTAATCCAGGACATTGTTTAATTTTAAGAAGAGGTTTCCTAGATACACATTGAAAGTCCTAATCTCATTCAATCTGAGATTACGAAATTTTGTCTGCAATCTTGTTAATCATTCTTCCAACTGTATTCAAATGAAACTTTTGTGCAACAAAGACATTTAGGTTAATTCTCTCAGTTTCTGTGTCTGAGTTTTCTTGACAAAAACTATGACAAACATAGAATAACGAATATAAATGTCCAGAGCGCTATTTCAGTGAAACATACAACCATGCAAGCCGCAAGTCTCTAATGTTTTTCATAATGAAGCAAGAGCTTTTCTTTATAATGCAAACATGCAGTTTGCAAATTTTTAATGTGATGTTTTCTCTACTTATTTTTAGCTGCAAACTACATCTTAGAATCTGTTCAGATTCAAAAAATATTGTTAGTAGGTCGGAATCTCTCTGAAACTAAATCCATTATCTTTTCGTGAGTCATTTTTGTAACATGAGGACGGGCGTTGTCATTCAGAAAGAAAGCTTTTTCCTATTTACTAATGTGGGTTGTTTTTGCAGCATTTTCTTCAGAACAGATTTAAATTGATTGCTTCAAATAGGATCTCCTACTCATGAGAACCTATAAAGCATGCATTTTTATAAAGTTCATCACAATTTAATGATCCCCACTATTAGTCATATGACTTGTTAAAACTCAATAAATTATTATTCGGGGTTGATCTTCGAATTACGATTATTACTTCGAAATTCGTTATGCAAAATTAAAAATCCACTCATTTATAATACATTCGTGCTATTTTTATGTTTTTGCTATTAACAAAATGTATCTTTGGTTATAATGAACAAATTAATTAATAATAATAAAACAAATAATTATGATATCTCTGTGTAGTAATGAATCTGTAAACAAACTATCCCTTAGATATTTAAATACATAAATGAAATAATACTAATTTAAATAAATAATAATGCATAACAGGATAATGAGGAACAGACTTGAAATTTGTATTTTGGGTAATTAGGAATTCTTCATTTAAAATTGCTAAATTGTCTCTACTCTGATTTTCAAATCTTCAATAACAATGTCAAATTTCGTCGTTGCTTAAAGAAACCATCGTAATTCTTTTGAAAAATCTCAGAATCTCATCGAGACTTTATGTGGTTTTCCTTGAATTTTAAAGCATTAGTTTACAACACAAAAGGGGATATAGTAACGTTACTTAGATTTGTATCTAAACATGACTAACTCAAGATTAGTTAAATATTGCGTTGTGTTTTATATAAGCAAACAGAAACACAAAAGTTCGAGCCGGAGTTTCGCCAGAGGGCAATTTGTCACAATTTTCCAGTGTTGCCCCGGGCGCTTTTCCAAAACGGTATCATGAGGTACTTGTCGTAGTATTTAGAGAAATTAATGTTCGGGAAACACTTCGAGTGAAATGCCATTTCAAATAAATTTGTTACAGTTCGCTCGGATTTTCAGTTGCAGAACTCGACTTTTGGACTATGGATTACGAAGAATTGATTAAAATTGTTACGATTTTAGTAATCGTTCCTCGAACACGATTAATAACTTAAGCAATCAAATTTTGTATGACAATGAAACTGAATAACAGCTACTCTTTTATCTTTTATGAAAATATCAAGTACGACCAAATGCAATATCTGCTAGTGCATTTATATGTGAAGCGCGGCAGCTCTCAGATTTAATGAGTCCTCCGCAATAGACTGATATTATCCGATCAATACTTTATATACATGACTTGCATTAACATGCCCTTATTAACACAGCGATACGTTTCCTCCCGCTCTACGTAAATTACCCAAATTCTACTTTATTCATAAATCAGTTCAATGTGAGGAAATACAATAATGAAGTAGAAAAGTTTTAACATTCCAGACGATCTAAGAACGTTAATTATCACGTATTTTACGCTATGACATAAATTTTTTTTAACTGTTCGACAAAAAAAAATTACCCCCATTGTTCACTATTTCCATAAATCCGCAATTTAAATACGAATACTCAAAAAACATCACTGGAATTTTGATTTGAACAACGTAATTGGCTTAATCGAGTTTTAATCGTTAACCGTACAATACTTGAAATTTGATCAAATTATATTTTCGATGAAATAGGATTTATGAAATAGCTCTACCTATAGCTTTTTTATGGAAAAAAATCTCTTATTTCACTGTGATATGTCTGATTTCGTTTTTATAAAAATATATTTTTCCATTTTTTTTTCTTTTTGATAACATGACTTCCTAATTTTAGCGTTAGATTAATTTTAAAATATTCTTACTTTTGAAATGTTTGAAGAGGAGCCATGATGCATTTATGTATATGAAAATATCACTGGTTAATTCAGTTTATAACACTTACACGGTTGAGATATTGTCAAGTTTTGTATGCAATATTCTCATTTGTATATTTTGAATTGTTAGGGGTAAATTGCGAAATAGTAGACGACCCATCTTCAGATGTAGTACTCTAATTTAGAAAGACGATTACAACTTTAGTTGATTTGCACTTCAGGTCGTAAATACCGCCAAAACAGTTACAATTCGCAAAGTCATGAAGCATGTTGTGAAAGAAAATGAAAAATTGGCATTAATGAACAAAGGAAAAGGAATATTAATTCTTATCGATAAGATCTCATATTTTATAATAATTTTTATAAATGTGCATAGTTCGTGTACTGGAAAAGTTCCTCTCAATGTTGATTTTGTCACTATTTCTCATCACTTATTTATTAAAATAAGAATTATAACACTTTACAATTAGTGTAAAATTTAGATGTTATTTTTAATAAATTCTTATGAACAAAACAGTAACTTTATGTTTTTTTTTAACAAGAAATTGCTAAAATCGCAAATTTAACTATTTATCTCTTACAATAACATTTTTATTAGAATATACCATCTCACAATGTTTCAATGTTAGTTTTGCTATCGAAATCCAAATGCATCTAACACTTCAATACTTTTCAACGATAAAAATATAGTTTTTTTGGGTTGTAACAGTCTTATCCTTATCCACCGACGTAGTAAAAATGTTCAAATTCCTAAAAGATCGACATTGTTATCGAAAATTTTCCGAGAGATACAGCACACTCCGACAGTATTTCAAACTACTGCAATAGTAAATTGGTTGAAATGAAAAAATATATTTAGTCTTGAGTCGATATTTTAACCCGTTCGCTGCTGACCTAGTATTAAGTTTTCGCACCCAGTGGCGAATGATTTTTTTTTGTATATTGTGCTACTATTATATCCCTAGTCGACGAAAAACTACCGACCAGTGCCAAAAACCTTGTTTATAGGGCCAAACGGACTTTGACGGATATGTCCGTCATGCGCATATAGATATAACTTACTATATGAGTGCAGCATGACGGAAATTTCCGTCAATTAGCAGCGAAAGGGTTAAGCTCTTTAGTGAGCATTAAAAGCATTTAATCATCGATATTCGATGTCACCGGTCGATTTTCTTTTTCATTAGTTATTATTATTTATTTTCAACAGTTTTTTTTTATCAGATTTCAATTGATGAACCCTAGTTTTTTGCTGATTGTTCCTGACACAATAATAATACACTGACACTACAATTAGTGGGGAACAGAACTAATATTATTGTCTGTAATTTCATTATAAAGACACGAAAAGACATGAAAAAATCGTACATTTATAGAAAATCGAAAAAAAAACAGTTTTCAAAGTTCTTTTAATTTTGGCGCAAAAAAATGTATATTTCTTGTTAAAGCAATAAGACCTTTTCCCTTCAACATTAAAGGAAATCTACACCAATTTTTCTTACGAACAAAGTCCAATCTGAAACTAGAACGGTCACAATTAATTCTGTTTATATCCCAGCATCAGACCGATACACAAAGCCACGAAAGTCGTTACGACGAAGGGCGAACCGATCCTTTTCAATTACTCGGATTTCAGAGGGTGTCGTGAGATTTCGGATCATTAGTTTATTTATTCTTTTTAATATTTGCACCAAAAGAAAATAATTCAATTGAATTTCACAAACAAGAAAACATCATTTATTATTACACTAATGGATAAATAGGATCTCTGAAGTGTTATATTAGCTTGATAATCCACAATTACCGATACAAAAGTGGAACAGGCCATATTTTACAATGTTCTTACCGTTTTTCTTGGAGGTGTTTCCGTTCTAGCTTAGCTATACGAGATTATATGGAAAAAGCTATCATGCTTTTAGTTTTAAAAGCACCTGTTACTAGGGTAAACTCCGTGTTAAAACTTACAGTTTTCTTGAATATGTAAATTCGTAAATGAAAATTTCCTATTTCCTAGTCTTAGTTTTAAACTTAATTTTTTTCATTACAATATTTTAATTTTTTACTAAGCGCTCCTGGGAAACTGCAACCACAATTTTGCACGAAAATTTGCATATGTTAAATTTTTCTAAAAAAGATCAAAATGATTACAAATCAAAAATATTAAAAAAAATACAAAAATTTTTATTGTATTTGTGTTGTGTCAGTGCAAATTGTTATATATAGTTCTGAACGTGATTTAAGAACTCAAAACAAACACTTTTTCTCTAAAAATAATAAAAGTTCTATCAGATTTTCTGTCTTTTTAATTTACTACAATCTAAACATATTCATAAAACAATATTTTTATTGATTAGGTTTCATTTTTTCCCCATGAAATCGGCAGTTTACTGATTTGGATGTCGATAAGACCCACTCACGCAATCCGGCCATTTTGAAATAATTTAGCACTTTATCCTATTCGTTTCGTAGGAATTCATATCATTAGGCGGGCTGGACAAACCGAAAATTCTTTATTGATCAACGAAGTTACCGTAATACACCGTACGTTCATTTCATAATTTAGCCAATTTAAAGTATCTGTAACGTATTTTTTTATTTTATAAATATTAATACTTTATTTTTCAAAAAATTTCCACAATCTCAAAAGTAAAAAGTTGCTTTCCACTCTATCATCAATACAATTCACGCTACTAAATTAATAAAATATTAACAATACCACCCACTATACTAAATTAATAAAATGAATGATAATAATAATGAAATAAATGATTTGTGGACTGTGTTTCTGTTTAATTTTTTAACAACAGATATTATTAAAAACTTCAAGTATAACAGCATGATTTCTAAAATTTATGAACATCTATAAAAAGTATGAATAAACAATAAAACGATAGATTAATGCAGTTTTTTCGCTACAATATTCATTATACCAATCCTCCTGTTTTTCAAACTGAACTACGTTTGTGATAAATATTGTAAGAGATCGTTAATTAACAGGTCTTTAGCTTGATGGACATTGGAGAAACCATACGCATGTACACCAGGTAATTAGTCAATTTGCTTACGCGGTTTACTTTATTGAGCAGAGATAACCTGGGCGATGGTAATTAAGAAAAGGGTCCAAATTACGGAAGGTATTATTAGCTTCCGACCTACTTGTGACCCTTGGGAATTTAACCCCAACCTCACTTATTTAATATTTTTATGATACCTTGTGGATTCATAGGGATAATGTGCAAAAATTACTTTTTTAGCCCATTCATGGTTATTTTTATGTACGCATAATTTAATGCGTAATTCCAAAAGGTATATTAATATCTTTAGAGTAGGACCGCATTAGGAAAATAAATACGAGTATTGTGAGAAGTTGTTGTTATATCAAGTTGATTATCTAAATGGATTTATCCTGTTGTAGGCCTGAGAGCCTATTAGTGCCTACTAACTTTGAGTTAATAAACTTGTCTTCGTGGGTTAAGCCAATGAGAAGATATATAAGCATATTCGATTTTCACATATGCAAAATGTTCTATTGCACGAAAGCAATTATATAACATAATTTATTATACTAACACTTATTAATATCCTACTAATCCTTTAATAACAAACCATTTCTCTTAGATCGATAATATAAAATGACCTTCTTACTTTGCAAAGTAAGTAGATATTATTCTTTGTCGTGATCGTAAATAAAAAAAAATCATAAAATTATTTTAGTGAAAATATACCTATTTCTTTTATATTCATTTAATAAAAGTGACCAAATATTAAAAATAATCTATTCGATGAGATTTGAGAAAGTATATCTACCTAATTATTTTTTTCAAATTTCTTCTAGATTAAAAGATTCTTAATAGGGTAGACCGGGACAGTTTCGGACAAGGGACAGTTCCAAAAAAAGGGAACAAATGTAACTTTTTCCAATTAGCAACTCTTTCTATTTCATCTGCAATTTGATCATGGTTTTTGCTTTTTTACAATTCAGATAAACTACAGTTAACCATTAACAGCTTTCCCAAAGAAACAAACTATGTATTTTCATCATTTTTAAACCCATGTGAAAAAAATGTCTGGAATTATCTCGGTTTCCCCTACTATTTTTGACTATTGAGTACCATAACGCTTCTGAAATAAACCTATATGAAATACGGTATATTTTCATTGATATACCTATTTTCAAACATAATCATTAAGTTCTCATAAAATCATGAAATACTCATTGAAAAAATGTTGAAGTTAACATGAACATTAATGCAATTGATTGCAGAAAAGGAACTGTGGTAGCATCTCCTTCTAAAATATTGCTTTTTAGTTTTCTCTGAGCTTTTAACAACCGGAAACACCGGAAACCGTTTCAAGATATCTGAAAAACTTTATCTTTAAAGGGCCACAAGGTGCATGTTTCAACATCGAACCCATTAAACTACGTAGGAAAGATTGCCCTGAAAATAGTATAAAATAAGTACAAAGTAACTTCAGAGCAATATTTTCCTTCAATCCAGATTATTATATTGGAATGAATTAATGGTTTTTATATCATTTAGTTATTAAATTAAAATAGTTNTCCCTTTGGCATGACTAAGAATCATGCTTTTATGTTTATTGTATTTTTTATTTTAGTATATCTATTTACAGTATTTTCCTGAAACTGAAAAATTATTTAACAACGGATCGACCACATGCAAATTAAGCTATAAACGCAACATTTGAGAATGATTTTTATAAAGAGTACTTCGTTTAGTACCAACTTCACCATTTTGTCTAAGAAATTATAATTAGGTACTTGACCTACGTTTTTCCAATTTGTTGTTTCGTTTTAGTAATCACTCAATATATGGACTTGAAGTAAAACTGAAGATTAGATAGAATATCAATTCAAACAATAATAGACTTTCGATAGCGACATTAAACAATTACTTCAGTATTCATAGTGATTTGGCATAGTATAGTTTACAATGTTGAATATTAGTTTAAAACTAGTCATATTTAGTTTATTTATAATTTTTTCAAATGGAGCTAAAATATTGTTCCTCAGTTGTACTCCAGCCCCGAGTCATCAGAAGCCATTTCAGGTTATTTGGAAAGCCCTTTCCCTTCGAGGCCATGAGGTACATGTTCTAACACCAAACCCGTTAAATGATTCGAAATTGACGAATTTAACTGAATATGACCTAAGTGATTTCTATGAATTAATTCAAAACGTGAATCCTGAGAGTCATAAATACCTTATGCATAAACCTAGTTTTTTTTCTGCATTTGTAAAAGACATTTATGCCACTAGCCTGTTTTCAAAAATTTACAATAGAACAATAAACCATCCAGAAACCAGACGACTCATTGAAACCAATCAACATTTTGATGTGATTATTGTGGAATGGCTGTTTCCAACTTTAGCTTCTCTAGGTGCTTATTATAAAGCTCCTATTGTGGGTATAACTTCATTAGGAGCTCCACTGGTTGCCTTAGATACTCTGGGCAATCCAACACATCCCGTTTTAGCTCCTGAAATGAACCTACCTTTAAGAAGAGATTTATCCTTCACAGAACGCCTTTTATCCGTTTTATATTCCATTTATGTAAGAATCTACTACCACTTGGTGGTTTTACCTCGAGAAGATGCCAATATTAAAAAACATATAAGTGCTGATTTGCCATATCTTGGAGACATCGAAAAAAATATTAGTGTCTTGTTGATGAACAGAAATCCAGTTTTTCATAGAATGATGCCATTATTTCCTAATATAGTCGATTTGGGCGGTATTCACATTACGTCAGTTAAGAAACCTTTGGATCCAAAAGTCATAACACTTTTAGAAAACTCGAAAAATGGAGTGATATATTTTAGTTTGGGATCAAGTATGAAGTCTGTATTATTAAGCAATGAAACTATAAAAGTGTTACAGAATGCATTCAAAAGCCTTCCTTATGATGTAATCTGGAAATGGGAAAATGAAAATATGGAAAATAAACCGGATAATGTCTTCATAAGTCAATGGTTACCTCAGGAAACATTACTAGGTAAATTGGTATTCTTTCAACAATGTTCTTAATATTTTAAAGAGACTATGCCGAATGGCTTTTGAACAAACCTAACAGAAACTTTAGCATTTCAACAAAATTGTAAAAGCTTTCAAATCTTACTAAAAGGACTCACTCTGCCGCGATTGAGTGAGAGAAAGAAAGAGATATATAGAATGGGAAACTCAACAATCGAAAAGCTTGTGCATATAACATATAGCCTTTTCAGCTTTTTAAATCACAACATTTATTTAATAAAAGTAAGGTAAACTGCACTGAAATAATAAAAAAAAATTTAAGCACATCCAAAAGTGAAGCTCTTTATTACTCAAGGGGGACTTCAATCGATTGAAGAAGCCATTACAGTTCATAAACCCATTATTGGGATACCATTTCATTCCGATCAAACGACAAATGTTGATTCTTGTGTAAAATATGGTTTGGGAAAAATGATCAATTTAGAAGAACTTGACGAAAATATTTTGAAAAGTTATGCAATTGAAATTATCAATGATCCTAAGTACAAATTAATTATTTTCTATATAATTTATGCACTAAACTATATAATTTTAATAGATATGCAGAAAATGCTAAGAAGTTAAACCAACTGATGAAAGATCAACCTCAAGATGGTCTAGAGAAGGCTATTTGGTGGATTGAGTACGTTAGTCGCCATAAAGGGGCCCGACATTTGCGAAGCTTAGCAGTTGACTTGCCTTGGTGGCAATATTTGTTATTAGATGTTCTAGGATTTTTATTTGGCATTTTTATTGCATTTATTTTAATTGTGTATCTTGTATTTAAACTTTTAGTTATTACTTTTAAAAAATTAAGAAGTATTAACAAAAATAAAATAAAACTTTCATAAAATTACAACAGGCACTGGTTAAATTATTGATCTCAATCAAATTCAATGTCAGTTTTGAGTCGTTTTTTGGATACAGAATGACAAGCCTACCATAACTTAAACGTGTGTTTTCTGTGCAATTTTAAGTCAAGTATGTCTAATGAACATATGTTCTGAACTCAATCGTAACTATGTTAAATATTGAAAAACCATACGAGGATTGTTCAATAAAAGCATTCTCGATTTACAGAGCTTTGACATGTCACTATAACAGGGAAAATCATATAGATTCTAATGTTATTTCTATAAGCACTACAGATGACATCCTACGGTCTCAACTTGTTTTAATGCTTGGAATGTATTTCTTCTAGATTCCCGCTGCATCAATTGTTTGCGTTTGAGACTGAGTCAGACAACGTTCTTAAGAAGCTGTTGGAATGGACAGCGAAACGTTAGTAGCTCGCAGGCAATTAACGGAGGAGGAATATAAAAAAAATACATTACATATATACACATACATACCAAACATTACAGGCTGTGGAAAATTTCTTTTAAGATTGTCTGAATGCGATTATGTTTTGTGCCTCCTATGAAAACCTGGTAAAAACCAACTTATAAATTGCGGCTTAATTCAGAGTTGAGATAGAGTTTGAAGTTAGAAAATACTTCTCAGCAACAACAATGGAATTCATGTTTTCATAGAACTTTTTATAAAATTATTGAATGAAAATGTTTTAAAATTTCAAAACAAGTTTTCATTGATTAATCCTTGTATATAAAACATAAAGTAGCTCTCATTTAAATTTAAAAGCATAGTTGTACATAAATAAAAAAAATTCCTAATTATATCTAATTAGAAGTATTTATGTTACAAATAATCTAATCTGAATTTCTCACATCTGTTTAATCATTGCATCATAATATCAGTTATGATAATTATCATAATTATAATTAGACTAGGAAACAAAGGACAAATTTTGACTTGCCGCATGAAGTATATTAATCATTTTTATATTAATTATTTTTTTAGTTATCAAAACTAGAAATAGTTTAACATCAAGCTATTTTCTTGCGAATCATGATGGTTACACTTAAGAACAAGAAGGACACTCATACGTGAAGTTTGATTTTTTTGTTCTTAAATTTAAGCAGAAAAATAGCCATTGATTGACATTCCCATTTTCGAACTTCTACTTGCACTGTCCATTAGTACCAAAATAACAATTATAAAATTTAACAAAAATGAAGCTCTTTGTATTTAGATACTTAGTTACTTTTTTTTAATTTTCTAATACTACACTAGAATCTAAAAAAATAAAAAATCGAATGAAGAATTTAAAATTTATTTGAAAATCTACAGACAAAATAGAAATCTGCTGAATATGGTCACTTTTGTAGTTGGTAGCAATTATTACTCCATCAACTAGGTCAATTGATTTTGTAACTAGTTAATAATAGGTTTGTTCCAACAGCAATTCAGAACCTCAGTGAGTTTGTAGAAAGCTATTTGACCATTCTAACAAGTTGTAGACTAGACAACTTACCATGAGTTTAGCGCCTCTATAAAGCTCAATACATACTGGTATATAAAGTAGCACATGTTTTGGAACAGCCTCTATACACTTGCGCAACATTGTTGCTTAAAACACAAGCACATGTTATATATTGAATAACATTAGATTACTAGTTAAACTAATTAAACTCGCACTAAATTCTTAGGTGTGCCTTCCTCAGAAATGTCTATCAAAATTCTCTAAGTAAAACAGTTGCAAAACAAAATTACGCAAATACCTCCTGGCCCAACCTAATATGCCCTAACCAACCTAAAAAGTAAATTTGAGAACTAAAAAACTTGTTATAGTGTAGTTCTACCTAAAGATTTACCAACCCTTAATTATAATTCTAATAATTATAATTAATTATAATAATTATTAGTAGAAAATGTATCTAAAAATTATTTTCTAATTAAAAATCTTTCACAAAAAACTAAGTAATTCCCTAAAAAATATTCGAAAATAAATTGTCCTCTAAATTTTTTGCCAATGTGATTAGAATGCTCTAAAAATGGAGAACAAAATCTCCTAGTTGGCAACTCTATATCTTAAAACCGTCGAGCTACACGTCTAGAATATGGAAAATCGCGGAACCATTTATACATGTCGGTATTCACATATTGGGAGATTTTTTATAGTCTGTAGAACCTTTGTCTTTTTTCTGTTTCGTCTTTGAGTTTTTTACGCTTTCAACCTCCAAGTTCTAATATAAACAAGAACATACATCAATACAAATAGTGACTTTAGGTATTAACATTTAATGACACGATACACAATCTTTAGCGCTTACGCTCATAACCAAGTGAAATTGAAAATTGGGAACTTTTAGTGCAGTGTTCTAGGAAGTAATTTTTGTTTCACGCCAATTCTGAGCTGTTCGAAAAGTTCCAGAATTCGACAATAAATTTTAATTCTAATTCACATACTGAAGAACTGTTAAAATCCTGCCTAACATTACTACTTTGTTCTTGTTACTTATTGTATGGCGTTATTATATTACTGCGGAAGAAGATTATGGTTATTAAATGGTGGATTTTTTTTAATTAACTTGACTTTTATGAAGAATTTTTTTAATAAGTATTTATCAAAATCAAAAAATTATTAGCTGAAGCCATAAAATATCGTTTCAGTTCTAGTCAAATGATAAGCTTCTGAAACTATTGGCACAGAGTTTAATCAGTACTGAAAGAAGTTCTGTATTTCTTTGAACTTTTTAAAGGAACAAACCTAGTAATATCGAACTAAATAAGTGATAAAATATGAATTAACCACATGTTTTATAAGTACCTACGTAATGCCTTATCTCAAGAAGTGAACGTTTCATAAAAAGGTGCAGGTGTACAATTAGAACTTCTAAACATTTTGACAATGAGGTTGGTGACTTTACTAAGTGTTTTGTGTTTGTGTTGTGTGACAAATGGGGCTAGAATTTTAGGCATTTTTCTCACCCCTAGTTACAGCCACCAAATAGTATTTCAGCCAATATGGAAAGAACTTTCTCTTCGAGGCCACCAGGTGACCGTATACACTCCATCACCATTAAATGATCCTTCGCTAACTAATTTGACTGAATACGATCTGGGATTTAGTTTTCCAGTATTTGATAGGTTGGTAAATGTAGGGGCTGATTTTAGTAAACTGGTTGAAATGTATGAAGAGGTAACTGACATCCAACTGAGCCATCCGATAATGCAAGATCTACTAAAGAATGCGGATAAAGACAAATACGACTTGCTGCTGGTGGAATATCTTTGGCCTGTTTATTTTGCATTTAAGGAGCTTTACGACGTGCCCATGGTAGGGGTTTCATCTTTCCTCTTAACCTCAAAGTCGCTTGACAATCTTGGTATGGAGAGACATCCAGTAGTGGAACCTGATTTTCTCTTAGGCATAAGTACCACAAAAAATTTTGGTCAACGATTAAAAAGCTGGCTTTTTCGCCAGTATTTATTATACGTAGCACCGATTAGAACAGCTAGACTTGCTAATAGACAAGTTCAAAAATATTTCAACATAAATAAGACTATATCGCAACTATCCAGAGAGGTGAGCATTGTGCTTGGAAATTATAATTATGCTCAGCAAAATGTTAAACCGACAACTCCGAAATTTATTCCTTTAAGTGCTATTCACGTTCATCCGCCTAAACCTTTACCTCAGGTAAGCCAGAAATTGTTTTTTTTTATTACAATTAATAAACTGTTTTAATTTTAGAATCTCCGCGATTTTTTGGATTCACAACCAAACGATGCAATTTATTTTAGCCTTGGCACCAACGTAAACATGTCTTTGATATCACACGAACAACTAAATCTTACTCTCAATGTGCTAGGAAGTTTACCATATACTGTACTCTTTAAAAGTGATCCTGCAGGAGTTGATGATTTACCGAATAATTTCTATGTACAAAAATGGTTTCCTCAGCAAGATGTCTTAGCACACCCTAAAATTAAATTATTTATTACTCAAGGCGGTAAGTGGCTTTAATTTCTATACCGGTATGTTTTAAATTTCTTTGCATCAGGTATTCAATCCATTGATGAAGCAATCGATAGAGGCGTACCAATGCTGATTATTCCATTCTTAGGCGACCAAATGTACAATGCTGATCGAAGTTCTCAATTAGGCATCTCCGAAAAAATAATTTTCGGAGAATTTAAAGAAAATGAATTGAGGCACAAAATCAATATACTGTTGTCTGATCCTTTGTAAGTTGTTAAATGATATTGAAAAACCTTAGTTTTAACAGTTATTTTCTAAAGATATCGCACAAATCTAAAAAAGCTAAAGGATATTGTAACAGATCAACCTATGCGTTCAGTGGACACTGCAATGTTCTGGATTGAGTACGTTATAAGACACAAAGGAGCCAGTCACTTGAATTACCTAGCCACGGACTTGCCATTTTATCAGTTTTACCTTTTAGATGTATATGTCTTTATGTTATTAGTGTGTTATTTGATTTTTAAAATTTTCAAAGTAGTAATAAGAAGTTTCTTAAGTGGAAAAAGAAAACTAAAAACTTCATGAAAATATTTTTAAAGTTGACTTTAGATTGTAGTTTATTTTTATTATTTTGCATATAATAGTATTTTCACATATACACGTTTTGCTACCGAAAACTGTACGCTGAGGCGCATATTTTCCATCAGTAATTTCGCAAATGAGTATCCCGCGATACACGATACCGTATAAACATTCCAGGGAAACACAATACTTTAGTGAAAACTCGGAGGTTTTCTGCTTGGTAAATTATTCGTTCAGATTTTTCACTCGCGGGAAAGAAAAGTACACTTCAGGGGACACCGCCTACAAACAGAGGGTGCATAAAATAACCATCCAAGTTCACCCTTAACTGATTTGATAAGAAATCTTTGTGGTTTGCGAAAATTCAATGCATAGGTTTCTTTCGTATGTGGAAGTTCAATATATTTATTGATTCTAACAATTTTTTAAAGATTCTCTTCAAATATATGTACACTTAAATTAACCAAACAGAATTCTATCATCTACAAGGGCTGTATAATAAGTTTACGTGTTAAATAAAGAAATATTTTAATTTTTTTATATACTGTGCCGTACAGTTTAATTTTGACTCAGGATAGTTAACAATATTATTATTCTAATATACAAGGCCGATCATAAAATTTGGCGGTAAAACTTTTTTTACATTGCTTTTCTTTTTTGTAACGTAATCTCCCTGGTAATGGGTACCCTTTTTCATTCCTTCAAACCATTTATTTGAACAATTTTTCTACTTCTCTCTTGAAATCACCTCAATTTCATTTAAAAAAGCGAAAACTGTTTTATCAAGAGACCCAAATCTTTTCCCCCACAACTATAGGGACATAAAGAAATCACAAAAGACCAAATCTGGGCTGTGCGAGCGAGCGAGAAATATTGTAGAATTTTTACGCAGGACTCCAAAAATTAAAAAAAAATTTAAGTTTTCCAATAAAATATATATAATATTTGCATGAGTATTTATTAAAAGTGCAAACCCTAAAAAAGATATGTTGGTTTACTACGGGAAATACTTGAGAGGTCACAAGGGAGCAGCTTCTGACATGAGCAATAATTTTCCTTTTGCTTTTTGTAAATACAATTCAAACTAATGGATTTCCGCTCCCCCAAGGCGTCCCGCGCTCTTCCTCAACCCCAAAAAAAAGAACGTCCCTCTACTAAAACGATGAGTAATTATGATTGCCGGTCATAAGGAGCAACCGTCCGTAATTCTTTCATATCCTGAAGCGTCCAAACCGCAAAACTAAAGAGACATTCGAGAGAATGAGACTCGACGTGACTCACCAACCATAAACGTATCAAATGCATAAAAGCGAATGGTGGCAATGACAGAACTAATAACAAAATAAAAGTGTGCGCCACTGTGGAAAAATCATTTAACCGTAGTAAATGCAATTTCTGGAGCGGGGGCTGAATCGAACATCCCCCTTTGCTGATTTATTAATGGTTCTTAAGCACGAAGTACAAGGGGCGCACAAATTTTCGTCTGTGTAAGCATATAAATCAGGATTACTTTTACTAGAAGAAAGAGGTATGATCACTTTGACAATTAACAGTACGCATCAAGTCGCTTTTCCCTAATTCCTGCTAAAATAACGAGATTAGGCTTCTGTGACGCAACCAACAAAGACGCATTTGGATAAACGTTTTTTCTTCAGATTAAATGGCCATTCTTATGTTTAAACACATGGGTTCAACTAAGGGATGCTGCACAATAAAAACAGAGTGGCAATTTAATGAGAAAAAAACCGTTGTCAAAAAATATTGGAGCGAAAATATTGAGTGGATTCTTCCGTTTGCAATCTGCAATTAAATAACTAACGCCGCCACTCCTAATGGAATTGCGAAATTATTTAACCTGTAATTGCTGTGTAATTGCTTAGAGAGTGGAGGATTTATGTATTTAAGGCCTCGAACGAAGCGGAAGGATACTGAAAATAGCAAAATTATTATTCAGACATTGCTTTTGACTTGAGAGTAGAGTAATTCTTGCATATCTATCCATTGCAAAACATATAACCGAAAACTACTGATCCACAGAGTTATAAGTCCAGGTAAACAGATCGACGAATTCTAAAAGGGGTGATTCAGAAACGTAACAGGAAGGATGGGCGGGAGGAGATGCAGTAATCGAATATTGCCCCAGTGGGATCCTAATTAGGCCGTTATGGCCGCTGAATTTTACCCCCAGGGTATCCTATTCGTAATACGTCCCGTTAACAGCAATGGTTAAATATTGTAGCGGGCGCAGCTGAATGTAATTTTCTTTTTATTCCTCATTCAGGTGCCGTTCCAATTTGCGTGTGATCAGCCTCATCATTTTAGTAAAGGGACCGCAATAATTAATTATCGCTATGAGACCGAACGTAATTCCACAAAATTTTAAGCTGAACACGTTCTTTGTTGAAGCTTAACGCCTCACCCAACCTCGGATTCTTTTTTAATCGGGTAAAGACGAGAAATGGGCTTTTATATTGTTTGCCAGCCTATACAGAAAGAAGAATATTTAATTAAAAACAAATATTTACGAAAACAAGTTTGTTTTACAGACAATTCTTATATCAAATTATAAAAAACCAATAAGAGCGATAAACTACGAGGATTGCTCAATAGAAACACGTTTAAGGAGTGTAAATTCTTGAATCTGTTTGCGGAACTATTGTTTAACTTGAAATTCTATTTTAGTGTTCGAACTAAACCGCCGCCTTTTAAGGAACAAAACTTTTTTGATCTAAAACTTCCAGTTTCATTTAACTGAGCAAACCTTTAATGATCTGACATAAATGGGTCAAATATTATCATATAAGAATAATCCCAGTTGTCAGCTACCTGAGGCGTTTATTTCTAGTAATTTTTTTTTCACATCCAAAGAAAAGACCACCATTTTACCCCACAAGGTGTAGTCATATAACTGGAGGTATTGAACTATTGAACGATCCTCGTATTAATACATATATGCTTCAAAGGAAATATTTATCGATTTAGCTGTTAGTTCTGTTTTTATCGTCGGTCATTTATAAGTGATTGAAATGAAATATCGACTTTAAGATTTGATGACAATATTGAAAACGAAAATTAATGGAGAAATTGTCAATCCAAAGATCGATAGCCTTACAGCTAATGGCAAAAATTATGGAAGCTTAATGCTCAAAGTGGACGTAAAAGTTGGATATTTGAACAAAGAAGAAGTGCTTTAACTCGTTGCCAAATGTGTCCCCAGAAATAAAGTAAAAACTAGAAATTTTCTAGGAATAATTGACAGTAATATTAATAGTTTTTAGGCAATTGAAGAAGTTTTTAACACAAAGGTAACGTTTAAAACGGAAATTGCTTGGTACACAGACATTATTCCTCTCTATCACAACTTTTTAGAGGAAAATGGCATAGAAAATATATTGGAATGCTTCCCTAAAGTTTACGGGTCAAGATTAAGTTTAGTTTCCTAAAGTTCCATTGTGGATGCAGACGGCATACTACTTCTCGAAAATTTGGCCGCTAAAGGTAAGTGTCAGAGCAACTTTTCCAATTCAGTTCGACAAAAAATATGATAATTTCTTTAGGTTACGCAAATAAGAACCGATTGGAAGGGTTCAATTTGAAAATTTCCCGCGAGATTTTAGCAAGATTGGCAAAATTCAATGCCAGTGGATTGGCGATGAAAATTAAAACCTCACGTTTTTAAGGAAAAAATAATACCTTACGCAACGTATGATATAAAAGATCCTGAAAATTTCGGTTCCTGCATAATAACGTTTTTAAGAGCGGAAAAGCCGCATTATTCCCCGTTTATGGATAGAATAAATCGTGCTATTTTGCATGGATTCGAAGGAAATCCATGTTCAAACGACGTATGGAAAACAGCTTTGCATAATGATTTTTGGATTAATAATATTTTAATCAGAAAAAACAATAACTGGGGCACCGACATTGCATATATAGATTTTTAATTACCCGCCTATGGATCCATCATTTTAGATTTGATGTTCTTTTTTACTTACGTCTGTGAACACGACTGTAGCTCAAGAGAAGTTTGACGATTTAATAAAATTTTACCACCGAGAGTTAATCAGCTGCTTAAGAAGATTGAACATTCAAAGTGATGAATTTTCGTATAAACTACTTGAAGAGGAGTTGAGGTGCCAAGGAAGAAGCGCCTTTTCCAGAGCAGTATTCGCCATTTTAATCGTGTTGAACGAGCAAGGTAAAAGCTTTAATACGGCAAGTGAAAATTTCGATCCAGATGGTTTTGCTGAAATTCTAAAGAGTAATTTAACGGAGAAACAAAACAACATCATATATTGTTTTATAGTAGACGCATTCATTTCTCGTAATTGCATCTAAAAAATAAATTATTTAATAAAATAATAAAATTTCATCGAAAAAGTACGATTTTAATTTCAAAATATTATGAAAATTGAAGAAATAAATTTTGAACCATTTGCCCATTATTCTCAACTAGTACTATGTATATAAAAAACAAAAGACTAAGGAGTTGATGGGAAATAACAGTCTTTCTAATGACAACGCTCGTTCTCATATTGCTTAACTGAGTAATGACATATTGACCAAACTGTAATAGCAAACACTTCCTCATCTTCCATACAGTCGCAATTTATCCATATATGATTTCTCTTTGTTTTGGCCTCAGGAAGAAGCTTGGGGAAGCATTAGTTTTGTGGGTGAGGGAATTGTATATGGACAACTGATTAAATGAACAACTTAAAAGGTTCTATAAAAAGAGAGAGAGAGAGAGAGAGAGAGAGAGAGAGATTTGTGAGGTGCAAGAAGAGTATATGAGATGCAAGAGAGTATTGAAAAATAGCGAATACATTCTATTATTTTTTTTTTAATTATAAACAAATCCTGATTTAAATTTAATGACTAACTCATTATTACATTTAAACGAAATATACATATAAAAGCGGAATTTCCTTTAGTTAATTTTAATAAAGTTGACAGTACACTTTTATTTTATTAATTGTCACTTTTAAGTAAATTTTCTCGGCAACTTTGTGCTTTTCTAAATTTAGTAAATGGATACTATACTTGAAATGTATAAAAACTACCTTAATAAAGATCAAGTTGAACCTCGCTATTACTATTCTCCAGGACATCTATAAAAAAATAATGGCAATTATGTCTCGGGATATCATCCTAGGTTATGAAACGCCACTACATAGAGGTTTGTTAACCTGCTATTAAAAAGGTTTTCGTTTCCGGCAAATTTTAATTTTCTGCAAGGGTTGTTTCATTACGCTGTTAATAAAAGATTAATTGTGAGGTCCTAAATCTACAAGAGACGATCTTTCCAACTTCAAAGCAAAATGTATTCAATATTTTAGAGTTATGTACTAGAAATACATAGTTCAGATAGCAGGATCTAATATTTTGTTAAGAGTTTTGAAATCAGTTTTTAATTTTAATTAAAACACACAACGTAAACTTGTGTTTAATAAAAAAGAAACGACAAAGGGTAAAAAGAAACTCCACGGCACTTGCTCTCATTATAAAGGCTTCATACCTACTACGTCCAATTGCAAAATTTCTATTTTATTCAGCACTTGTTATTGTATTTCATGTCAAAAAGAAAAATATATGTTACTCTTATTATCCTCCAGCATAGTTACATTTAAATTTAAGCTGTATTTCATAACTGAAGAAACATGTGATGGTTATTAAAGCTAACATTTTTTTATTTTCATTAAAACCATATTTTTGCTTATGCCTCTACTGGAAAGAATTCCAAGCTTTAAGATCGATATATATCCTCTAATTTTGCCCCCAATAATTTATTAAAACGATACAGTGCAAAGGCCATTTTCAGGTAAAAATTTATTGACGTCTAGAAAGCTTCTAAAAAATAAATATATACTAGAAGCAATGTTTTTTCTCTCGTCGAAAATCGAAATAAGTTTGTTATGTTTTGGACTGCCATATCATATTTGATATTAGGCACGCAAGCTGGCTGGTTTCCAAAGATTAAAATCAACAAATTTCCAAGTGCGTGCTTGGTCGAGCCTTTTCCTACATTTTAACTCATATATGTATATTTTTATCAACGAAAAAATCGTTAAAGTTTAGGCAACATAAAGTTGTATATTTCCTTTCTAACAAATGTTTTCTATGCGGTGTGGTTCAAGATGCAACGCCGACCGACTTGCAGGAGTTGCCTCATATGGAAATGTCCTTGTCTCAGTGTAATCACGACACCACCGTTGTAATTACTCCGCCAGTAATTTCAACCATCACGTGCAATTAGATATGATGGATTTGCTTCGCAATAAAGCCATTATTGCTCACTACATAGTTCATACAAATAACAATAGAGTTGTCATTAAACAATGTATTAGGAATGCCAAGATTTTTAAATTTTTAGGTAGAATTCAATTGAGCCTAACAATAAGGCAGGAAGAAGAAATTCCAAAGCTATAATAATACTTCAATTGTAAGAAATTATTATTTTAGGCACGTTTCTGCATAAGTCAACTATAAACTTTCGGCCTTCCCCTTGTCCATTCTTGTATTATTAAATTTGCAACCAGACAGTTTGGCGACCATCCTCGTCCAAAAATTCGAATGCCCCAATTTACCTCCGTTCAACAAAAGTTGGAAACTTTCGAAAATTTACATTTATTCCATTTGCTCTAACTAAATGGCAATTAAAGGCCTTTCAATTGCAATGTTCCTAATTCTTTACGTTGGTTAAACGGGCGTTTAATGCTCAATATTTGTCAACATATTCTGACGTTGTATCTTTAAACAACTATTAGCGAAATTTGTTTTAAATAATTTGCCATTGAAACTAAAACTTTCCACTAAAATTAAACCGCAAAGCTGAAATTAGCATTTCCACCACAACCGCACAGTTCACTATGTTAAGGCTGATGGTGTACGCTGCAACGTTTTATCTCATTCCACGTAAATATTCATTTCAGTCCCTATGTGAATTTTATTTTCTTTCCAGTAAAGCTAGCGCCCTAATTGCTTGAAAAAAACTGTACTTTTCATTTTATTAAAATTGAAAAAAATGTTTCAAAATATTTCCGCATTTCTTTGTCGTCATTTTTTTGCCACTAACAAATCATAAATTTAAAGTCCGAAACTTTTGGTTAACAGTGCCTGCAACTGGGTTGATGTTTTGCCATATTCGGTATGGCAGCACGTGCTTGGTGGCGAATTTAGTTTTAGAGAGGACCGGGCAAAAGTCGAAGTTGGTTTGCCGAAACTTTGCCTCGTTGAAATGTACCTAAACGTGAAAATAATGACGAGCCGAATTTATGGGTCAAGTTCTTTACGTTAATTCTATAAATGGTATTAAATCACCAGTTGGACATTTAACTGCATACGGATATAAAATGTGCATGTTCCTGAAGAAATACTGAAAAAAATTTTTTTAAGGTAGATCATTGGTATTGCTCGACTGTATTTCTTCACTACTTAATAAAGTGAACCAAATACAGTCTTTTAATGAGTTTTTAATCAGATGATGAACATAGGATCAACTATAAATGCTTAATGAAGATACCTAAATATTATATCAACTAATTATCTTAGCTAAGAATAATAAAATAATTATCCTTAACCAGGATGCGGAAGTTCTACAGATTTCAGGAAGTTAAAAATGTATATAACTAACAACGATTTTAACAAAAGGCCGAATTTAGTCGAAAAAATTATCACATCAAGATATAGCAAACTTCATGGCTTAGATGCTATGAATCATTAATGAATAAAAATTAAAATAATATTGAAAACAATAAATGTTAAGGTTTTTAAAAGATAGAGAATGAATATGAATGAAAAACTGTAGTTCTTAAACAACTATAGTTTTTCTTCTTTCGTCTTATGATTATAATGCAAAAGTGATGTACTTTGAAGATTTTCCTTCCCGAAATCTTATCAGGTTTACATGGTACATCAATATATCATGTAGCCCAATAAGTACATAAACCTTTGCATGGTTTTGCTTACTATTTCTTAAATATTATTATTATAAACCATTAAAATTGAATTCTTACTTATCTAAATCACCAATAAATTACCTTCCTACAGCGATTTTCAGAGAGCTTTTCATCGATCCATTATCAAGTTTCCTAGATAGGCAAAATGATTTTTGTCAAATTGGATTAAATTTAATTTTAATCGCATTGTTTATTTTTCGTCTAAAAATCGCTATAAAAAAAAGCTATATTGCTCTCTTATATGAGACGCAGCATCTGTGATTTCCTTAAGCAGAGCATATGAAGGGTACTTTCTGAAAGTGCGTACGATGTAACCCATTATATTTAATCCAAGGAACACATACAAGCATTAACGTTAATACACCGTGACTGTGTATATTATTACTCCACGGAGAATTAATGCAATCCCGAATTAACACTTAATACTATTTAATTGTGCTTTAGCCCTCCCTTTATGTGTTTACAGGATTATTTTATGAACAGTGTAATGTTATTAATAAAGAAAATATACGTAAACTGTTTTTAACAGACCATCTACATATACCTATGTAAAGTATTTGGCAATTATGTAAAATATACAATTTCCAAATCTCCAATAAATAATTGTGTTCGTTATTTCAGTCCATTCATCAATTAAACTGTTATTTTTAGGACAATTTTTTTTTTCTTCTGAATAAAATTTCAAATTTACTCCTTGCCGCATTAACCAACAGCAAAATTCATAGTTCATTAGCGTTTTTATCGTAACTGAATATTCATAAAGCGAAATTGTTCAGCTTATAACGGGCAATCAGGTTTTATTGATTTAAATACAATTAAGCCGCATCGAACAATGTTTACCGAATATGTAAATTCTTGATGCAATTCTGGATTGAAGAACGACATCAGCACCATCGCTTTCAGGTAATTCTCTTCCGAAGGAATAGTCACGGTTCGTTTTCACATGAATGGAATTTCTTGGACTGCTGGAGTGTATAAATCGAAGAGCGTATCGTGAAACCACGGTGGAATAAAAAAAAACATAAATATCTTTATAAAAACCATCGCGTTGTGTTTTGGGTTCAATCAAAACAGTTACACACAGCAAAACCGTTTCGGATGAACGGTTTTATAAACAAAAAATGCCTGTTCATTCTTTTTTTTAAACCAAGATTATCATATTTTCAACGACCAAACAAAATACTTTTTCTAATTAATTTAACAATATCTGACGACAGTTCTCATTGTTTATGAAAAAAATTATGTTGCCCACTCAATTTTCGATCTAGCTAATTTACATGGGGTTGGAAGCTCACTTTGTCCAACAGGCTTATACATTTCACGCCAACAATAATGGAAGCAATTTACTAATTGCATTTTTCCTTTCAGGATTTTATTTTGTTAGTATTTGTTTTCTGAATAATATTCAACTAAATTAATGATTATATCTTTGTTGCACATCCAGAATATGTCATTTATCAGAAAGATTTATTGTATTTCGAGCAGATGAGAATGTTTATGATTTATTTTTCCACTTCAATGCACATATTTTCTTTTGTATCGCGAATAAATAAAACTTTCATTGTATAATATTAGATATCACACCAGTGGGAAATATATATACAATTGTACTATTTTAAAATCAGTAATAAATTAGAAAAAATCAACTTTTTGATAAAAACATTTTTATAATTATCTACATAGTACATCTGATTGTGTGACAAATTTCTATACTTTCTAATAGGATCATTACTGGGCATATGGACAATAAAATCATATACTACAAAATGAGTTACGTCAATCTCTTGATGGTAAAGGAACTTAGGAATTTATTAATTACTGTCAAACTGTCAAAAGCAGATACTTTTTAATTCACCTTTCATAAGGTGAGTTTGTTTTTGTCATGTAGTACAAGCCCAAAGCCCTAACCGCAGGGCTAAATGAGCCATGGCCCTCAAGCGCCAGTTCTTTTGAACTGGCAATTTTGCTTAAAGAATTACTTCTTTTAGCGATCAATTTGAATTGTCTAGACGATGTTTTTTGAAAAAAGTTGGCGAATTTTAATCTAAGGCCCGTATTATTGTTAATTCTCCATAAACGTTAAATGTCTTAGGGCAACCCTGTATTATGCCCTTTTTTTGTTATCAGACATGCTAACAGGCTTCTCGAGACAAGCTTCTTGAGACATTTTTTTTTTGAAAACGAATATGAAAATGGTAAGTTCATATAAAGAAAATTCCAATTATAGAAAGGATTGTACAATGATTTTGTTGCAAAAAAAAAGTGAAAAGAAATGTTTCGAGTGTTTTTCTGCGTGTTTTAATAGTTAATAACCTTTTTTGTTTTATTTTTATCAACTTCATCAATCAGTTTCGATTTTCCCCAAGGAAATTCTGGAAATAAAGTTCTAGTCATGGTTCTTAATTTGCAAAATCTAGTTATCTATCTTGTAGTTCCAATAAGCTTTCTAAATTTTGTTTTTCACTTTCCCAATAGAGTGACTTGTTTTGTTTAAAATCAATATCTAAACATAGAATACTGACGACACGTAAGGCCTACAAGGATCTGCTCCTTTTAGACTGTGATTCGTATCACCAATGTCAGTAAAATCAGGGGATTAGGACAATGGACCGTTGGCCTAAGTGTTGGCATAGCAGAACACCCCATTTAGATTAGATTAGTCATGATCATCCATCAGCTGTCTGTGCAGCTCGGTGGTGAAAATTCAAAAAAGAGTATGATGTTTTGAAGATAATTAGTCAATTTCCACACTTTATCTAGATATATAAAGTGACACAGAATCAGTTGATTCAGAAAACTTTCATGCTCTTCTATGAATAAAAAAATTCTTGATCGCTGAAATCTTCAACTATTTCATTCTGTTGTTCCAAGTATGAATTTTTAAAATTCCTAGCCATGAGTTGTGCCGATAATATCGAATTGTTTCTTGTTAAAACGTTTTAATGTAAGATAAACAACATGAATATAATTATCAAAAGGCAAAAGAAAGATAATTTTTATTAAAGAACACTAAGAAATAATAAGAGTGTTTTTTTTTCAAAATAATTATGTCGCAGCCTTAAATCAAAAGAATGGACTGCCACTGTTAATTACAATCATAATTTCGGGCAAGTTTACTTATTATGTCGCTTGCATGATGGAAACACATTAACAATCTATTTATCTTATCAACTCGACAGTGTTCGAGCAAGCTTTTCAAAATTTTTATCACCTTTTAACATGCCTGTACTTTGACCATTTTTTTTTTAACCTTTTTTTGATTGAGGATTGATTAATAAATAACAAAACACAAAATAAATTTCAAGAGACATTTAATAAAAGACATTATTATCTTTTTTTTGCTCCAAATATTTACACTCTTATCGGTAACATTACAAATACTGGATTTTCATTACATAAATGGTATTGAAACAGTATTGGATTTTTTTTTATATTTAATTTATACAAAATAAATTTCATCGATTATCGCGATTAAAACGACTTTTTCGTACTCTTAAATTAATTAAATACAACTTTTCTATTGAATTATTATTACAATGTTACGAACAGTACTTTTAACCACATTTATATAGGTACCTAGTATGTTCCGACCAAAATGTATTATTATTTTTTTTTTTAATTTTATCTAATCACTTTTAATTTACAACGATATAAAAATAAAATATAAAAATTTTATAATCAATCTTAATGAAAATTATAAAGTTTATGTACAAAATGATGTAGCTAGATAGATACATCTTGTTTACATTTTACAATCTAGTTTAAGTAAGTACGTTAGAAAAATTCAAGTAACTTAAATAATAGCGAATCGATATTTGATAAGGAAAGGTTTTTGCCCTTAGACATTCTATTGAAGCCCTTTAGTGTTGTCGAAGCCTTTGTTGTGTCGTAACGTGATTGATTTTGATTCTTAATACATATAAAAAAGACGAGAAATACTTTTTTACTTGCATTCAATAAATTACTTGAATTTGTTTAAATGTGGAAAACAATTAGTGCTAGCTCATTCTTGAAACAAAAAAAAACATAAATTACAATGTAGAAGAAGATGATAGGTTGAGCATTAAAATTCTTCTTCCATGTCTGATATATGTAAATAAATTCCATAACAGATCCGTTGCAAACAAGGGCCTAAATTCGAAAGGATCATGTATCGACCCACACAGCCATTGTATTGAAACGTGTTTCGTGCTTTCGGTTTTAAAATTTTGTATAAATTCTCAAACTCAGTTGGCTAGCTTATTGTTGAAAGAATTTAAACATATTTCTCAGTACGAAGCTAGCACTAAAGTAAAAAAATAATAGACCATTTAAAAAAATATTATTAAGTACGCACCTTAAAATTCCCATTAAAATCATGAAATACCATTGATGTCACTTTATCTACGAATCAGTCTTTTTTTCATGTGTATACTTTAACAGTGAATAAATTCTTATTTTTATTATTATTAAACTTATTTTTTAGAGAATAAATAAACAATCACGAAACATCGTATATCACAAAGAAAAGAAAATCTCTACGAATGTCTAACCAATCCGTTTAAAGTTCACAGCACTAACGATTCAGCTAAATGTTGTCTCATAACTCATCCAGCACCTTCATTCACGCAAACCGCTTTTTAGGAACCTAATCTTTGGTAACAGATATTCAAATTGTCGTCTTTAAACGTCCGTACCACAACCCTCTTGATAGCCTTCATCTGGAGAGTTCCTATTACTACCGAATGCTCTTTTTAGAGCTGTAACGGGTGGTAATACTGGAACACCGCCTTTCTGCCAGACTCTTAGCGTTTTTGTGGAAGCAGGTAGGCTAACTTGGGTAGCCGAAGAAGCTATTTCTGACATTGGTACCGGGAGGCCGTAGTCCTGTGGATATCCTAATACCCTGTTCCTGTAACTGGATAATTCACCCTGATTGTTGGCACTGGTTCCTTCTATTATTGGGGTTTTATCGTCATAAGTGAACGTTGAATTGTTGCTTGAAGTCCTTTGAATATTGTAGGAATCATTATCCCATAAACTACTCGGATATAAAGAATCAACGTTCCTACTGTATTCGCCGCTGGCAGGACGTTCTAAATCATATTGCTCTGTGATCACTGCATTAGGTAACATTTCGTTGCTACCCTGTTGTTTCATGTCATTAATCAAGTCTGGATTATTTCCTGAATTGGATGATGGTGAAATATACGAGCCAGTCATGACACTTCCATTACCACTATATGGTTGATCGTTGATTCTTGGAGGTTTTTGAATTGGATTGGTCAAATTTAAATCGCTAGGTTTCCTATCAGTTAACGAAGGTGCCTGAATAGTGGAATTCGAGGGAGAAATCGCCGCTTTTCCATTAGGCAAAGCCGATCCATTAACAACAGTCACCACCTCGAGTTGTCTAGGTGTCTTCGTTTCAATATAGGGGCTCCTTCGCACCCGGATCAATAACACGGAAATGATTACTAACACTAACAATATAAGCACTGCTAATGCGGCACTTAATCCGGCAATCTGGCCATTACCCAAGGAGGTAATGCCTAAGGGTCGTGAAATAACCCTTAAAGTGAAATTCGTTTCGGAACTACCGGCACGATTTTCGGCGGCACAATAGAATTCCAAAAAGTCAATTTCCTGCACGTTGCTTATCATCAAGATGCTCTTCTTTTCCTGCTTTCCACTTTCAAAAATATGAATTTTTTGGTGATTCGAAAAAGACGTATTATGGTACAACTGTTTCCCATTACAAAACCATTTGATTTGTGCGGGCGGTATTGCGTTTGCGCGACAAGAAATGGTAGCGTTCTCACCAACTGTGGATTCAATATATCGACTGACTGGCAAAATTTCCGGTTTGCAGGCCAATTCATCCATTTGAATTTCTACAAACGATTTTTTTATCAAGCGTTCAGGACCGCCACTACATATTGGAGCTATTGAAGACGGAATATTATTATCAGTCAACCACTCTTTAATCACCCTTAATCGACAATCGCAATACCACGGATTGTTATGTAAGTCAACCCCATGAAGTTTATGGAGAACCTCAACAGTATGTGGTCGGAGCTCCGACAAATGGTTATCATTAATCTTCAAGGATTCCAGGCCTTCGATGCCCTCAAATGCCCGAGGAGCCACCATTTTTATTTCGCAGTTGGAAATATCCAGTTTGACAAGTCCACGGAGATTTCTGAATGCTCCTGGGTCAATTTTTTGGATCGGGTTATTCGATATTAACAGTTCTCTGAGGAACGGCGTGTCCTGGAAAGTTTCCGAAGGGATGGAAGTGAGGAGGTTACTAGACAAGTCGAGTTCAATGAGATTTGTAACTCCCTTGAAAGCTTGATCGTCTATTTGACCGAGCCGACAACTTTTCAAGTACACGCGCTGCAAGTTGACCAAACCGGAACGAAAGAAAGTTTCTTTAGGAAGAATTTGCAAATTGTTCACTGATAAATCCAAAACTTGCGTTTCAGTATCGGCACTTTCTGGAATTTTTATTAATCCACGTTCCATACACTCAACAGTCCTTTTCCCGTTTTTCCACTTGCACGTACACAACGAAGGACACGACTCCGACCAGATCATTATTGGCATTAATAAGAACACAACGAGTACGATTTGAAAATAATGCATAATGAATCTTTGATTATTTTTATTTAATTAAAACTAAAAGCAGTACCTGTGACATTTAACCGCATTCGAAACTTTGCGTGCTACAACTCGCTGTCGAGCGAAAAGCTTTGATCGGTCGAGAAAGCCCGATTACGCGTACGTAGACTACGACACCAAACGGGAGTTTGCTTGAAGACTGAAAGCTGCTCAAAGCTGTTTTTCAACACTGCCGGCAATGTTATGCCCGCACCCTCGCGTCCATCGAAAGCGTTGCGCACTGGTTCATAAATAACCACCGCATAAACGTCCTGATTTTTACATTGGACGTTTTTTTATTGTTGATCAATTTGAAGAATTTTCTTATGATGGAGAACGTTTCAAAAGTTCTATTATTTCGAACTAAATTATCAGAAAAACAATCTCAACTTTTGATATGGAAAAACTTTTTTATACTTTCGATAAATTAATATTAAATATTTAATGTTTAGGGTATTTCGAATAGATATTGCATTTTGTAGTATTTTTAGATGAAATCCAGGGACTTCATACTACGAATTCCAGAATTTTTAATTAAATTAATTATCTTAAAAATGCTTTCAGTTCGCTTTTATTCTTAGAATGACATTGTCTTTAATAAAGGAAAAGCTTCTTTTCTTTCGTTTAGAACGTCCAACAATTTTTCGAAAATGTGACACAACATTATTGGCATGGCATTGAGTTTATTAAAAATCCTGAAAAATATTGATTCCTTGATTTTTTTGTTTGTTGAGCGTAAAAATATAAAATGGTCAAAATTATTTGAAAATACATAAAAAAAGACATGGCATGGACATGTATGTATAGTTAGAGTTAAACATTGCTCCAATAGTCGTAGATATCCCGAATATGGTTAATCTTAGTCATTTAGACGTAAGAATATTCATTATACCAACAGTAACATTATATTAAATGTTATATAACATATATACTATATACATATATACCTATATATATATACAAGAAATATATAAGAAATTTTATTATAGATTTTTATTTTTATCGTCAGTCTCCTCAGTTCAAGTCGAAACGATGTACGTGAATGCTGAAGTCACCTCATAGTCTTGATTTAAATCCAGTTAACTTTTCCCATAAAAAGTGTGATACATGAAAATTTCAATTTACTATTTTTCATAAATGATCTTTTTAACTTTTAATAGAAATGAGTCACGAAAAGTGTGTGCTCGTATTTCTAAATTATTATTTTGAAACTTTATATGAAAAACTAATAATTATTTTCGTTTGGGGATAAATACTAATCCTTGATGCCGCTGTAATAATGAAGTTGTCAGACAAAATTAGGATAGTCGATAATTAATTTTGGTTGTCAGTGGTCACGCGAGTTTCCATCTGAAAAAAGCTGACGAATATCAGTGAACATTTTTCGTGTTATTTCCAATGGACTTGAACAATAACTCATTTTATCGAAGAAGCAACTTTTACAATCACTTGCTGAGATTAAGAAGTAATTTAAAAACTTTTCGGACAAAACAATCATTAACCAGAAGCATAAATCATTCATCTACAACAACAAAAATAAAATTTCCCTTATTTTCCAAATTTGTTAATGTTCGTTCGCACACTGGAAAATAATGCAGATGTCAAGCAACATCAATCATTCGAGTTCATTAAATTATCAAAGCCAGAACGGTTTCGCTCTTGAATTCAAAAACCAAGCGTCACGGAAAATTATTATTTCGCACAAAGAAACGATATTATTTAGAAAAACGGCTTGATTATCTGGACACGTCATATCAATTCAAGATGCTCGGTTTAATTAATTGGAGTGACCGACACTAAAATGATATGTTTCTGGCCCTGACAGGTTCACCGGCTTTGTGATTATTCCCCATTACTATTGCAAGGGCCAAAGGTAATGTAATAAAACAGGTAGAAATCAATTTTCCCCTTTGGGGTTTAGGAAATATTCGAAGTAAGCCTCCTTCTTCGGATTAAAACCTCTGAGCTGAACAGCATTTTCCATGCGAATACCACTATTTCAATTCATAATCAAACTTTACAGAAGATTAAACTGTGCTAAAGTATTATTCATTTTCGGCACGTTTCCTGTTTCACTGGAAGCAATTTAGTTTGCGGTAGTTCCTTTGGAAACTTTGTGTCATGCTATAATATGCGATATAGCACAGTGTAATTTGCTACATTAGTTTGACTGCTATTAATTTCACTACTCCTAAGATCTCGGTGAAAAAAAAACTGTTACAAGGTGTCATTACCAAATAATCTTTTAAAATCACAAGATGCGTAAATCTACCAAAATCACGTAAAGGGCTATTTTCTGTGTTGTAGGTTTCAATATAAATTTATCTCGGCAAGAAATTTACCAATACGTGACAAAGCCATAGATAAACGAGAGAAAATAAAATAAGATTAGTAACTATCTGACCTGGAGCAACGGAAAGGACGGACGAGAGCTCATTGAAAGACATACTATTAATATACCTGCCCTAACCTGACTAATACTTCAGTAGTAATAACTCGAAATGTCCAGTAGAGGATTCGAACTGCATTGAATGTAACACTGTCGCTCTTCAGGTCTTTGACTGTAAGATTTATATAGTTGAAGTCCGCAACTATACCTCGATGCATAGGATTTCCAAGTAAAACGCTTTGGTATTAAGAATGAAAGGGCCTCACAGGTTAACCCATAGTAACCTTGAAACTTTTGTTAATACGGAAGGTAGAAAGAAGCCCATTCTTCGTTGGACCCATTGTGCCATAAATACACACAGCTTGGCACGCAGTTACGGGATTAAAACATAATGGGAGGTTTGTGTTTGTTTAATGCAGAAAGGCGGCTCGAAAGATATTTAGGGAAATTACTTTTGGCTAATGCTTTTAAGGAAAGACAAAATAACGGTTTTGTTAAATATATTCTGATAAAATTAGAAAACTGGTGGTAAGCTTTAGGTAAGAATCTTCATTAAAGAAGACAAGATGATGATGAATTGTTTAAAATTGAGCCAATACCTGAACGTCCAAGAAAACATCTTTCGAATGTCGTAAATTTTATGCAAATTTGTTTAGTATCTTCGAAGATACATACTTGTAACGTGAAGTTTTTTAGCAGAACCTAATGACTGTATTGCGAAACAATATGAAGACAGTAATGCAGTTTAAACAAGCAATAATAAAAGTAAATAGATGACATTAAATATGAAATCAGGTTCCCGAACCGCTAGACCGCGAATCCGGTAATATTTATTCTTCAGGCATATTACCTTTGGTCTTAAGTTTATTGAACCATACCCGACAATGGAATCTTCAGTGAAGAATTTTCCTCTCAATTAAACCTCTTGCTTTTTCAAATATTTAATAATGCCATGCAAACTGGCTCTTATCTCGACCTCGAAATGCTTTCTTTATTTATATGTGTGTCATACAATCCAACGAGTGTTTCGCAAGTTTCGAAAAAGAAAAACCGGCGATTTATTTCCCAGATTTCAGATTGTCCCTTGAGGGATTTTTAAAAAGGCGACTGAACACTAATTTAGCAATTTAAAAGCGGCAAAGTTTTCCGGGAGAATGGGAGAGAAAGAGAGGGAGATCAGGTACTTTCTTTTTTAGATTTATCTGAAATAATTTAGTTACACGTTTTATTTTCGAACGTAAAATAAAGCTACCTGTTTCTCGATTTCTTTCTCTTTTTTTTTAGCTGTTTACCGATTTTTATGTCACCGTCATTACGATTTTATATGATGTTTTTTGTTGGAATATGATCCTTTTGTTATGAAAATTCGAAGATAATTTTTTAAAAAACAAATATTTTTCTTATAAAGACATGAATTATGAGAATAAAAATATCGCAAATAATTCGCAATTTTAGGAAAATTATAATTTTATAATTTAGATGGTCAGTCAAAAAGTCTGCATGCACTATATAGTTTTAATACATTTTGTCCATTAGCTTTAACCAACCGGTTAAATGAAAACACATGTTTAAAATACTAAGCCGAGGCTTTGCCAATATAATATTCGATAAAACAATATTTACAGAAAAAAATAAATATAGCAAAAATATGCAAAGCTCATGCCAAAAAGTTTCCATATGGTCGTACATAATAAACATTAACTGAACAGTTTTATCTAAAATTTAATCTCCAAAATAGTTATTTAAATAAACACTAATACATGCAAATATTCAATTTCTTCGGCATGTCCAAAGCAGGACACAAACTATCTTATCTCATGAGCGGTATATGTCTGAGTAGTGTTGCCATTACATTTAAAAAGTCTAAATTTTGTTTCATCACTAAAGAAGAAACTTAGAAGGTCTACTATCCTGGCAAAAGCTAACCGTTTTTTGGGATTAGCTCCTGAAATATAAGCCGTTTTTTGGTTACACCTTCTTGATAGCTTGTTCTGTGTAAAACATTTCTCACGGCTTCCAAACAAATAGTTTTCGAAAATATTGCTGAATTTTTTCTTGAACTCATCTGCAACTAATTTTATAGATATCGTTTTGTTTATATTTGTTTAGGACATATTGAACACCAATAATATATTTTATTTTTCAATAATTTCCATCTTTCAATGAATGAGCTAAAACTAATATTCGTTTTTAGCAGAACTCCACTGTAAAACTCCTTATAATTACAATAATAATGGGTGATAGAGCAAACGATAAATCCGAAAACAATTTTTTATTTTCTATTTAATAAATCATGAACAAATTGATTAATTGCAACTGAGTAAGCAAGAGTTTTCCCAGTGAATTTTTTATATCTATGGGATTTTTTTGGCGTTATTTTTGACGATATATTTTTATTACGATGCAACGTTTTGATAAAATATTTTACGGATTTGTTTATTGACTTTTGCATTGACTTCAATTGTTATTTTAAATATGTTTTTAGTAGTTTCGATTAGGTACTTAAACGTAATTTGTTGAAAAGTACAGAATGCATGTAGTACAGTTAAAATTGGATAAATGGCGGTTGATAGTATTATTTTTAAAGTTCCACTTATAGAGGTATTCCAATAACCCAAAGTTCACCATAAACAGGTTCTCTAATATTGAATCTCATTTATAGAGGTTTTTTTGGACACTCACTCAAGTAGCCAGTATGCGACGCAGACTGCGATAAAAACATAAACATAACGATCAAATCTTTTTGAATTTTTATCCCACTAATAGGGGTATAAGTAAAAACTAACTCTTCCAGCAATACAGGTTAAAAAGATACCACTTACAGAAGTTTTTTGATTAGAAAACGTTTGGACTGAATTATACATTCAAGTTATAGAGGTTTCCCTTTTACCGAGGCCCCATTTATCCAGATTTCTGTATATGGAGACTTTTTCGACTGATTGTGGATATTCATATACTCGTAATACCGAGTCTTCATAAATAATTGAAGGCCACGTAAACTAAATCATCTATTATTAGAATATTTTATTTGTAATTGTGAATTTTAGTAATTTTTCTTTTATATATTGTGATTCTAAGATGTTATTTAGACATAGTTCATTTTCTTTTTCAAATTTTTAATTGGAGAAACTTTAATTTGAAATATCTTAATTAATAAAAGAATTTTTATTTGCAATTTAAAAACAAAATAAATAAAATATAAGATGTTAACATTCAGTTTTGAACTCTTTAAATAATTAGCATTTTCCAATATTGAAACTTTTTTTTAATATATAATTTTACAGTTTAATTCACTAAAGTTCACTTCGTTGTAACAAATTTTAACATTTTTTTAATGTCGGGAAATATATATAAAAGTCAAGTAATTCGAGTAGTGTTTACCAAAAAGGTCTGGAAAATTCTGAATCAATACAGCCCTAAAAGAGAGAAAAATCGTTCGATCTTAAAATCCATTTATAACCGAGACTAAAAGAAAAATATTTGCTAACCAAAAACCTCGTTAGAGCGCGTTTGATCAGTTCGTTATTAATGCCAAGTTAAAAGTCTAGTTCCTTTACATTAAATCCACACCCAGTGTTAGAAAAAAAAATGGCTACCTTTACGTTTCGAAATTAAATTCCCTTCAAATTACCCAACAGAAAAAAGGTTATAATAGAAGATATATCAAAAGGAAAACGCAGCCAGTTCTCAAAATTTCAAAGGACATAACTGAACGAAATGCTTAGTAATTTTCTCGTTTTGAATTCTGAATTTTTATTCGTTCTCCTTCAACTTTTAGTAGACGTACAATATCTGAATTCCTACTTTAAGCGAATAAGTGATATTAAAACATCGTTATTCGTAATTTTTTTTCTTCTTAGATCAAGTTTTTANTTGTTGGCCAATTCGTAAGAGAAAAAAATAGATAAATTAATCAAACTTCCCATATAGAAAACATCCAACGAGATTCCTTCGCAAATAAGATAAAATGGAAGAAAGAAATTACTTTTCCGGTTTTTCTTATAACTGAATTCTTTCGTTAAACATAGATAAAAGGGAAACGGAAATTAACGAAAAATTAATCACCTTTTCAACGTATTAATGAGGTTTTCGATAAAGGATAACGCATAATGAATGGATCTCGAGAATGCTTTAAATACAATTTACAAAGCTGTATTTTTAAGAAATTCGATTTTGGTTCCTAACGACAGCAATTTTAACATCACAGTTCGTTTAAGATTAGACCTATAATTACTTATTTTTAGAAAGATTTTGGGTTTCTCAAAATGACATCAGTTTTAAGAAATATTTCCAGTTTGTAGAGCCTCTACCGGGCTAAGAAATAGCCATTCTACAACTACAAAATATAATTAAATCAAATAAATTAAAAAGATTTCGAAAAAAATTGGAAATATTTGTTATTTGTTACAAAGAGAATGAACATGGATGCAAAAATGCAAAATTGTAATCGGTAATATTTAGTGTTTGCGGATAAATTTTTAATACTCCGCGTACACTTCTTTATCCAAATTTAAGTTGTCTCAATCAAAATACTTCCCTCCCATCGTAATTCACTTACTCCAACTGGTTTTCCAGCTTTACAAACGACTTTTTCTACAAAGTGGCCAACGAACTTTCTTGAATGGCTTCTATTGACTCAAAGGGGCTTCCACCAAGTAATTTTTTTCGATTAAATCCGAAAAAGCCGAAAACATTTTTACACCCTTGATGGAAAATTGACGAACATGTAGCGTTATAGCGTGTAGCGAAAAATATATTAATAAAATCCCATTATTATTACTAATTCATCAGTTTTAGACAGCTCTTGTTAACAAAACCACGGTAGCAGACTTGACTTTGTACTTCGTTTTTACGAATTAAGCTTAACATTTTAAGCTTGAAATGCTTTTCGAAAATAATGTTCAAGTTTACTTCAACGTTTCTTCAATCATATGCATAGGATGTATTTTTTTATCATCATTTACTTGGCAAGTTTGGCTATATTTCGGATATACAAAGTACCTACAATTGAAAGGCCCGGTGCAACAACCTGTCACGTGCACATTATATAATTTCGAGAAAAACAAAAAAACTCCTCATCTAACTAATTTAAGAGATAGAAAGAAAAACATAAGTTATGCGTTCACCTAGAACAAAAACTAATAACATGGCCAGGCTGTTTCCAAAATATGCGGAAGTAGTTTTTGCAGCAAAAGCTGGCAAAAGTCAATTTTGAAAATTTTGGTCTTTGACAGGTTCTTGCATTAAACCCCTCAATTAGTAAAATTTGACCTTACGATTTAACTAGCAGCATAAAATTACTAACTGACAGCTAGTAATCTTTCAATCTGCCCAAATAACAATGTAAGCTACATTTACTCTTAATAATAACACTTTTCATTGAGCCTGTCAAGTGTTTAAAAATATTTTCAAGTTCTCCCTCGAAAAATATGCTAACCAGCTCTAACCCTCTCTTTAATTAAGGCGTGATTTACTTTTATTCTCCTTAAATTACGAAGTCGTTGTTATAAATTAGGCAAAACGAGGAAGATAAATATAACATCATTCTTAGCTTTCTTTACAATGTTTGTCAGTTCCAGAATTACAATGTTAAAGAGAAATGTTTAACAATAAACTAGAATTTGATTTAATCCATATCTCCATGTACGATACTTTGAACATTTTTTTTTGTAGTGTTACCCATATGCTTTATATCGGAAATCCTGGTTTCATGAAGTTTAATCATATGATTAAGTCTTTTGATGTTCTTAAGAATTTTAGCATTAGCTTGTTCGCATTTTCTTATGGAATCGTCGTGGACATCTTTAATTGTTTTACTTTGTTCTGCAAATATGTTAATTTGTTCTGCTAAAAATTTGCCTCTTGCCGCTTCTTCTTCCACAAATTTTTTGCGCATCCAACGCTGTAGCTTTCAAATTTTCATATAAACGAGTATGATCATCAACAGAGATATTAAGTTGAGAACTATTTTGTGCTTCCGCCTCCTGCTTTTTCTTCCATTGTTCTGTTACAGCTATAAAAACTTCTTCAATATCCAAACAAGTTGCTTCTATTTTTTCAACTTCTTTTTTCTTTTTAGACGCTTCTTTTCTAAGTTCTTTTTTCATTTGTGTCACGATCTTTTCATGCGTTCTATGTATTCGTTCAGCAATTTCTTCTTTAAATGCCGCTATATAAATAATAAATCGTTCTACCACTGGAATAGGATATTTTTGCTTTAAGCTATCCATTTGTTTTCTACTGGGCATTTTTTCAATAGCCTGTTGCCACATGGCTGCTGGCAGTTGATATTCATCATCGGGCTCTATTGTAGACACATCGAATATATGAGGTATTATTTTCTGCTCGATATCGTCCAAAATTTCTTCACGTCTGGCCACTTTATCGCGTCTAATTTTAATACGATCAAACAAAGTCATGAGAAGTTCCATTCGTTTATCATAGTCGTCCAAGTTATCGTAGCAACAGCTGTATTGTCCTTTAGCTTTAAGATCCTCAATCAGTTGTTCTAAAAGTCCTTCGACGGTTTCATTATACTCCGGGGCTTTACCGTTGAGTTCGTCGGCAACTATTTGCAATAAAGTGTCGTAGAAAATTAACACTTTTTGTCTTTCTTCTGGGTTTTTCCGTTTGGCAAGGATTTTTTCCATTTCATATTGTGGCACTTCTTCGTTATATTTTCTGGACAATTGTTGATTAACAGCTGCGTATCTTTGCATTGAACTATCTTTAGCTGCAAGAGGAGAAATCCAATCATCTCCTATAAATAATATTTATTATGTGAATGCTAGTTTAATTTATGTTTTAACTAACCTGTTAAACTCACTCCTACATAAGCAAAAGCCCCTTGACCGTGAGGAAGAGTTCTTGTAGCGAAATACGTTCGTCCTGACTTATCCGATGCAGTTGGTCGATGATCAAGTTCATAATCTGTATCATTTAGCCATGAAGGTTTTTCTACTGTATCTGGTATAGTTGCAAACACCTTTTAGGAAATTAATAGAATGTGAAAAGAATCTCTTAGATAAATTGGATACCTGCATGGCGTCTGAAATATCCACATGAGATGGTGGTTGCAAAAACGGTTCTTCCCATTTTCCAGTCTGCATGCATGTCAAGAGGTTGGCCAAGTACATGTTGCGACAACGTTTTCTATCTATACCCTCACAGGGTTCCGTACAAAGCTTAAAAATCCAATTGCGACACCTACGAAAAACATCCTGGTCCGAAATTCGCTTAAGAAACGTACTTGTGAAGTTCGTATAAAACAGAAAGTCATCATCTAACTTAGCCTCCAAATCCATTTTTTCCATTGATTTTTTTACAGTAAATTTTCCAGTTGAAAAATGTCAATAAAACTGAAAAGTCAAAGAGACATTTCATCTGTTCACCTGTATTGATCAAAAGTTTTTGTCGTAGATTCTCATTCTGAGAAATGCGATGTCAAATCGCTTTTGTTGTTACCATGAAAGGTTGCGATGACGATTTTCCGGAATAAATTAAAGCGACCATAATTCTAAAAGTTTGTGACAGTTCGATAAAAATTCGAGCGGTCGAAATATTTCAAAATAAATCAATCGGTTTAATGGAGGAACGGAGATGACAAGATGGAAAATGAAAAAATTCGATTCTTTATTTTCGGTTGCATGAGGTTGAAGAGAAAAATTGAATTGTCACTTTAGGAAAGCGTAGGATCAATGAAAAAAAAATAAAAAAAAAACTTCTGGAGTNTTTTTTTATCCAAATCGGGTAAATGTACGTAGGCAATAAATATACATTTCCCAATAATTACGTTATAGGATATCAAATAAATCGCGCTGAAAATTGCCCAAGGGTAATCAGCAATTGCCAAATTTTATACCGAAAAAAAAGAGCAACGAATCTAATACACATACACATATGTATATAACTTGAATTATGTACTTTATATGTATGTATATTTTGATCGAACTTCCACGAAAAGTTAATCAGCTTAAAATAAAATCATTTTAAATAATACTTTAAGTGATGTCAGAAAGAAAACAATCATAGAAACCGGAAATAGTATATAAAAAAAGGAAAAACAGAACAAAAACGCTGAATGTACGACACTGGTTCTTCCTAAGTCTCGAAATAATAAAAAGAAAGAAAGCCACCCATTCAGAACCGAAAGAACTTCTTGCGGTATTTCGAGGAAGCACGGTCTGATAAATTTCTTAGCATCTGTCGCGTAAAAGATACGACTTTCTGTCTACCTGCCTGCAAATACTCGCCTACCTGGTTGAATATTATTAACAGTTAATTACCGATTAAAATGCCAGGAGATTATAGGTAAAAAAATCAGACGGTTTTTTTAACATCATCAGAAAAGGAATGGTGTTGTAACCGTCAACAAAGGTGGATCGTGCAATATTTTTACAAACCAAAATTGAATGGTGGAACATTCCGCTTTACAATAGCGCTGCGCTACATTGTGCCAGATAATTTTAGACGGCGAGGTGCTAGTTGCACATACACACAATAGCCTAGTCTTAGATAGTTCCCAAACTGGAATTAAGCAACATTAAAGTTCTGCACCAAACAATAGGGCAAAGATTAGGGCCGTTTCACGTGATCCTCTATGAATTTCAAGTAGGCGAAACTTTGAATTCGCTTATCAATACCAATTAACTCTTACATATCAAACACAAACGAATTTTATTAAAGCCCTGTGTGTCTTCAGTTCATAAGAGTTCTTTTATCATAAGATTGTTCTTCGCCAATCCTTTAAGAGTCTGATAGGAAATTTAATCTAAATCCCATGACAAAACAAAAGTACTTTTCTAATTAAAAAAGTTTGGGAGTTTTTATACCTACTTCGAGGTTTTATTGGAATTTTGTGTTGTCTGTTCAGAACATGCCTTAAGGATTTCATTAGTTTTACTTGAAAAATATACGGATCAAAAGCATAAGATTCTCTTATCAAATTGACCTAGTTACTGAAAATTTTCAAAAAAAAGTTATACTAACTCGGAACAGTTAATGAAACCTATTGCAAGCAATTATATGATTTCTAAATTTATTAGATCAGAAAAACTACAATCTTATGTTGCCTTTTAATATTATAACAATCAAATCAGTCGAGTTCTTGTGTTTCTATACATTAAATACCTTGCAAAATGGGATATATTTAAGTTATGCTCTAATAATTTTAATGATATTTCAGTTAAACATGTTATGATGACATATTTATTTACAAAAGTATTGTTACAAGTCGCTTCATTTAATTAGATTTATGCTATATTTGAAAAAAAGGTCATTAGGATCCCAATTGTAATACGTAATTCATAAATTTCAATTTTGAAATTTCTTAAATTATAACAAAGAAACCATGTAACGAACGGAAATTTTTACACAAAGATTAAGCGTTATTAAGCCTAATATGAAACTAAAAAGCGAATAAAAAAACAATTATCTTTACGGAAGAAAATTTATTGAAACTCTGAGTTCCTGAACAGTTCTTGGACCTGGTATATGTTGCGTGAGGTCTGGCATTATCATACATGAAAATATCATGCTCACCCATAGTAATCACGAAAGATCTAACGTGATTACCTAGAACCGTTATATATCTGTAAGCGGTCAAAAATCCATTCCATACATACACATAAGTTTTAACTCTATTCGTGTTTGTGAAATAATTCCTTTCGAAATAATAATAGACTTACCTTCAAATAGAAGTCGCCCTTTAATACAAACTGAACTATAACTTTCTCCGAATCTCCTTCATACTACGTCCACTTGTCACAGTAAGACAGAAAATTCTATTTACCTGAACACATTACCTTGTTCCAGTCCTCATCATTCCACATCTTACGACTTCGGACAAAAGTCAATATTACAACTACGTTGGTATTCTAACTTTGGACTTGTAGCGATCCATTTACCTAACATTCCTTTAACTAACATTTCTATCTCTAACTTTTTGGAATTAATTTCGTAGTGAAACCGTAGAAACGGCCCTCTTCTGCAAACTTATAAACACGAAAAATTTATCCTGTCTTTGAGTGGTGAATTTTTTTTGCCCAGAGCCAGATTTTCTCGTTATCAAACAGGTCTTTTTGATAATGTTATCAAGTCTTTTACACATCGCAACGGCTTTTATTAATAATTCTTGTAGGTTTCCGTTTTCTTCGTCTGTCTTGTATTAATGCCACAGTTCTTAACACAACGAGATCTTACAGGCGTTATTGCCTATTAAATAAACATTCTGAACATTATACTGGTAGGTTCTGCAGATTGAAATCGAAGCTGAAGTTAAAAAAGCACTAAAATATAAAAGTTAAACTTGAGGGAATACATTTAATTTCATAAAAGTTGCAGGCACCTTGCTACCACATGACACATAACAAATATGTGCCTACCATAGTTTACAATACGCAAATATTAGCTTAAAACTGAAACTTTTAAAACGATATAGCAACTTTAAAATGAGTTCAATTTTTTGCTCGCCATTATATAAATATCGTCGACAAAATATCCAAGTCGCCTTAGTCATTTTCTCTTGTATCTTTACATTAGATAAGGACTTGATCAATTGTCACTTTTCTTAAATAAACATTAAATTATGACGATAGGATCAGTTTTCTTTTAAAGTAATTGAATATTTTATAAATTCTGATATGAAAAAATGAAAATCTTAAATTTTTCAATTTTGTACTCGAGTCACTATCTCCCTTATACCGAGGATACGTAGATGTCACAGACTGTTTATGAAATGAAGATATAAAAAGCTTAGAACGTATAGGAACGTACGCAGGTGTAATAGATCCGGTATCAATTTAGAATCAATATTTCTATATTTATTTATTTTATTAATATTTTTTTAGAATCAGCAAAATCAAAAATAATAACATTTGATTCTATTAATAACTAACACGTTATTCGTACTACTTTATGCACTTTTAGTGTAAATCACTAAAATTTTAATAATAATAAAACTTCCTCAGAAAATGTTGTACAATTGAAATTTCCCTTAACCAAAAAATGATAATTTAAATTCGAAATGGCCATTTAATGTAATGCTTTGTTCCCTGCACACCCTCGAAATATGAAATTCCAGTCACGAGTTTAAACCCACCTTCAGAATTTTAATAAAATAAATATGAAAATAGGAGAAAGGCATAAAAACAAAGACCATCTTGCCGAATAAACGTGATCGTAATACTCTTATTTCCCATCTGCGTGCATGCATTTAGGAGCTAGAAAAGTGGCTTATAGACACACTCAGATAAAAGAAATTAACTGGGTTTCTATTTAAATTCACTGGATACTATTCCTATTTTCTTCACAACAACTGGCTGGAATAATCCCTTGATTGCCAACTATTTATTAGTCGGGGATCTGTTCAGGAATTACAGTGAACAAAACAAGCATGAAATTAATTTAATCGAATACAGGGACAAATAGCTAAAACTCGGAAAGGAGAATGGTTGTAAAGTAGTAAAGTTTAGCCATTGTACTTCTTACTTTGACAATTGGATCCAATTTCCTATATCTTCTATGAGTAATCCATTTGGCCATTAGCCGCTTAACCGAAAGATATATCCTTTCCCAACTGGGCTTTTGTCTTTGATAAATTGCGCTTTTCAATTTGAAACCGCTATATTCTCTTAGTAATATACCCCTATGTATATAACGTAGACGTTAAATAATAGAAAACCAAATTTAATCATTCATTATTTGAAAATTATTTGGATTTCATAAAAGCTTACCTTTCGATAGAATAATAATCTGGGCATCAATAGTAACAGATCTCTATTTCAGAAAGCTAACCCACCCTCTGCGTAAAGTAAAATTGATCCTGTTTTCGTTAAATGGTGCCCAAAACAGATTAGGAAGCTCTCGCAGGACGGTTAAGTAGTAAAGTTTAACCAATCGAACTTGTTAGTTTACTAATTAAAGCCATTTCCTGGCCTTTTCTGGCAATCTGAATAAGTACAATTTAAGCCATTACCCTGCCGCATAAAGTAGACGCTATTAAAAAGCTTTTATCAATCAATCAATAACGTTTAATAGATTATTAGCAAAAGTTTATCAAAGCCTATTTAAGATATCAAATGTACTCAATAGGATTATCAAGTCGTTTAATGAACGAATTAATAAATTAAACTTTAAATTGTCATCTTTAATCTTTAAGTCCCACAGGTAGAATGTAAATTAGCACCGATTTCCGGCCTTGACAGGCAGTGACCATATCTTCTTCGATGCCGCTGAAGATAACGAAGCGTGTTCACAGTTTCTTCACCTCGAAACCGGTTCAGACGTATTTAATCGACCGGATGTATACTAAATTACAGATGATTTTTACGTTTTTTTTCTCATGCCATCAACACATTTTGAGAAAAAAAATTTGATTGATTGAATCTAAAAGTTACATCACTTTTACTATTTATAAAAATACAGTATTCCATTTCTAGGAGATTTATTAATACTAAAATTCCGAATAAAACACGTGGGCGGCATTGTTAATTAGAAATGTTTTAATATGCTTCACAACATGCCTCGGTCAAAATAAGAATGCCTTTTATCATATCCTGTGTATTGTTTTGTTCTTTAGGAGGAGGTTCGATAATTGCCACAGCAGGAAATGACGTTATGCGTTATAAGTCAACTAATCTTTAAAATATACAAGAACAGGACCGTCTTTAATTGTAAAACTCATCTTAGAACATGCTACAAAAGTTGATGTGTTGTAATGCGAAAAATATTCTTAGTTTGTGTGAATACGTACCTGAAAAACCTCAACCCAGGTGACTGCACTTCCAAGGAGTCAGTCCCGTCACACCCAGTGAACTTATCGTTTTTTTTTAATGCCATTGTATAAGTTGTGATTTTTGGGTTATGAGAATTAGTCAAGGAAACCCGCAAGATACGGTAGCGTAAATAAAAAGTCTCTTAACTGTTGGCATGTTTGGGAAATTCTACTTGATTGTGATAAAAATAAGGATGTACCTAGCGGTTACACTTTGAAATCAGATCGTGACGAATTAGTAAAAGAACAGATTTCTTTATGGTTGCTAGTTACTTGGCTAGGAAGCTGGTTAATTTCATTTGTTAGTATCATGTTGCTATTCAACTATGATTATGTGTATAAAGAATAAAGTAACCAATATTTTTTACTTTATTGTTATTCAATACGATACAAAATATTTATTTGGAAACCTTCCAGGTTTGATTCCAGGAATCTTCCAAGTTTAGAAAAGAATTAGCAGTCAGTTTAGTTTTCCAGATGTTTCAGTTTAAATGTGCGCATCTATGCAATTCATGTTGGGTAAATAGTAGAGTGATAACTACCTAGTAATAGTCTTTTTTTTGTCATCTCGTGATGTTCAATCAAGTCGTTTAGAATTTTCCCACGGTGCATTAACTTCAATAACTACATTCACCTATTGAACCAAAAACTAGAACACTTATTGGCCTTATAACACTATTACGAAGTAATATGGCACTCATTGGCCAACTAATTGAAACCACTAAATCAGTGCGTTCATTAAAATAAATTCCTCCCCATACACATACACACGATCTGATCGATCATCAGAAGGGCCATTAGGGTAGTTAAATTTTCATTGTATCACCGTTCTCTTTCCCAACACACATATAATCGACGGTCAGACATATATAGCGAACCGATCAGTGAAATGGCACTTGCTTTGAAAATTCCCAAGAGGGTGAGCCTTTATCTTAGGATATGTGCAAACTCGATACTCCACTAAGAATAGCGTGGTGTACACCTGACATTTAAGTTACTTATATTTTTGTGACACTTGACTAGAAATCGTTCTTTCATTAGCTTTTCTAATCAAAACTTTTTATTCTTAAAACTGTAAAAATTGAGTGTCTACTTATGATCAGAAATATGACTTTTGTTTGAGTTTGAATAATAGGAATTTCCCATACAGCTATAAAGGCATAAAATGTTGACACGTGACGTGAACTTAACTACCAGACAAACTTTACATAGAACGGCGATTTCATGTGATATATGTAATGTAACTTCAGTGTAGTTCTGAGGCAGAAGAATATCAAGAAAATCGATAACCTGTACTTCTAGTCCATGATAAGAATTTGCTTGATAAGTAGAAACTCATATGCCATAAAGACAGTCCATTACGAAGTTCGTTTCTATAAATGTTCGTGTATCCACTAGTCGGATAAAAAAATATCACCCAGTTTGTTCGAGATAGAGTGTTTTAAATTTATAATATTGCATTCTAAAAATGATTTATTTAAGGAATACCGTAATGTACCTCGTTTACAACTGGAAAGGAAACATTATGAGAGGGTTTTAGATCGTTCAATATCATATTTGAACGGTATCTGTAGCTCTAGACACATGTATTACTCCATTTATTGTCATTTATGTTTTATTAGATCGTAACACATAGAGTCTAACATTTTGTTTCAAAACTGACACCTATACTGAGAGAACCTGTAAAAATTTCATGTCTCAATGACGTTCGACGTTTTACGTTATAGAAATAAGGAAATAAAGAATGTAACAAATTTTAACATTATTTCCTTAATATTCAAAGTTTAATGAACAATAAATATCGTTTTAATAGTTTTAAAAAATATATAACTATAATTATTTACAGCAATTTTTCCTATAACTTCTCTGAAACGTCCTCACCTAAAATTAAAGCAGGTCTGTGGTTATTATTTCATCCAAAATCATTATATTCTTATAAAACAACAATGACTTAACCATCCCGTAATCGTTTAAGACTTACCACCCACAGAAATTCAGGTTTTTGTTGGAAAATTCCCGCATCTTGACAATAGAATGAATAAAGAAAATCAATTCAACTATTTTGCTTTTCACTTAGGCTCTATTTACATGTAAAAACTGTAAAATAGTATTTGCGGAAACGACTTAAGTACAACAGTCGATGATCCAAGTAAACAAGGGAAAACAAATAGTAATTTGTTCCAGATTCTCCTCCAAACAAAGATTTCCCATATAGGGTTGAAACAATTCAAATAAATCTCGATTTGTTTTTATTTACTCTAGACCTTTACCAAATAAACGATCATTGATATTCGCCGAGAAACTTACAATCTCTAACAACCTTTCCTTATATACCTTACGGGATAGGAAAACTCCGGGCTTTCTAATCCGCTTTAAAGGAGGGGTTTTATGTTTTAAGGCGGCCAAAGAGGAATATATCAGCTTCCCAAATAAAATTCAGTTGCTTTATGCCGAAAAGTATCTCGTTTAGGGTACTTTTCATTCAGATTTCACATCAAACCGACGCCGTCGTCATTATTTGACGTTACAAACAGCTGTTACGTGTCTCGTGTTCGAAATTCGCACCAAATATTCTATTGACATTATGAAATGCCCTTCTGGAATTTGAATGGCTACCCTAAAGTGCTTTAACGTGAGGCCTTTGAGAAAATGTCGATCAGAGTTCTATAGAAATTGTCGTTTATTTATAAATGAAAGGGAAGACCTCTCGTTCTCTCGCCTCGAGTTTTAGAATTCATTTAAATGACGATCAAATTGGCAATCAGTATTGATCGTTTAACCTCAATAAACTGGGAAAAAAATACCCATTCGTATCCTTCAATTAAGAATATTCTGTTATTGTTATAAAAATACACTTGTACTTTGACAAATTCAATAATAATGAGAAATAATTTGAAAATTTCAAACCTTCGGTTAAGTTGCAACATAAATCTTTAAAGTTAATCAAACCAAATAGGGCGTTTATCTTGATATATCTCCCAAATTTAGCGTGAGCTGACAGGGATAACACTCCAGCGAAGCTATTTATCATTATTAATTAGACAAAGGGTAGCAACACTTAACTAATTCCTAAATAGGAAATTAGATTAAAATATGTCCTTCATTCGAAATACCAAATTTTAACATTACATCCACCCTCTAAATCGACGAAAATATCTCATATATTTAAGTCATATTCTATACTGAACTGTTATAAAACGTCAATTGGAAATTGGGATGTTTTCTTGATAGGCGAAGACCCAACAATGTCGAGGACCCAAACTCCCAATAAAATCCCGATTGGGTTAAATAGAGATAACGCCGGTGGGAGTGGGATGATTTATCACTATTAATTAGACGTAGGGGTACAAATAATGAAACTCAACCAACTTTATAGTTATTTAGAACATTCAAGGATTAATCAGTTATCAGGATTGAAAAATAAAATTCCCAAAATCAAAGTTTGAATAATCCAAGGAAAAAAGAGCTTGCACGTGTTAGCTACAGCTTAAATTTTAATGACTTTAAGCCAGAAAAATCGAAATCCATTTACTATCTCGCGTTCAATCAAAACTGTTAGATCCTGCAGCCAGGTTTAATAACATTAATCTCGGCAATGCCTGGATATAACAAAGAATGCCACAAACATATACAAAATGAAATCAACGTACTCTCTATCGATTCCAATTTATTTTCTAGTGGATACCTGTTTAACCCATTAGAACCAATGCTTTATCAACGTTTCTTTTTTTCATTTATTTTTTCAATTTTTATTTGTAATGTAGAGTCTCGAATTCCATTAGTAATATTTGCTGTTGCATGTTTCTCTGTCCCTCGTGTGTTACAGCTAATGGGCGTTTTCAATATTGACATCATAACTTCTTAAAATAGTTGTTTTCAACTTCCATACGTGTCAAAAATTTCATTATTCTATTCGCTGAACTAACAGGCATGAACAAAGCACTCCACCAACAAACAAGTACTCCAGATAGAAACGATGCAATACGATATATACTTCAAAGTACTTTTCAGGTGTGCATGCATATTAAAGGATGAATGTGAAATACTGATCGTAAAAAAATTTTTTGATGGTAAGGTAAGATAAAGTGGATAATGTTTTATGGTTAATTTAATTGGTGATTTCACAAACGATCTGTAACATATACCTACCTACATAAATCTCTTTATCCTATTATATCCTATATTTGATCTGCGATATTTCGTTCAGCTATTTGATTAAATTTTCAATTTTTAATTCGATTTGCAAATCTGCATATCTGTCTCTTGCAAAAATTCAATAAAAATGCCTAAAAAGTCCGTATTTTTAGAACAAAACCACTTTCCAGGGATTGAATAAGACTCAAGTATCGTTTTTAACGCCGAATATAGTAAGTCTTTATCTTTAGAGACCACTTTACTTCAACTTCACGCCTCGCAGGATCCATACAAGGGACCAAAGCGGCCACTTAAGACTTATTACACTTTTGTTTTGCTTTTCGAGACTTTGGAAAGTTTCCAAGTAAAATGTGATTTGCCTAATAATATTAGAAAGTTAAAAGGACAAAGTGTTCGTAGTTTAATGGCGTCATTTGAAGAAATAATCGATTTTCTTTAAATACAAGAAACTCATAAATTCATTTTTTTTATGCTGGGATCGGAAAGCGTCATCGTTTTTCCGAAAACCACTTCACGCTTCGCAATTTATACTTGGGGTTCGAAACGGGCACTTTAGATTTATTTCGCTTTTATTTTGCTTTTCGAATCACTGAAAGTTTTCCGGAGAGAATTTAATTTTGACTAGTATCGCAGAAAAACAGGAAATTAAGACTCCAATACTCCACGTACAACAACAGTTAAAATTCAAGAGCGGTTATTAAAATTCCCGCTTAAAGTTTCAGATAGGTAAGACAATCGTGGGAAAACGGATGTTCGCTCGCATGGTCTGGTTTAGAACAGCCTCCAGATATCTGAAAACTTTAATCCACTCAATCTGCTTAATGAGTATCACTTCCAACCCTTACCTGAAAGTTTATTTCGAAATATATATTTAGTTTTATGTTAAAAACATGTTAAGCGGGAAGCATTGACGCATCCATTAGTTTCCTCTGGAATGAGGGCGATTGAAATTTTTAAACCACTTTCCTTTATTTTACTCAAAATGCTGGATCGTTAAAACGGAACTGATACAGGCTCCACCTCATATTAAAGAAGTGATATTTGCTGGATAAATTTCAAACTTTTCCAAAGACAAAGCGAGAGGATAATAAACGTTCTAAGTGTAGCTTTAGCCTTTGTCAGTAGGACATGAAGCGTAAACGTAAAGTGAAGTGCCTTTGAGAGATAGAGTTTTGTGTATATTCCCTGTTTCGCCGAACATTCTCCCTCAATACTATCTAGTGACGCAAATAACTCATTTTATCCACTTAAAGTAATATAATGAGATTTATTAATCATTTTCTTTGATTGCAACTTTAGATTAAAAATAACTTTTTCTTAAATTAACTTAAGTCATTTCTATCTGGAAAGAGTGGGTATCCAAACCACAAAACTTTCACATCTAATTTGCAAATGCATTACTTTCCAGTAAATTATTCTAGGCGGTTCTCTAACGAAACAAGAAACGAATAAGAAAGTTGTTTGAAATTTCACTAGTTTTCTGGAAAACTACGGTACTTTACCATAAATGCTAGATAGATTATGGTAATTTAAAATTAATTTTTTACATTGAAATTCGTAATAGGACAAATCTAACGTTCTTATCAAAAAAAATTAATTAATCATTTAATTGAAATTAATTTGACATGCAGATTAGCTCAAAAAACGTTTCTACCAGCTAATCTTTTTTTAATCAATTTATGTAAAACCTTCAAACAGATATTTATCATTCATAATTTTCAGATATTACAAGGAGACCTCTGGAAAGTTTTGAATAAAATTGAAAAAAATAAATAAAATAAAGAAGAAGCAATAATTCACATGTCCATTAGTATTCATTAGCCGAAACCACTATGACAATTTTCATATCTCCGGTGGTATTGCCTTCAATTCCTTCAAAAAGAAAAAGAAGTAACAGGAAATCCACTGTAAGTCTTCTATGTTCAGCAAAATGAGCAAGCAATTGAATTGTGGTGCAAAAGAAAACGTACAGGTACAATCAATGAATGACTTGCTGTTTTTTTATATTCCTCTTTTAGAGGTTTTTTTCTATTTTGTACGTTTACTGTGAAAACTTTATAAAAAAATCATTACCAACAAAAAATCATTGTAACTATTCCGAATTTAAAAACAAAATTCAATTAATATTAACGATCAGCTCTTAAAAGTCTTTTACTGCTCTACTGGTACGCTTGGTCATCAATACTAAGCTAACAACTGCTATGGAACGAACTTCCATGTATTGTATGCTCGATGGATCGGAATAATTCAACAGGATTCTGAAACTTGCAACTACACAGTCCTCATTTTACTTTACCACGAACATATTTTAACAAAAACTATGAGAAAAAATTGGAAAGTAACTAAAAAATTTATTTGTTGGGTATAATTTCACTTGAACTTCAATTGATCGTGAACAAATCCCTTATATTGTTTAAATACCTTGTAATGTACATATTTATTGTCTATTGTTTATGAATATAGCCATTGTTCTTTCAAAACATTTTAAAAAAGCATATTTCCTTGAATACCGGCCTACTAACCGTACCTGTCCTATCGATTCTAAATTATATGTTACAAATAGGACAGACAGTCATAAGGGGGCTTATAGTTAGAATGAAATTTAAGTTGGTTTCCTATGTTAATATTTTTTAAATAACTTCATTTAAATTTTAACAAAAACCCTCATTAGTATTTTCGAAAATACGAATTTCATATTTCGGAGAGGTTGACTCAAACTAAATCTTGTTTAGAGTTTCAAATATCCGTCCCGCAAAAGTTCTCTAACTAATTTACAAGAACATAGCTTTTCCGTTAATTATTCGAAGCATGCACCGTGATATTAAAGCTGAATGCTCAGAAAATTTCACCGGAGTATAAGAAACACTTATTATCGAGCTTGAATATAAATAATGCCCTCCTCTAAAATGTGAGCTAATAATATACATATTCCAAAGAGCCACAGTAAATCACAGACAAAGACTGGAAGCAACATAATGACCAAAATTTATTGAACCATAAACTCCATTTCCCCGACGGTAGCGGTCTTAGAATTGGAAAAGTCAAACTCGAATCGTAATTCTAATGACTCGTTCGTTATCGTTACTCATGTTAGAGACTTATTAGATTTCCAAGAGGTCTAAATCTATACAATTCGATTTTTTACAAGCCACCAATCACAGATTTCAATCCGACATCGGTCTTAATAACGACTTTATAACCTTATTTAAAAGGAGACGAAATTTTAACGTACTATATTATATTCAACTCTGCTAACATTTCATTCAAACAAATCTTTTAACAGGTTCTATCTGAAATGATAGATATAAAAAATTCATATAGCTTCAGAACATGCATGTAGAAATATGCCAGATAGTGTCTATCTTCAGACAGGCATCTTTCCGTGAAAATGTTATTTTTCATACTAATCCAAGATCAGTGCTAACACGATTCTTGTGACTGGCCTTTTTAATGTTATATATTATATATGTATATGTGTTGAGCTATGACGCCCTGGTCTGGGCTATGCTATATCCATTGTTTGAAGAAAAGGCCAATATTAACATACATCAACCGAACATGTCCAAAATTATTTGCCATAAACACATGTTCTGAGTGATGTATATTGAAATTAAGAGTGTTTAGTATTGGTAAATGTTTATTTTAATAATAATTTATTCAAATTCTTGACACGTGGGTGAATAAATAAAAATGATTTTTTATTAAGCCATCAAAGGCTTTACACGAACATTTCTCGCCTCTTTGATACTCGGCTTTTAACGTCGCGACTGTTAATTATATTTAAATGCACTTAGTTCTTTCACTTTAATGGTTCTTTAGGGAAATTCTAGAGAGCTTTCTATTTTTCTGAAAATTAGTTGACAAAAAAATGTAAATGAGTCCATACGTTTTACGAACGTGCAAACATTTAATCCAATTTTATCAGAAAATTTCCACCTCTTGAGTTTTATTTGACCGTGGTTGGTGAATGTTACGCCTCGTTAAAATACAGAGTAGGCCTTAAATTGCTTCTACAGTAAGTGTGTTTGTGTGTGTCGAACACTATGTCAAAATGCAATTTCAAATTTGGGAAATTTAGCAGGAAATTTCGTGCACACGAACCTTTGAACAAAATTTAACGGGCAGCATGAGAGTTAACGAGCACCCCAAACATGCCTATTGAGTGGCAAAAAAAACCAATTGTAATATTATTTTTCCATACACCAACCCTGCGTGACACTGATTGTTTAATAAGGGTAATGTTCCAACGTTTTACAGCAATTGCCCTGCCAACGAAATTTCCTGCAGTAAGTTTGTTTATAGTGTTCTATGAACATTTAATTAGAGGATGTAATAGACGGCATGCTAAGTAATAGAATGCCTTCACTATCTTGCATGCAACACTCCGTTACGACATGAAACAGACATAAGTAAGGAAATTTCGTAATTGTGGTCCACTAGATAGAAGTCCTTTTTGCTACTATAGCAGATCGACGAAAATTACATTCAGTAGAAAAAAAGTACAGGGAAAAAACGAAAAGAGAACTAGGAAAAAGTTGGGAAATTCTACACTTTCACGGGCCACCACTCTGATTATAGAGTAAACTGTTCGGTGCTTTTGGGTCTTAATTGACCCAACTCGAAAGTTTCAAGTAACTTTTTAAAGGTGCACCTACGAGGTAAATTTACTAAACAGCGTTCGTTTAAGAGGCCCTTTGGCAATTTTTGTGGTATCGGCATTTTACGACCAATGAGTTAATTATATATTAGTTTCAAGGAAACATTCCAAACCCAAAATATTAAACTTTCAAACTTCGTTTTTCAAAAAGCAAAAAGGAAAATAATTCACTCTATATGTGTATTAAAGAAATGAAATGCAAAAAATAAATAAATCTAGCAAAAAAAGGAAAATAAACAATTGAAAAAACGCGTGAACGTTGTACGAGTTCTTTGAGTCGAACACATTTCTTTGATTTTTAAATTTTCGCTATTTGTTTTTCAGCATCAGTTTATTTTGTTTATTCCCGGAAAATTTCAACTTCCTTTTTCGTCCTTCACGCTATTTTTATTTTTTTTACACATTGAAACTTGTAAAACTCGTTTATCCAATGTTCTATGCCAATCAGGATGAGAAAAGGAAATATTTACATTTCCAAAGTCTACAATAAAATTTTAATTTAAAGAAATAAATTCAGTAATAATTCAAATTCTAACAAAAATCTTTAAAATAATGAATATCCTTTAATAGCATGGAATTGGGCCATAACATCTTCTTCTTTTTCTTAAATTTGTTGAACAAGGTTTTCCTCCATTACGTGCAGATTGTTTTACTATCCTAAATCTCTCTTCGAAACCAAGACCGCATGTCACACTGCACTTGGACCATGGGCTCCAAGGAGAAAGCATACAATCTATACCTTCAGCGACATTATCGAAGTATGATCTTTCATGATTAGGAAGACTTATTGGAACATCAGGAGGAATTGAAACAGCTATGGATGTGGACTCTGATTTCTGAGAGTTTTGAGAAAGCGCATCTGCAGTAACAGAATTCATCAAATAATTCTAACACTAAGTAAAATAAAGCATTTCAGACCTTTCACAACTGAACAAGTATTTATGCACTCGTCGAAAGTCAAGAAGTTGTTTTGGTTCCCTCTACAACCACCAAAAATAAATTGAACACAAGTAAGTTTTTCAGTGTTGAAATGCCATCGACTATAATAGCCTTGGCAAGGTCCAGGATCGTTCCTTTGCATACAAATAACTGAAACGCACATAGTTCAAGGCAGTTAATATGTCATGCTTTAAAAAATAGTACCTTTAGCTGTAGCCATGTCAAAAGTACAATCTGGTGTATCTAAACAAGGTGCTTGTTGAATAAGTTCCACTCGACTCTGACATTTTTGTTGCAAATCTGGTATGACCAATAATAGTCTTTGACGAAACTTGACACCTTTACCACAAGAAGCGCTACAAGGACTCCAATCGCTCCAGGTCGTAGTGGGACACATTGGATCTTCCTCTTCTTGTTTTACAGAACCACAAGGTGGGCCCATACACTTTTCTTTTTCAACTAAACATAATTATAACAATAAATTAATTGTTTTCATTTTATAATGAAAATATTACCAGTGGAAACCTGGGGACATTTCTTCATTCCCATGCTATCTACAAAGAACCTGTTTCTCATTTTAAAACCAATTCCACAGGTTTCAGAACAAGCAGACCAAGGGCCCCAAGGACTGGTTGAACAAATACCACCCATGGTTGGATCAAGACTTTCTAATGGTACGATTTCTTCTTGCGATTGATTTTCTGTTTGACCTCTAATATAGGAATAGCAAATTGGCAATTTAATTTGAATATATGTGTTTTAAAAACTTACTCCGAGCATTCTGCTATAGATGCAACACACATTTCTTTAGATATCAATTGTCGATTGCATTGGAACATTTTAGCTTTTTGAGGTAACTTGTATTCTCTTGTTCTCATCCTTAAGCCTTTTCCGCATGTTACAGAGCAATCGCTCCAAGCAGAATAATCAGTCACAGCGCATTCAGCTTAAAAAATTTATTCTTGTTGAGAGAATAAAGGAAACGTTTTGGAATATTTACGCCTAATGGTTTCTTCAGTATTCTCGCTTACATCAACTTGAGAATTTAAGAAATTTTCATCACATTGTTTTGGAATAACCTTTTCTCGCTTTAAATATAACCTAGCCATAGGTACCATTGCTTTTTTGTTCGGATCGTAAAAAGGCGCACGAGGATCTTCTGGGTACATTGTTGTAATACGATACATCTTCTCTCTAGGGTTAGTTTCCGTATTGGGTGACTAGTAATTGTTATAGTTTTTGACTATTTTTCAAATAATTAGCTACTATTAATTTAAAATACCATGTACGTTATGCCACTATCAGTTCCTGCATCGTAAGGGTACAAATCAACGGTCATTTCAGGAATCCAAGAACAATTTTTTAGGCATAAATTTAAACCATTAACTCCCACCACCCAATCAGGTGACGGCCCTAAAAATTTACACGTAAAAATGTGTCTTCTAAAAATAATACCTTTTTCAAACCGAACATTGACGCCACAGAAATCAAATGATGTCTTCTATCGACTTTGAAGTTTGCAGAAGTATTATTGTTGACATTTGGATACCATAAACCACTTGCCTTTATAATCGTTCGTAAATACTTAGCTTTGGCTCTTAATTCGGTTTCCATCATTCGAACGGAACCCCATTCCGCTAAACTTCTGAATCCTTCCGTAGCTATTTGACCTTCGCCCCAAAAACTAAAATTCCGTTCATGTGAAGCCCCGATAACATCGGAAAAATGAGTAAGCCATAAGGAGAATGGAAAATCTTTGGGATGAGTGTCTTTTGACCAGATTCCCTCAAATATTAACTAAAATCTCCTCAGTTTATCTATAATATATGTTTTTTTAATACTTACTCCATATTTGGCTTCCTCACAAGCACAACAGTCGTTTTCATCAAATTTAATATCTTTTTCTGTTTGTTCACAAAAAGTCTTGCTAAGACCTCCATCCTCGGCATACCAATGTTCTGCATCTTCCAATATCATTGCTCTAATAAAGAAAAATTTAAATACCATTCACCAAAACGTCTAGAAATTTCACTTGAAAGTTACACATCCTGAACCTGGTGGAGGTGCTGACCACATAAAGAAAATTTCACTCTTTGCTTGAATATTTCGTTCTGAAATCGTATTAACACATTCCTCGTTGAAAGTTGTATGGTTATCTCCATACAATTGAAAACTTCCCACATTTTGAGGAGACAAATTATTTGGATGGTCAGTTGATTCCACGGTCACAATGAATCGTTGAAAACGACGAATTATATCAATGGAACTGGGTCCCATCAGATAAACTGGAATAATAAATATTCAAATTATGATGGTACTTAGAAGCTAGTAAACGTACGAGTATATAATTTTCCTGGAACGTATTTGTCTGGATTTTCATTGATTTTTATTCTGTAACCATTATCACCCGAGATCTTGTCGAATTTTGAATGATATATACTGGGTATTCTTGGACAATTTGCCCAGATGCCCGAAAAGCACAGTGCCATTACAAGAATTTGTTTAAACATTTTATTTAAAGCATCACGGTCAACTCGAAAGACAAAACAAAACTGTCGTCTATGTAAGAACCAATGCTTTAAATAGTTCATCTTTTTATCTATAACACAGATGACCTCTGTTATCTTCTAAACATAATTCTTTCAGTCGCATATTAAAATAAAAATAAAAATATCATACAGGGTCGAGAATGTTAAATTGCTGCTGAATAGATTCCAGTATTAAATGCAGATAATAGTTGACTGGAAGCCAATAGATTGATATGCCGTGATAGAGTTCTGAAAGCACATTTTGGGAAGGTATGATTGCGAAAAACTTATAAATTCAGCTCTAACTTTCTCAAAATGTTTTATAGCTCCACAATTTTTCGTAGTGATATCTAAAGGTTTCATTGTCCTTATTTCTGTAAATAAGTTTGAACGATTAAGCCAAGATACATTATAATGTATGATACCTACCTGGGCAGGAGTTCTCTACTATCGAAATCCATTAAACAATTAGAGATATCTACAAAATATTGAGCCGTACCATATAAACACATAAAAAGTATATCGACTGCGGTAAACATGAACAATTTTTAGTGCTATTACTCATGGTGATGGCTGGTTATTTAAAGAGATACGTCCATTTCTTCAGACAAAGAATTTGCATATCTTGTATTTCTATTGAGTTCTGAGGTAATTAGTTTCATTATCGAATTGTAAAAAAAAATTCAAAATCTTCTAAATTAAAGTATATTAAAAAAACATACGTCATAGACGTAATGGCTACAAAAAAGGCAGTAGGAAAACAGCCTCATTTCGTTAAAATTACAACTTTAATTACAACAAAAAGACAAACATATTTATTTAGATTAGTGTGTCATCACCAGTAAATATACACATAAAATTTACTGTTGATTCAACCTTTAGAGAAGTAAAAGGAATAAAACAATTTTATAGCAAATTACATCACAAATAGATATTACAATCAATAGTTAAAAGGTTAATATGGGATTTTCTCTATGATCTAGGATATCTGCAAAAAAAATACATTTTTTTTTAATTTCTAAAATGCTTCTTAAAATAAATTACCTTTAGCTATACTCCACCAAGGAAGAGTTACGTAAGTTAAAAAGGCATTTAACGGTACGGATTGTGCCCTTTTATTTTCTTTCCAAAAGTGAAATGTTTGGGTGAACCCTTTCATTGTCCATAAAGGATTGTAAGTGCAATCACCTAATTCTGAAAATGTTTAAGGATTAAATTTTGGTTAATTAGGAAATACTGAAGAATCTTTTGGAAAAAATAACAATAAACACATACCGGTCAAATGTTTCTTGTTTACATCGCACCAGTAATAGATGCTGGTACCATCTGGGGTAACCCTTTTTGGTGGAGTAATATTTTTATGAAAAAAGTTCCTATAACTAGCTTTATTGCCCAGTTTTTTTGCGCTTTTAGGTAAGGTGCAGAAGCTATAAATATTCTTCACTGATAACCTATTAGAATTTCCATCAAAATGCTTATTTTCGACTTTAATTTTATCGTCGTTTCCACTTTTGAGATTTTCTGAAGATTTTTCCACACAGTTATTTATATCTGTAATTTCTCGATTATCTTGATTTGTCTTTTTAAAAGCTTTTTTTTCAGATCCACGACCTTTTTTTAGTTCTTGCACGCAAACCAACTCTTCCTTCCCATTAACTGTCACATAAGGACTCTCAGTAGTACTCCTTGCAATAGAAGTATTACTTTTTTCTGATAATCGACTTGGAGGCCTCTCATCCAAACTGGCATTATTAAGACTAATTGCATCATCGGCGAATTCAAACTCAGAATTGTATTTGCTCGGTTTCGTTTTCACATCTCCTATTATTTTTCTTTGTTTAAATTTGTTTTTGGGTTTTTCTTTACCCATTTCATATTCTGATTGGTTGATTAAACTGTGAACGTGTGGAGTACATGTGCATTGATTTTCCGGTGGACCTAAGGGCGCTTTGCGAGCACAATTAGTTGGGTCAGTGCAAGGTTGTCTATCATACATTTCAAGAAGAATGATGGATCCACGTTTTCTTCTTTGAAAGCAGCCACAACAGTTTGTTTTGGAGGTAGAAGCAGGACCAATCTGGCCTACAACAAGGAAATAAATTAATGTTTGTATGTAATAGAGTTTCACTACTTGTTGAAGGGGGCATTTTTGTGACCGTATTAAGTATATCTAATTTACTAATTTTTTAAGAATTGCCTTTGTAGTAGGTATTTAGGATTTTTGACCAGGGTCCTGCTTCTACTGTTCTGCTGTTATTTTTACCAAGTTGTTTTTCATTTTTAATGAAAAAACGAAAAATATTTAGTGGGAAAAAGTTGGTCAAAATTCATGCAACAAAAGTTCCAAAAATTGTCACAAACATGCTATATCATGCAAGATTCTCGATTTAAGAGAATCTAAATGAATTTGTTTAATCCAGAAAATTATGAAAAATTATGTAAAATGTATAATAGATTGAAATTATTCACATACCATCTCTTAAGTCTCCAGCTTCGATTTCACTAATTCCATTATCCCAATTATCAAGTCCCTCGCTCTCAGATCTAGCTTTAACATCTAACTTTGTTCTCCAGCCACCTCTCACAAAATTGTTTATATTAGCACTAGGATCACTCAGTCTTCGTTGAGATCTATACAGATAAAAATCGTCTTGGTCATCCTGAAAAGGTTAAAGAAATCACTTAAAAATTTTGGTGAGAAATTAAAAAATTATTTCAAAACTTTTATTTATTTTTACTATAAACTCATTCACCATAAAATCAGGAAAGAGCAAATCTTTCTTTTCTTCAAAGGTAAATATTTTATATAAACAGTTACTTTAAATTCGGATTTAGCCTAAAACAGATTTCAATAATGTATGATACTGAAACCTCTAATAAGGATTATACGGTCACTTGTAATCCCTCAGGATGTACTTCAGGAATAAAATTATTTCAATTGTTCCTCATTGACAATCAAACTCACCATTTTGTCGTGAATTTATGTTAAGTAGAACGTTTAATCGATAGTGTTAATCATATAATTCTGTTATAAAGCCGTTTTTACAAAAAATTGTGTCTTGTTTTAATTGGGTCTTGCCTAAATAGGGGATACTAAGAAAAGTATATTCTATGGAAATAGAACAGCAACTTGAATAATGTAAAAGCATTAGTGTTAGCAATGCAGACCAGTCCGAGTCCAATTGGAAAATTTCTGGCAGACGGAAGATTCACTTTATATGCCTAAACAAAATTACGTGTCCTTATATATACTCCTCAGATTTAACTTAAAAGTTTCGAATTATCGTAGTGCAAATGTTAGAGATTTAACTTTTTCATTCGAATGGCATATGTCTGTTACTGAAAAAAAATCTGACCACCAATATCTTACCTCCCAATCGGAATCCCACATATCCGTTGCACAAAAACCCGGTTCCGAAGTGGGCGTTTCAACCCCAGATCCTTTAGGTTTTGTAACCGCCATTTCAGCATGTCCTTTCCCTTGGGGCCCTTTCATTCGTACAAACTCGCACCTTTGTGCTGATGAATTGGAAAAAAATCCGAACGTCATTCTTTGCGCCATTTTTGTGCCCAGACTCGATTGCTAAAAATAATTTTTTTTTCAATATTTGTAATTAACATGAACCGAATCCTTGACGTTATATAAAATTCCCCTCAATTAAAGTATAGCAACACTACAGATCTCAGTTCCGTATAATGTTTATTTTTGTAATATCGTATGACATGCGGTTCCTAAATCCTGATTTATTAATTATTATAGTAAAAACCACATATGTTGACATACGAGTTCACATCATGACTACTATAAAAATTGTTTATACGAACCCTCGCATCATAGACCTTTTTTTAAGGCATCATATCGGATTGACCCTAAAAAAATCACCCCTTGTACGGTTCCTATTTTGTCTGCAGCCACCAATTCCACGCACACCATCTCACCATCCCTGACTAAAATGTCGTGGAACACTTCATCGAAGTTGTCCACCATAAAGCAAATGTGCGGATAAGTTATTTCTTCTACATCTCCCTTTGAATCCATTCTTCGTCTACTTGGAGAGGCATATACTTTCTGAAAGTTATATGAGAGAGTTTTACGAAGAATGTTTTTAGAGAACAGTAGAAATACCTGCGAGTGTCGCTTTAAAACTTGAAGTTCTTTGGGACTTGTACGAGTACAAATTGCAAGAGTCAAAGTGTATTCAAACTGATGAATAATTAAATTGAGATAAACTGTTTCTTCCCAATCAATATCGGGATCTCCTATTGGAAGTTTTTTACTATCCTTTCGAAATACGTCTACTTCAGTCTAAAAATGGATATTATTAGAGTTGAATGAAATGAAAAGTAATCATCATATATTTTTTATTTGTTTAGGATTGATAGTCCTGTTTACTGTTTTAGTTTTTACCTTTCTTGGATTGGCGAATTTTTAAAAACAATATTTAAATAACACTTTCCATTGGTTGAAGCATCGGTACTATCTCGTTTTTATTATATTTATATTCCAAAAAAGATATAACTTAGACGGATTAAAATTTAATCTCTGACAAATACTTTCTTATTTAGAAAATTGTGTGACATTTATTACTTTATGCAGGGCCGTAAAAAACTTACGGCCTCCTAAAGAGAATGGGTTTTATTATTTATTTCTAATTTGTAATGTTTTTGATGTGAAAGCGCATTTGTAGATTTTCAAAATGCTCTATGATCCCCTGTTATTTTTCTGTGTGAGTTGTTCAAATTCCCCCTTGTCTAGAGAATTTATTATGCACAATAAACTCGCATTGTTAATAGTATTAAAGTTAAAAATGAACATATTCTATACCTCAAATTTGGGTAAATATCTGGGCGATCCTTTAATATGTTTTTTTCTGACGAAAAACAACAAATCATCACAGTCGATTGTTGAATCGTTTTGAAATAAAAAATGCCTTACGAACAAATCTGTCCAGTAAGTTGTTCCTTGTAGCATTACAAAACCAGAATCTAAAAAAATCCAGATTTAAAAAATTACTTATAACGAAGCAACGTTACAAAAACTATAATCAATGGAAATAATTCATATATCAAAAAATCAAACGTTTTCCATAAAATTAAAACCACCTACATACGTTTAGATATTAGATTGGAATTTCAAGCAGTAAAATAAGAAATGTTTATTTAAAAATCAATTTCTAAATTTAAAAAATTTTCAGAAAATTGCGTTAAAAATTGCAATTTCCCCACAAATTTCTTTGAATTTCTTTTATAACTAAATTGTCAATTAGCACACATTTTTCGTAAGTTTTCATCACATCTTGTAAGTACATACCATCTTTTAACAGCTGGCGCATTTCTTTTGTCCGTTGAAAGTTGATTTCTTCTAAAAGCTGTTCCAAAGGTGTGGGAGCCTTTAACGAAGAACTATTCGTAAATGCCATTTTGTTCTTTAAATAATATCAGTCAGCTTTCGTTTAACACTGGTTCTACGACACCCATTTTTTCCCTAATCCTTCAATCGCCTGCAGTATAAGAATCGATAATGCGATTCATAATTTTTTGCGTGGCTTTTCCGAAAGGCTAGAAAGGGAAAATATCTTTTTTCCTTGGGGGTTGCTAGAAATCAATAAAGCAAAAGGAAATGCGCAATAGAGAGTAGATGATTCACTTGAGTGTTATTTCCCTTCATACGATCAATAGTATTTCGTTTGCTAACTTTTACTAACAGATGACGTTGGTTTTTCGTAGTAGTCTAGTTGTAAGCTAAAATTCTGTTAATGATTAATTTGTTAACCAGCATTTTAGAATTTTTGTTTTTCGTTTTTTTCTCAATAGATATCGATAAATAAAAAGATATGTAGGTAAATAACCAAATTAACTTTAAATGATCTCTTTTTCTGTAACTCTTACCGTTTCGTGTCCTTATTTTAAATATGCATAAGAAAAAAACGTAATCACAATGGGCAAAATCGGGCGAATACGGTGATTGAGAGGGCAATTGCTAACTCGATTCGACTAATTTAGTGGTCGTAACAATAAACGAATCAGACGCCGTGTTATTGTTAATAATTTTATTTTCTATACCTACATTCATGAACGAGATCAGATAGTGTTTTTTTTTTAGATAGTTTTATGCCTTTCGAGACACTTTTGCAATTTTACATTATATTGGCTGAAATACACAAAAATTCAAAAGTTTTGTATCAATGGGATTTTTCATGTTAAAAAACTCGTAATACGGCGAAAACAATTCGAGTTCTACTTGTTTATTTATATTTATCGCCGAAAATTCTTAAAAACTTCAAGAAAAAATTCACATTTTTGGAATAATATTTTCTGTTAAAATTTCGAGTAGTATATTTTATTGTCGCCGTTCGGTAGAATTAAACAATTTGAACCTACACATGAATAACTTCTATACAGGGTGGTCGATTTCGTGTCTGCCAAATTTTAGGGGATGATAGAATACGTTATTTTGAGTCGATTGAACTGAACATACCTATGTACCAAGTGTTGTAGTTTTTCAGTTATTAGCATTTAAAGATTTAATTTTCCTATTAAGCCAATAATAAAATACCTGAAGTTTTTTGCATTTTTTTTTGTTTTCGGATACTTTCACAGAAGATTTTGTATCATTTCTGTAAATAATACAGTATGATAAAGTTTTTAGAGAAATTGCACTAATATTGCAGTATTCCTTAAAAAAAATGAACGACCCAATGTAAAATTGGTAATTTCATAGGTAAAATAAAAATAAACTAAAAATTAAATTAATTCAAAATAATTGTATAAAATAATAACAGAACATACAGGATGATAGCATATTAATAATAATCATAAATAAGTCCAGTTAAATGTTAGAAATTACCTACTTTACATTCAATTTTGCTACCCTGTATTGGGTGGTTCATTTTGTTTTAAGAAATACTTCAATATTAGAATACTTTCTTTAAAAACTGTATCATACTTTGTTATTTACAGAAATGATACAAGATCTGCGGTAAAAGTATTCGAAAACAAAAAAAATTGCAAAAAACTTCAGGTGTTTTACCATTGGCTTAATAGGAAAATTAAATCTTTAAATGCTAATAACTGAAAAACTACAACACTTGGTACATAGGTATGTTTAGTTCAATCGACTCAAAATAACGTATTCTATCATCCCCTAAAATTTGGCAGACACGAAATCGACCACCCTGTATATCAGATATAAATCGATCAAGGGAAAGCTTTAGTTGAGGAAGGTCATCTGCAGAAATTTCTGGTTATAAGACGAAACATTAATCAAAGTGATGTGTCTCGAATATAAAATCACTTCCTGCTAACAAATTCTGTTCAGAACAAATCAGATATACTAAAAGGCTAATGAACATCAAAACTATTACATTCGATTAACAATTCCAAGAAATCCATCCATGGCACTACCAGAATTTGAAAAAAAGATGAAACATGCATTGGAGAATGTATCCATCTAGCTACATGTGGAAAAGGAGTTTTCAATCTGATTTGAGATGTTCACTGCCAAGGATTCAATACGAGCATCTGATTTGTCGGCTGCGACATCATATTCAGTTACCAAATGAATTTTGGAATTCTATTATATTTTTTAACAAAATTAGAATTTATTTGTGAGTAACAGAGGTAAAAAGCGTATTTTGAGAGAGCAATTTACCGCCATACGTAGGCGGAAGTTTCGCGGCAGATGTGATGTCTGAGGGCCGTACTAATTTAAACGGTGATACAATGACTGGTAATAGGTACTTTACAAGGCGTTTGATAATGACAAACCGATATTTCATAGGGTGATTCCCTATTTTATCCTAAGAAGAAAAATTCCTATAAACATGGGATCCAAAATGTTTTATAAGACAGATACATGATATTAAAATTTGAAACATGTTCTGGTTTTTTACTTTAAATATTTCCTACATTGTTTAAGGTAAAGGACTCTAATTTCGCTTGTGATACGACAATAACAGTGCCAAAGTAGTAGTTTAATGCAATTGCACAAAATCTTAGCATTTTTGAGCCACAACTGCTGAGTTGATAAATAAGTTCTTGCGGTTTTTTGAATATCAATAACTTTTTAGTTTTTAAAAATATAAAGTACACTTAATTAATTAAATATTCATATTTTTTTATCAATTATTTCTTGACAGCGTTTGGGAAATTTCTCGGTTTCGCGTCGGTAAAATTCTACCTCATTTGAAGTTAATCAATTTTCAAGCCAGAACTGCAATTTTTTTCGGTTAGTATTCATTTATGCGTTCGTTCGTTCGTTCGTTTGGAAATAAACAACCAAACGAACGGTCGAATGAATACTAACCAAAAAAAAAAAATGCAGTTCTGGCTTGGAAATTGGTTTGCTTCAAAAGAGGTGGAATTTTACCTACGCGGAAGCAAGAAACTTCCCGAATGGCAAGAAATAATTGCTAAAGAATGAAAATATGTAATTGATTAAGTGTAGTTTATATCTTTATAAAACTAAAAAGTTATTATTAAAAAACCACACGAACTTATTTATCAGTCCAATAGTTAAATGCCAGAATTTGAAGTGTTAAAATAATTAAAATTGAAGCGTGCATTGATAGTTATTTTTAACAGTAACCAAAAAATGTACGCGTTAGAAAAAGTTCTGGTGGGTAAAACTAGTAGTGGCTCCAAAAATTATAATATCCTGTAGATTTTGTAAAATTATTATAAGACTTGTAATTTGAGATTGTTATTAATGTACCACATAAGAAATTTGAATAATTTATCTGAAATAATGCATGAAATAAATTTAAAAGCGAGAAATTTTTTCAAAGTTTAACATCCTGTATCTGGTTCACTAAACATTCTGGATTCAATGTTTATAGGAACTCTTCTTCTTAGAACAAAATCCGTGAAATATCGACATATTATTACCGTTAGAGATATTTTAAATACTACCGTGGAACGATGAAGAGAGGCTATTACTTGCAATTTTGTTTTTATGAACAATAATGTTCGACCACATCGTGTTAGAACTAGTAGATAATTATTTTTAATAATTGACTGAAAAGAGAAATGTCTTTTGAATATCATTTTAGATCAATTTGAGCTCGAAAAAAATCATCCTCGAACTGTTCTGGAACTCGGGATAATTGTTACAGAAAAATAGCAGAATATTTCGCAAGATTGGCTTGATGGACTAATTAATAGAATGGACCATCATCTTCAAGCGTGCCAATGTTAGATGTGACAATATAATACTTTTTAGTAACCTAAATGAATGCTTTACTTGTGAATATGTTTAATAAAAGCTAATTTTATTTTTATATGAATAAATTTTTTCGCAATGTTTGCAATTTAGGAACATCAATTTAATAATAATTACAAGTAAAAACCTTTGGACTGAGGCAATTAAACCTGGATGAAAATTTTCTTAAGAAGTTTTCCGATTCTGAAAGCCTACAATTTTTAATCAGGCTAATAGCTTAGACCATTTTATTTAATTAATAGCAGAAAATTTGTTCAAGTGTTCACGATAGTGATAGTTTTAAATTAAATAAATTTGTCGACATCGAAGACAACACGACGTTTGCTATAATGATGGTGATATTTTTAAATTAAGCAATAGGCATTGGTGACAACAAAATACCGCATTCTGTTGACCAGCGGGTTATTTTCACAAATGTAAATTATTTTAGCAAAATCTTTAAAGTCTATAGTTCACGATAGTTGCTGTCATGACAACAAATGTCACTATCACTATTTCTGTGAAAATGATCCTTAAGCGACAGGCTTTGATGATTTTGCTAAAATAATTTACATTTGTGAAAATGACCCGCTGGTCAACAGAATGCGGTATTTTGTTGTCACCAATGCCTACTGC
>JABRWK010000072.1:324116-384570 GCA_013372445.1 Hypothenemus hampei
TATTGAAATTTGACAAAGAAAGATCAGATAGTAAAAAAAAATTTAAGAATTTTTTTTTTTAAGTAAAAAACAGTATTTTAAAAAATGCTCGTTTATTTCATTTTTTTTTCAATTTACATCGCCCTAAGATAAAGCCAAGATAACCGTCTGATAACCAAGAGTTCAAACGATTCACATCAGAGCCGTGGAAACGTTTCCGCACAAAAAAAACAGCTCGCATTACATGAGAATTGTTTTATATACATTAAATATTTACAAATTCATCTCCAAAACTTTTCTAGATCGATTTACCAATGCAGCTTCTAATCCGGGCGTTCTTATAGGAATCATTATTAACTACGATGTTCATGTCCAATCTGTATTGGTAAACCAACAAATGAATTGCACTAAAATTGCTTATAGTAAAAAGTCAGCAATAATGCAAAACTTAATTATTACTATATGGTAGTACTGTTAAGTACTATTGCGCCAAACTATTTAACATCTGGGGCTGTCCTAACATGCCCTCATTAAACAACGTTATTTGACTCTTCTCCTCGTTTCGTTTTTTCACCTGCTTTCGTTCTTTGGCACGTCGGTTCTGGAACCAAATTTTCACTTGACGTTCTGAAAGACCTAATGATGCAGCCAATTCCGCTTTTCTTCTAATGGTGATGTATTTATTGTTGAAGGTAAACTCCTTTTCCAATTCGAGTCGTTGAGTGTCAGTGTAGACAACTCGATATTTATCCTTAGTTCTGGTCTTGCCTGTAACAAAGGAAACTATTTATATTAAATATTAACTCGAAACAATAAATTTTCAATTAAGATGAATAGAATTCATTGTGAATGGTTTGACGAATATTTAACAGGATATGGCTTACACATCCCTCTTTTAATTCAGATTTACCCTCGCCGGCAAAAATATTTATATTCCCGCTTACGATTAGGACAGTATACACGTTGTCAGGTGCTTGGGAGGGCCGTTATCTTCTTCTACAAACATTTGCCGACATTTTTCATCTCACCGCCCGTTAATCCCATCTAATCGTCGCTATCGACTCTTATCAAAGGTAAATGATAGAAAAAGTCTCGTTCGTCGTGTTTTAAGCGTTTAGGAAAATTCGATTACACGTTTTTGAAACAGAATTTAATAAATACTAAGTTGGCTTAAAGGAATACATCCGATTTTGCATGGTCATTTATTAATATAACCACTTAAGGGTTAAAACTTGCCTTTCAAAAGAAATGCGTCACACGTGGGTATTTATCATGGTTCCCTATTAAGTAAAAAGTAGCTGACATTGTTGACGGGACAATGGCACGCCCTCCTATCGACTTTTAGAGGTAAAAACGAGGAAACATCCCTTGAAACGGACAAGAAAACAGCGGGTTTGCATTAGCCACAGTTACACCCTCTTAATTAGACGTTTACGTGCCGTGTGACAAGAAAAATGATGGGAATCGGCCTTTTTGCGTGAAATCGCTTTTGAACAACATCGTTGACAGAATGATAATTTACGAGGAAACTAACATACTACAATTACTGATCGGCTGTCTAAACAAAATGGGGAATTATTAGTTATTCGCGGTGCTAATTGTGGAGTCTTTGAATAAAAATTCTTTTTGTGTGGCATTGCGTGTAAAAGACACCTTCACGAGGTCTTAAAAGTTAGAATTTATCGTTTCAACTAAAATAATGCATTAAAGCCAAACGAGAAAACCTACTACATAGTTTTATGACACCTTTTTGATTTTATGTTAACGGCCGTATCTGAGCGTCAAACTAACGGTTTTATTATTGTGGTGTTACTTTTTATGAAAAAAATATAATGGCCCATAATTGTTTTTACCTATGACGATGAGATTTTATAGGGATCAAACCCTTTTTTTATTTGTTTGGATTCCCACTGGGAAATACATAAGTACACAAGAAAGAATCTTTTTTTCCTCTGTTATGATTTTTTTTACGTAGAAGACCAATCCAAAACATTATTACATAAATCGTGAATGTGGAATTAACTGAGGGCCGTTAGAGTCGGTTGCCGCCACAGAGACCTGAAACGACACAGGGTAATAGAGCCAATGGAGCCCTGGGGACGCATAACCTCAAACTACGGGGGCCGAACCGCACCATGGCAATTACACAACGATACAGGATAGCTGAACGACGCTTGGCGCCGCTTTTGATACCGCATTCTCCAACGTTAACAGCTAACTGTCGTGAAAAATTGCCTTGTTTGATAGAGCCAACTGTTTGGATTTAAATGGGATATCCAATGTTCCCTTATTGGTCTTGAAAACTGGATTGTCTAATTGTTCTAAATATTAACAGTGAATTATTGCCATAACAGTTCAACATGAAAGCATGAATATTAATTAAAGAATTATAAAAATGAACTAAAAGAAAAAAGCAAAGAAAAGTAGTCTAGATTTTAGTCGCAAAATGAAAACATATTAAAATCAATAGTTTAAGTTAAATGAAAACGTTTTGTTTTAAAAGTCCTCCACACTATTCAGACCTAATTCCATTTGATTGTAATAGTCAATTAAGAGTTCTCAATGTACAACTTAAAAGAAAACCTACAACTTTTTAGTGGCTAATGTTTATGGTTTATCATATCTAAAAGTCTTAATAAAAACACAAATCCTTTAATAAAAAGAATTTATTAGAAAAAAGAGAAACAAGTATAACAGGTTTATTACGTTTGCCTATTGAGTCATTGTCACGTGTGAAAAGGATTTAAAATTATTAACAAGTTCGGTCTAACCTAATGGGTGTCTTCATACCAGTTTTAGTGTTTTCTCATTTTTATTATTCGCCAATATTTCTAATGATAACGTCAAAGCAATGAATATTTATAGACCAAGATGTATTAAAAAAGCCTTTTAAAAACTCAAAAATTCACCATCTCACTATTAAAAGGCGAAAATTTTTGTTGCGACTGATTAAAGATGAAATTTTGACATTTGATTTGACTTAACCGACCCAGACTGACTTAAACAGGTTTGTATTTGAACAAGATGATGATTAATAACGAGTTTTATTGATTTTGAATTATATAATATTTACCACTAATAAATAGTAGGTAATCATTTAAAAACGTTGTTGGAACAACATTGTTGGAAACGTCTAAATACGCGCAGCATGAGACCGATTTACTTTTTCTACTGTTGGAGCTTCTGTTTTCCCATGAAAAAAAATGGACAGCTTGATAAATGTGGCTCAACCAGGGCGAAACAAGTGATAAATTATAGTGGTGTCACAGACGAAAGGCCGATGTTGAAAACTAATAATCATTAATAAACTTGAATACCTAATGAAGCTATATCAGTTCAATACGCGAAATACCATAAAGTGAGCCGTTTAATTAAGGGTAACATGTTTTGACATCATTGATTTATTGAATAAGAGTGCGTAATATAGCCTCCAGGTAACCATAAAAGCCAAATAGACATTAAGAAGACTTAGCGGCCGGGCCATAAAGCGTTGTGGTTGGCCCTTTATGGCGCTAGCTCGGACCAATCTCGCGTTTGATGGGCGACCAGGCATTTTATAGGGGCTAGATTCCTCAACATTTTATTACTATGCATGTTAAAAACGTTAATGTATAGGAGCGGCTCGAGCAAATAAATTTTTTTAGGCATTTATACATTATAATGTCTTGATTTCGAATACTTAGATATAGTTTTTAACAGTTAATGATGGAAAAGACATTTTATTTTACTCGACGACAATAAAATAATCAAATTTAATCAATTAACACCGAATATTGATTTTTAATAATCATCAAAATGTTCAAAGGTCGCAGTTAGCTGTTTAAATAACAAAAAAAACTCTACTGAAACTCCTTATTATTGGATAATTTTTTCGTGGCAATGTGAAATTTTACATTTTACAACCTTAAATATTTTAACATGTTTGCGATATATCCGGTAAGATAACCGGCCAAGTTACATGCAAGGATAACATTGAACATCTTGTAGGCTTCCCTGGTAAGTAAATACAGTCTCGTATTCAGCTGGTGTGCGTTCTATATTTTCTAGCAAATTTGCTTTCGTGTTAACAGTCGCCTAGTTAGCCAAGTTTTCAAATATTTGCTTAATTAAATATTGGAAAATTTATCGCTCGGATTTAACTATGGATTTTTTGACCACGCCCGCATATATTACAAAAATTATATTTTTTTAATAAGAAACTAATTATTGTAATTTAGCATGAAAATTTTGACAGGCCTCAGTAGAATTTGTTGAAGACAATAAGAGATCGGATATTATTTTCTTACTATTATATTTTATTTATCTTTTTGTAGCAAGGTACTAAAAAACGTCAACAAATTCCAACAAAACGATACAAAAGAAATCCTTAACATTGTATTTTTACTCTACTCAATCGTTTTCATTTTTTTTTCAATAACTATACTACCTACTTGACTACAAAAAATTATAGGTCAATTTGATTCCGATTCAATTGACACTCTAACCATTATCATGTCTAGTTTTTCATATGTACACATAGGCGTAATTTAAAGTGTCTTAGATAATACTTTCAATGCTCATTTGATATTAAAACATAAGCAATTTATCATATTTTATTGATTTTTTTTATTGCAATGATATGAAAGGCTTAAAAAANCAGTTCCAAAAATTAAACTGGTTATTTAGATCATTAACCTTCGACAGGTGATATCATATTGATGATAAATATTTCGAACAAAAATCATTTAAAAACTTTTTACAGTCAACTTTGATGACTGGACAGAATAAATTAAATACATAGTTTTATTCTATTTCCTGAAATAACAGCTCGGTCCCGTTGACAACGTTAAAACACTTGTATTTGTTTGAATGTGTAACGATAATCCCTATTTGTGTTTAAGGAAGGATCTAGGGTGTTTTACTAAGATAATGATCATATTTCAAAAGCCTTGCATCAGTTTAGCCAAAATGAAACGCCAATATAAGAGTTACGAAGTATTGTTATCAGTTTAAGGAACAATGTAAATTTATAGGTATAGTTACATATAGATTATAACAAACAGACAATTTAATTTGATTTAAAATTAAACGTTGTTTCAAATACGGAAATAGGTTTCTATGATAAAGACAAAGTTCTACGACTAAATATCATCATTTCTCTTTCGGTCTATTCGCGTTACGCGTTCTGAACTCACAATCAGTGTTGCCAATGATTTGTAGAAAGAATTGTCTATATTCTCATTGAAAGTTTCTTAGGAATAAACTTTTTCTTCTAAATTGGAATTCAGAAAAAAGGTCTTTTTCTTGCAGTCGGTTAAAAAAGTAAATGACTTGTTTCCACGACAATGACTGACAGATCGGGGAACAGATAATAAACATGGAATATACAGTATGTAAAAATGAAACTCATACACTTAATTTTTATCTTGAAATTTCTTATGAAAAATATAATTCGAATATAAATACTGAAAAAAAAACATTTTACAATCAATTTGTTATCACAATTAACAATAGTAATATTAAATAAAATCTAATTTCTCCAAACTGTAAGTGATTAAAAAAATTATTTAATTCATTGGATTAAAATATAATATAAAAATGAAATTCATACGCCGACTGAGCATTTCTGAGAATAGTTTTGTTGTATTGAAGTTGCTACAAAATCAAAGGAACATCAAATTTTAGTGAAAATCCCTTTGCTTTACGAATTTCATTTTTACATATTTTATATTTGATATTATTTTTGTGTAACAAATAATTATTACAATTTTTCCACGCCTACATTTTTTTTTATCGTCGATACAATACCAAAGTCACGAATGTGAAAATTTTCAGTTTTGAGAAAATAAAGATAGAATATTCCTATGCGTCATAAAACAAATACAAAAAAAAGAATAAAAAATCCAGCGTAGGATATGTTATACTCGAAATATACATTTGCGGCTTTGTCATTGAAAACTTTCAAGATTTTTACGTCTGAAAGTATACTTAAGTAAAAAAAGCCAAATTTACACATTTGTGACTTAAGCATTGTACCGACGATATTTGTTGATATATCAATTTAAAAGTGATATGATTAAAGGAAACTATTCTAATAATGTCTTAAAATTTTTAATTTATTATTAGGTATGTGTTTTACTTTTCCATACCGTACATGTCTGTTAGAAAATGCATTAGAAAATTTGTGGGCAATGTCACATTTAGAAATTAAATAACTCGAGAAAGTAGATTTATTGCAAACAAATTTGAATCAATATTTGGAAAATTCATTAGGCAATAAAAATTTGTATTTTCTGTACGTTTATTGTTTTTATGATGACAGCTATACTTGTTGCGCACCTAGAATGACAGAAATGTCATTATTATAGTTGAATCGATATACCGTATTAGCCCGAGTATAACGCGATATTTTTTGACCAATCATTTCCCGATAGAAAATTGACTCGCGCTAAATTCGAGGCCTAAGATCTATTCAAATAGAAAAGGCACAGGGTATAAAAAAACACGCGACTAACACGTAAACAAATTGCCATGAATATAGCCTGTATTATTGTTTATTTTAAATAAATGATTATGTGACTAAATCATATTTTCTTTAAATTCTTTTATGAAAAATGAATAGATCACATTAAAATTGGATTTTGTAAATTGTCTAAAAATATTTATAGAAAATTTCGGGGTCGCGTTACATTCAGGGTAGCGTTATATTCGGGCTAATACGGTATTAGCTTTAAGAATTACATTTATTGTACAAAATAGGGCAATAATAGACAGGAGGTTCAATCAATCATTAAATCATTGAATTTGGTTGAACCATCTATTATTTCTCTTAATACTTGCACTTTAAGAATTTCATTTCTGTGCACTTTTTCCTTTTTGCTTTAAAAACGTTTAAATTAATACCTATGCAGCATGACTAACCGTTCGAGTCATACATTATGTTTAATTTTTTTTTATTTTATACAGTATTTCTACTTTCATCCGATCTGTTAGTAGAATTTCCGTTACAAAAATAACAGATATTGATTTTTTTTTCTTCAGGTAGAAAAATTTCCTTTTTCCCCCTAGAATAAAATGGGGAATGCATACTTTTCTAACTGGCCAGGAGTAAAACGATATTTAGGATTTCGAAAATTTCCCCTGATTTGATTTAAGTTTCTTTAGACTTGCCCAAATATCCTCAATCTAGAGATATTTTCGTAGAGTTGACATTAGCGGTACGCACTTTAACCCTTAATCCCTAAATTGATTCAAAAACTATTCGACCTATTAATTCCGTACATGTTATATCGTTAATTTTTTGATCAAATGTATTATATATTTTGCGCAAAACAAATTTTACTTTGATATATTGTTCTTTCCCGGGAAAGTAACAAGCCGACGTCTTAATTGTTCCCTTGAAACTATCCCTTCAACAACTTATTTTTGAACTAAAGGTTGTCGGCTTTAGTTTTATTGGAGGCATCCATTTCTACTACTCAATCTTCAAGAAATGTATCTTCTTTGTCTGAAAATTTTTCGAAAAATCGAATTTGTTCTTCTTGAACCACTGAGGGGATGTGACTTTTTTTTATTGAGGTATTTATGATTATACAGGTCGATCTTTTTTTTTTAGTTTGTCAGCTGTAGTTTTCTCTTAATGTGTCAGCCTGTAATAAAAATTCTATGCCGCCATCATACATAAAACTTCAACGTTTCACTATTTTGTGGAAAGTTTTTAAGCAAAATTCCTTTTAGATATTTCCGCATAATTTTGAGTTTCAATTTTTATTGAGTCCCAATTTAGATTAGATTAATTCCTTAGATATAAAGGCAATTTAGTACAAGCTTATGAGCTTTCTCTACCTATGGAAAAAAATTAAGCACAAATAATCCAGTTAGACGAAGTACAATCAACAAACAACGTTCACAAATTTCATCTGCAATATTGTACACCTGTGCCAAAGTTGCTTCCAGTCTGGAAAAAACTGGTGGAACTAGATTCCTGTTTAGGTATCGCATTATTATTCTACAAAAGCATTGTCCTTTTAGTGCCCATTTAAATTTAGAAAAAAAAAATTCGCAAGTTGTTAACTTTAAAGAATAAAGTGGTTGTGAAAACAAACAGTATTATATTTCGCTCAGAACTGTTGAATAAATGAGCCATTGATTGTTAAAACGGAAAATTGCTTCACGTAGACTGCGAAAAACTTGTAGACGATGGTCTTTACAAATTATTCAGTAATTTGTTTGTAGCCAAAAATTAAAGAGTAGAAGAATCTAAATATTTGATAAGGTTTGACGTGCTTTTTTCGATTTTGTCTCTTTAACAACTTTTTCTTGAGACAATTGAGCTTTCGTTTCGACATAGTAACCCAAGGGTGGCCAATCTCGCACCGGTAAACGATTTATTATGCACCCACGACCCGATTCTCGATAAATTAAAAATAACTTTAACAATAAATATATATGATGTCATCACATATTGTTGCGCTCGCAACGTTCATGAGAATTATTAATTGCGCCCTTGCTTCCAATAAGGTTAGCCACCCCTGTCGTAGCCCATATATATACTTACGATTCCTCGCCAATTATAATGCATTTGGGTAAGTCTAAGTCTTCAGGAACGACATTAATCATTTGTTAAGAAATGCTGTTTTTATTAAAAATTTGGCAGTTTTGGAATAAATAATATTGTTAGTGGTTTCATTTTTTCAAAATTATTCGAAATAGTGTCGCATAACCCGTATGAAAATACTAATTTTTTTTGTTATAGTGATTATTCTATTAACAAGAACGATAGTATAATTTTTCCTTCAAACCTTTGTACCTTTCATAATTTCACACTTGTGACATCGCCAAAGACCTTTTTTATCATTTCCAATAATTCTTCCTAGTTAACTCCATTTTTAACATAAAATTTAAGACATAATCTTTAGAGGGAAAATTCGCCAATCAAAAAATTGTTAAAGACAAAAAAATTCATATGTTTTGCGCATTCGTCAGCAAAAGAGAAATAAAATGTTGCGGCTGACTAAAAATTAGCACAAATATTAATTAGTGCTACAGTTCTACACGGAAACAATGAACTACTTCCATAAGATATAAATGAGCATACATTAAACATTGTGTCGTTATTTGTACATCACACTTCATATAATCATGGATAATTGTAGTAGTTTTGTGACAATTCCTATTTCACTTTTACATACTGACAAGGGAACCGTCCCAGGTGAAACTTGCAGATCGTAATGAAATTTGGCACATGTCTAGTACTATGAAAAATAATGGGCACGTTTTTTTTTTTAGCTGTTGAAAAAAAATAAGTGCCTATTATTTTTCATAGTACTATACATGTGCCAAATTTCATTACGATCTACGAGTTTCACCTGAGACGATTCCCTTGTGAGTGCAAGCGAACTATAAATTCGAAAATAGCGAATAATAATAATTTATCTCTTTTAGAAGTCTTGCTGCAACCCATTTCGAATAGACCCAAGAGAGACATAGGTACCTGTGTATATTTGGCCAGCAACAATTTTTCATGCCATATCATAAAGATTTAAGTCATAATAGGGTGTCCCATAATTAAGGGGTCAACGCTTTACTTTACCGCTTTACTTTAGATAATACGGCTCAAAATAAGTCGGTTTAACTAAACTTATCTTACAATTAGTCCAAAAGTTGATAATAACCGAGATACAGGGTGTCAAAACTGAAAATTAAATTAATATTGAGGAAAACGTAATTTAATTTTTCAGCTTTCACATTCTGTATCTCAGTTATTATCAACTTTTGGACTAAGATAAGTTTAGTTAAATCGACTTATTTTAAGCCGTATTGTATATGGTAAAGCGCTGACCCCTTAATTACAGGACACCCTGTATATACAACCAGTTTCAAATTTCAACAAGTTTGTTTATATTGGAATGTTGCCGTTGTCGATCAAATTTAAGAATCGTCACTACTTGATGACCATCTTTAAAAACGGTTCCTCTTTTATGATAGAAGTAAGCAATTTGGGCAGTTATTTATGGTCACCACTCCCGAAATGCTTATAAAATACATTAAAATTCATGACATTGTGCAAAGTTACCGTCAATTAAAGACATTCGAAATAGGTTAAATTCTAAATATCGCAATCAAACGGGTACAGAGCTTTTTAGAATCCAACCGCCAGACGGGTAGCAGTTTTATTTACAATTGATCAAAAGTAACCTCGTGAAACGCTATCAAATGATACATTCGAACGCAATTCAAAATATTTTTTTTTGTCAAGGTGCCACCGTAGATTACACTTGGGTACATCTCTAAATTTCAGATACGAAAACACAATCTTGACAATGGACTTCTGTCGGAAGTGCTCCTAATCATACATAGTAATTTTGGTTAATATGAATATGTAACATTACGTGACTTCCTGAAATTTTCCAAGATGGACACTTTTGTTTAGGTTAAAATGTTTTCAAAAAAATTGAAAAATAATTGGACGGCTTCCGAATATTTTTTTTGGAATTCGTTCCAGTCGGGCATGCATTTTCATTATAAAAGAACTTTTGTTCTTTGTTCTTTTACTAAAAGTTGAAACATCTGTTTTAAAGCCGCATAGGTGAATGTTCAATTTTTAACATTTCTGTTATATCACCTCATAACTGTGACTGCATTTGTTTTGAAAAAAATATTACGGTTGAGATTTCCTATATTTTATTTTTATAAACGACAAATACAAAATCAAAGAGCTTAAAACTGAAATTCAATTCAAAAATAATTATGTTTCAATTATAAAAAAATAAACTTTTAACATTTTGACTCATTATTGTATATAAAACATTTCCGATTAACACGTTCACTGCTACCGGAGGGACGTTTCCAGGTCCAGAAGCGAAACGTTGTTTTTTATAACACCTGTTTTTTTTGTTAAGGATAAACCCACATTTGTCTTTTATTAGGATATTTTTTATCATATCGACAGTTTTGACTTATGTCACGAAATCGTGCCGTCAGCATGACACTCAGAACCACTGCAATATAGAACCGTGACCCACACTCAACGTGTTAAAATTGAAGAAGAATCTAGCCAATAAGATCATCAGAAATTGTAAAGATTTAAATCTACCTACATGTACTTTTACCTGAGATGTACATTTTGTTTTGACGCACGAATAGGTACCAAGAATTGTTTTGCCAAGTTTACCAATATATGTGTATATAACTCTAGGTTTTTTTTAATTTACACTTCAAAATCATCGATATTTTATTGAATTTATTATGATAATTGTGACTAAACATGAGGACATGAACTTTATCGTGAAAACAGTAGATCCAAAGAAAAATCTAGTTTTGTGGCCCTGGTCAAAATTTCTTTAATGCACCGACAACAAGTAGAAAGCGTTTTTTTTTTCAGTATAAATTGGTAATTTTACCGAAATTTACTACGTTTGGGAACGCAACATCGATTTTTATTACCGCCTTTTATGTGATGTTGTAGATCAATGTTGAATTTAAGTTATTCGATTGAAAGGAATAGCTTTTACTTAACAGTTGCCTTGTTTATTCCTTTCCTTCTTAACTAGGAAACTATACTTAGTTAAATGTGCGGAGAAAATATCTAAGTTACAATATCTTAAAGTCTTAGATCCTTATATATATTCATAACGTTCATGAAAGAAAAAATTCAAATTGTCCAGATAAGAACTCCTACCATACCTTTGTTAGTTGCTTTGACGTTTGGTTGAACTTTGTTTTATAAAAGTTTTTTCATTAAACGCTTCCAGGAAAATAATTTATACCTTTAGGAACAACAACGTCGCTTAATAACAAATATTGGACCTTAAATAAAGAATCACTGTATCTGGGTCTAGATGAGGCTCCAAGGTATATGTAGTTCAAACCGAAAGCCTGTATACAAAAGTGTGAAACGCTTAATACGTAAATATTTTATTATTTACTTAAGATACACAACATTGTTTAACTTCGTGTTCCATAGGAGATAAAATTATGTTGTACTTTGTAAAGTGAGTGCAGAACACGAATGACTTCAACTAACACGAAAAAACGTAGTGTTCATATGGAAAATTACATCAAGTATCAATTTTGAAATATGTAATCACCTTCCGATTTTTTTGATCATTTACTTTAAACGTAAACGAATTGTCTGAAAGTTGTTCGTAAAATCAAGGGTCGGTCAACTTCCCAAGAGTGTTGTTCCGGCAAACTGAACAGTTTAAATGTGTGACGACCAGAGCCAAATAACTTTGTGAAAATATGTGTTTTTCGTATAGAATTAAGATGTTCCTTTCTTTGTCCATTCCCAAAAGGACACAGGCCATTTATAAAAATTGCATTTAGTTTAGTATTATCAAGATTTAATTTCTTCTCTACCATTCCTGACGTGATAACATCTTTTATTACTAAACAAAAAATTACTTTTCCAAATTCTAAATAAAGCGGCAAAGTTTTCTTGGTTATATTTTTTTTAGGAATTTTTATTTGTACTAGTCGGCGTATTCAACGGATCTGTGTATCAAATGAGTTATCAACGTATATCTTGCCGACAAAGAATTCTGGATTAGGTTAATCCCGTTATCATCTTTTGATGTTTTCAATATTCGATTCGATCAAAGAGAAACTTATGTGAAAATGATTAATATTTAAAATGCGTTTTGCTTAAATTGTACTTACTTGTTGGATGTAGAAGCTGAGACAGTTGTTTTTAGATATTGAAATTTGACAAAGAAAGATCAGATGTAAAAAAAATTTAAGAANTATCGACTCTTATCAAAGGTAAATGATAGAAAAAGTCTCGTTCGTCGTGTTTTAAGCGTTTAGGAAAATTCGATTACACGTTTTTGAAACAGAATTTAATAAATACTAAGTTGGCTTAAAGGAATACATCCGATTTTGCATGGTCATTTATTAATATAACCACTTAAGGGTTAAAACTTGCCTTTCAAAAGAAATGCGTCACACGTGGGTATTTATCATGGTTCCCTATTAAGTAAAAAGTAGCTGACATTGTTGACGGGACAATGGCACGCCCTCCTATCGACTTTTAGAGGTAAAAACGAGGAAACATCCCTTGAAACGGACAAGAAAACAGCGGGTTTGCATTAGCCACAGTTACACCCTCTTAATTAGACGTTTACGTGCCGTGTGACAAGAAAAATGATGGGAATCGGCCTTTTTGCGTGAAATCGCTTTTGAACAACATCGTTGACAGAATGATAATTTACGAGGAAACTAACATACTACAATTACTGATCGGCTGTCTAAACAAAATGGGGAATTATTAGTTATTCGCGGTGCTAATTGTGGAGTCTTTGAATAAAAATTCTTTTTGTGTGGCATTGCGTGTAAAAGACACCTTCACGAGGTCTTAAAAGTTAGAATTTATCGTTTCAACTAAAATAATGCATTAAAGCCAAACGAGAAAACCTACTACATAGTTTTATGACACCTTTTTGATTTTATGTTAACGGCCGTATCTGAGCGTCAAACTAACGGTTTTATTATTGTGGTGTTACTTTTTATGAAAAAAATATAATGGCCCATAATTGTTTTTACCTATGACGATGAGATTTTATAGGGATCAAACCCTTTTTTTATTTGTTTGGATTCCCACTGGGAAATACATAAGTACACAAGAAAGAATCTTTTTTTCCTCTGTTATGATTTTTTTTACGTAGAAGACCAATCCAAAACATTATTACATAAATCGTGAATGTGGAATTAACTGAGGGCCGTTAGAGTCGGTTGCCGCCACAGAGACCTGAAACGACACAGGGTAATAGAGCCAATGGAGCCCTGGGGACGCATAACCTCAAACTACGGGGGCCGAACCGCACCATGGCAATTACACAACGATACAGGATAGCTGAACGACGCTTGGCGCCGCTTTTGATACCGCATTCTCCAACGTTAACAGCTAACTGTCGTGAAAAATTGCCTTGTTTGATAGAGCCAACTGTTTGGATTTAAATGGGATATCCAATGTTCCCTTATTGGTCTTGAAAACTGGATTGTCTAATTGTTCTAAATATTAACAGTGAATTATTGCCATAACAGTTCAACATGAAAGCATGAATATTAATTAAAGAATTATAAAAATGAACTAAAAGAAAAAAGCAAAGAAAAGTAGTCTAGATTTTAGTCGCAAAATGAAAACATATTAAAATCAATAGTTTAAGTTAAATGAAAACGTTTTGTTTTAAAAGTCCTCCACACTATTCAGACCTAATTCCATTTGATTGTAATAGTCAATTAAGAGTTCTCAATGTACAACTTAAAAGAAAACCTACAACTTTTTAGTGGCTAATGTTTATGGTTTATCATATCTAAAAGTCTTAATAAAAACACAAATCCTTTAATAAAAAGAATTTATTAGAAAAAAGAGAAACAAGTATAACAGGTTTATTACGTTTGCCTATTGAGTCATTGTCACGTGTGAAAAGGATTTAAAATTATTAACAAGTTCGGTCTAACCTAATGGGTGTCTTCATACCAGTTTTAGTGTTTTCTCATTTTTATTATTCGCCAATATTTCTAATGATAACGTCAAAGCAATGAATATTTATAGACCAAGATGTATTAAAAAAGCCTTTTAAAAACTCAAAAATTCACCATCTCACTATTAAAAGGCGAAAATTTTTGTTGCGACTGATTAAAGATGAAATTTTGACATTTGATTTGACTTAACCGACCCAGACTGACTTAAACAGGTTTGTATTTGAACAAGATGATGATTAATAACGAGTTTTATTGATTTTGAATTATATAATATTTACCACTAATAAATAGTAGGTAATCATTTAAAAACGTTGTTGGAACAACATTGTTGGAAACGTCTAAATACGCGCAGCATGAGACCGATTTACTTTTTCTACTGTTGGAGCTTCTGTTTTCCCATGAAAAAAAATGGACAGCTTGATAAATGTGGCTCAACCAGGGCGAAACAAGTGATAAATTATAGTGGTGTCACAGACGAAAGGCCGATGTTGAAAACTAATAATCATTAATAAACTTGAATACCTAATGAAGCTATATCAGTTCAATACGCGAAATACCATAAAGTGAGCCGTTTAATTAAGGGTAACATGTTTTGACATCATTGATTTATTGAATAAGAGTGCGTAATATAGCCTCCAGGTAACCATAAAAGCCAAATAGACATTAAGAAGACTTAGCGGCCGGGCCATAAAGCGTTGTGGTTGGCCCTTTATGGCGCTAGCTCGGACCAATCTCGCGTTTGATGGGCGACCAGGCATTTTATAGGGGCTAGATTCCTCAACATTTTATTACTATGCATGTTAAAAACGTTAATGTATAGGAGCGGCTCGAGCAAATAAATTTTTTTAGGCATTTATACATTATAATGTCTTGATTTCGAATACTTAGATATAGTTTTTAACAGTTAATGATGGAAAAGACATTTTATTTTACTCGACGACAATAAAATAATCAAATTTAATCAATTAACACCGAATATTGATTTTTAATAATCATCAAAATGTTCAAAGGTCGCAGTTAGCTGTTTAAATAACAAAAAAAAAACTCTACTGAAACTCCTTATTATTGGATAATTTTTTCGTGGCAATGTGAAATTTTACATTTTACAACCTTAAATATTTTAACATGTTTGCGATATATCCGGTAAGATAACCGGCCAAGTTACATGCAAGGATAACATTGAACATCTTGTAGGCTTCCCTGGTAAGTAAATACAGTCTCGTATTCAGCTGGTGTGCGTTCTATATTTTCTAGCAAATTTGCTTTCGTGTTAACAGTCGCCTAGTTAGCCAAGTTTTCAAATATTTGCTTAATTAAATATTGGAAAATTTATCGCTCGGATTTAACTATGGATTTTTTGACCACGCCCGCATATATTACAAAAATTATATTTTTTTAATAAGAAACTAATTATTGTAATTTAGCATGAAAATTTTGACAGGCCTCAGTAGAATTTGTTGAAGACAATAAGAGATCGGATATTATTTTCTTACTATTATATTTTATTTATCTTTTTGTAGCAAGGTACTAAAAAACGTCAACAAATTCCAACAAAACGATACAAAAGAAATCCTTAACATTGTATTTTTACTCTACTCAATCGTTTTCATTTTTTTTTTCAATAACTATACTACCTACTTGACTACAAAAAATTATAGGTCAATTTGATTCCGATTCAATTGACACTCTAACCATTATCATGTCTAGTTTTTCATATGTACACATAGGCGTAATTTAAAGTGTCTTAGATAATACTTTCAATGCTCATTTGATATTAAAACATAAGCAATTTATCATATTTTATTGATTTTTTTTTATTGCAATGATATGAAAGGCTTAAAAAATCATAAAATCATTTTTGAAGTTATTGTTGAGAACCACTTACTATATGGAAGAATCAACAAAAATCGCCACAACTATCCGTGACTGTTGTATATTTCCAATTTATTAAATATCATAACGAACATTATAGTCAGAAAATAATTTTTTAAATTGTAAAAACGCATCGGCGTAGATGAATTGAAGTTAGAATAACAATGAAAAATATGTTTATTTTTAATAATTATTTTTTAATAAATTTCTTGTGCATTGTTGTCATATTTAGGAATAAAAATTTATTTTCTCTTGTTTATTTACTAAATTTTATATACCTAATTGTAAAAAATACACTCCTTAATGCTTAGAAAATTTAAGATGTTCTTTATAAGAAATAAAAAAACTTGATAATGGTTATAAACAATCTATACGACCGAAAAAAAAAACTAAGAAATGGAAATTTAGGTGAAAAGGTGTTTTAAAGAAGTTTTTTTTTTTAATTTAAAATATCTTTCTAAATAAGATAGTTTATAAGCGATTTTCTAAAAATTCAATTTTTTCAAATCACTTAATATAAAAACAATCGCTGAACGTCATAGAACTAAATTGTCCCAAACATTTCTCAGGTAACCGTTTTTCTATGTTTTAAAGTTGTCGAGATCCCAATAATATATTCACCAACAATTTGGTACAAAATGTATGTACAAGTAAATGACATAAACCCCCTTTTGCTAGATATCATCTAAATTTCACAAACTGCAGGTTTGGATAAATTAGAAAATAGATAAAATGTGCCAAATTTGAAGCTTAATCTCGAAATCCGAAAACAATGTTGCCAAATTTTTTATTGTTGCAAATGCGCATTGCGAAAAATAAAAAATTTTCTAAATTTAATTTTCAGGATAAATCGAATACTTTAAAAAAATACTATATACATATATAACAAACGCGTATTTTTCTAGATTTTATAGCCGATTTAGTTTTCAACCTAAATAATATTTGTCATATTTTGAAAGTATTGTTTAACGACATTTCAGTCACATGATAACATTTTGCGACGTTTGATTAAAAAAAAAGTTATTGCTTATCATATTTTTCATAAATCCGAATCAGTCTAGTTCTGAAATGCGAGAGAATATAAGAAACAATAATACAGAATATTAATAGTACTTTAAAATTATAAAAAGTACTTAAAAATAAATGACATATATTGAGTATAAGCACAACAAATGATTTAAGACTCCATTAAAAAGACTAGAATTAATCTCTATATGTTTAATGAAACTAAAACTGCCATTAATACAAAAAATAAATGAATAAATAAATAACTGAATTAATGACATTAGCGCAGCATTTATTTAAAAAATCATAAATAATAAAAATTTGGGAATAAAACATGATTAAAGAGTACTTTCAAAATTTGAGAAAAATTATTGTTTACTAAAATAGAAAAATATATTTACTCATTGTTATAAAACATGAACTTCACGTTATTATTGCTATGTTTCGGGTTGTTCGGAAAGTAACTTCAAGATTTTATTATACCTATAAATAGTTTTTTTTAAATTCTGACTTTGGACCTGCTTTCAGAAAAGGTTTTAAGGCCTATTTGTAACATAATTAGGAAATGTTACAGATGATATCTTAATAACCAATTCTTGTCACACATCACACATTTTGAATGTAAGTGATTATAGAAATGGTAGGCATTGAATTGTAAAGTTGAAATGTAAATAAGTATTCTATTTCTGTGAATCCCAATTCCCAAATAAATACTTAGGGAGTAATTGCTTAAATTGCACCCTCTCGTTTTACAATAAATACATTAAGCAAATGACCAATCTTTCAAGGTAACAAGAAACATTAGATATAATGCAGATGTTTTATGTCTTTCTAAACATGTTATCAATTAGAATAAAAACAGTTTATAATTAGATTTTTATTCCATTTTTTTATTTAGTTCTTTTAATTAATTTAAAAGGTACGTTAAATCATAAAAGAAAGTGACCAGATTTCAAAATTTTACCGATTAAAATGTCATAACAAACCATATTAAATACGTACAAAAGAACAATAAAGAAGCTCAAAGCTAAAGTATTCCGTAATAAATTCTAGAATTATTATTAATAATCATTAATTTGTAATTTATTAATAATTTTTGATAATTGCATTAAAAATAGAAATTTTTTAGAGATATTATATACATTTAAAGATCAGTATAAGCACGGATTATCGTTTGTCTAATTAACTCTTCACAATAATAATACAAAACTAAAAGTTAATTACAAAACATAAGTAAAGATTAAAATTTCAAAACAGACACCTAATTTGTCACGGGGTGAGACGTACCCCCGAGGTACCTTTCTTTTTATTACTTCTAGTTGTTTGCAAACAAAGGAAATATTTTCAAGGATAGTTTTGAGAGACTTCGGGTTGGAGAAAACCCAAGATAAAAGTGCCTGACTCTCGTCCGGTTCGGCTACATCAAAGACTTTCATAAATTGCAAAACAGACAAGTTTATTATGTTTGTGTTCCATTTTGAGTAAAACATCTCCATTGCTGGCCCGACTCGACTTTTCAATAAGGGTGAAACGAATCTTCTTTCTACCTGGTCTGTACTCAATTGCTGTTCAAAAATTGCCGGGGTGCTAAAAGCTGGCATGTTTTGATGTTTTCATCTTTTAAAATGGTTTTTACTATTCAGGTGTGCTACTTTAGAAGCTCATTTTAAAAGACCTTAGGTATTTAACACCGAAAAAGATTCAAATTTGGGTATGAGAACTCCTGCATTGAGTGTTACTTAAGATATTAGAAAAAGAGACTGTTAAAGTTGAAATTAAAATTTTTAAAAATTGATCATTTTTTTAATAAATCTTTGCATCTAAATAAACTATCTTATTATTAAGGGTTTTTATTGACATCGTAATTAAAAGAGGCTAATATTAGTAGTGCAAATAGATCGTTAAGAGTTGTAAAAGTAGAACTTCATAAAACAATAAAATTTATGAACTAAGTAACTGCAATAATTCATCAACACGCGAGTTTTTTCTATTATTGATACATTAACCTCTTTAACGATATTTTCATATTTTGTATAAGTTTCGGGTTTTTTTTAAGAGACCGTTACCCAGATATCTAAGAAAATATTGGGTCCTCTAAAACTAAAGGACCAAACCGGAACAATAAAATTTCATGTATAATACAGCAAAATTGAATATAGGAAATCAGTTATAGTTGATTAATGTTCTAATTCTACATAATCTACATAGGTTTTTACTAATTTCATGCAAATGTTTTTGAACGGACGCATCTGTAATTTCTAACTTGATACGCGTAATAGTCAACCGAGGCCTAATCCGTAGGATTCGGACTAGTCTCAGATATTGCTATTAGTTGAAGCAGAATTAGTCAAATATTAAACTGATTATGGAAGAAAAATACCGTGTAATATCCCCAGATTCATAATAATTTTCAAATGTTGGACGTACGAGTAATAGTGTATAATATAACATTTTTGGATATATCTTTGGGTTTCCTGCATAAAAAACTGTTCTTAAATGTGCTAAAAATTTATCTCAAAACCCTATGAGACCTTAGACAAACAACTAACCTGGATTTGGCTGCGTATGATAGTTATTCTTCTTCATCCATTCAAAAGGGCTTCGTTGTGCCGGCCTTGCAGTATTATTAATCACCAATGGTTGTGGATTCATCGGAGGTGAAATAGATCCCATTTCTCCAGGACTGCTCAGTACACTTGATCCAGAATTTGGAGGTGACGGCACAATATTTAAATGATCATTTTGCTGATGCAAAGGCGGAAGTGAGTGATGCACGAATTGCGGTGCAAATCCAGAGGTATGTTGTTGATGCCACATTTGTTCATTTTGTTGTATTTGCGAATATGCACCGTGCGGATTCATTTGGTTATTTTGATGGTATCCAGATGGATACCATGACGACATCGAAGATGGATCCGGGTACGGCATGTTACCCGGGGACTGTTGCGAGTATGGATAATTATTATAGGTATAATTAGCCATGAGTTTTCAATGCCAAAATAATACACGTTCAATCACAAAACTTGGACGGACACAAACTTCAACAGCACATTAACAATATAGTTCTAGATTACACGACATTAACAAATCCATACAAAATAATTAAAATAGCAAGAAAAGTTTCCGCTTAAACTATTCACTACCCGGAAAGGTACTACTAGTGTTCGGCCGATTCTCGCTCGTTACTAATCAAACTAACTTGTAGATGAGCTAAGCTTCACTAGACCCACAACGTTACAAGACGATAAGGACAGATAGAGGGAGGAGCGTTCAGGTAGGGCGTCCAATCGTTATCCTCGTTTTCGAACATGGCTGCATGCCGATGTCTAGTAACCATAAAANAAAATTTGGGAATAAAACATGATTAAAGAGTACTTTCAAAATTTGAGAAAAATTATTGTTTACTAAAATAGAAAAATATATTTACTCATTGTTATAAAACATGAACTTCACGTTATTATTGCTATGTTTCGGGTTGTTCGGAAAGTAACTTCAAGATTTTATTATACCTATAAATAGTTTTTTTTAAATTCTGACTTTGGACCTGCTTTCAGAAAAGGTTTTAAGGCCTATTTGTAACATAATTAGGAAATGTTACAGATGATATCTTAATAACCAATTCTTGTCACACATCACACATTTTGAATGTAAGTGATTATAGAAATGGTAGGCATTGAATTGTAAAGTTGAAATGTAAATAAGTATTCTATTTCTGTGAATCCCAATTCCCAAATAAATACTTAGGGAGTAATTGCTTAAATTGCACCCTCTCGTTTTACAATAAATACATTAAGCAAATGACCAATCTTTCAAGGTAACAAGAAACATTAGATATAATGCAGATGTTTTATGTCTTTCTAAACATGTTATCAATTAGAATAAAAACAGTTTATAATTAGATTTTTATTCCATTTTTTTATTTAGTTCTTTTAATTAATTTAAAAGGTACGTTAAATCATAAAAGAAAGTGACCAGATTTCAAAATTTTACCGATTAAAATGTCATAACAAACCATATTAAATACGTACAAAAGAACAATAAAGAAGCTCAAAGCTAAAGTATTCCGTAATAAATTCTAGAATTATTATTAATAATCATTAATTTGTAATTTATTAATAATTTTTGATAATTGCATTAAAAATAGAAATTTTTTAGAGATATTATATACATTTAAAGATCAGTATAAGCACGGATTATCGTTTGTCTAATTAACTCTTCACAATAATAATACAAAACTAAAAGTTAATTACAAAACATAAGTAAAGATTAAAATTTCAAAACAGACACCTAATTTGTCACGGGGTGAGACGTACCCCCGAGGTACCTTTCTTTTTATTACTTCTAGTTGTTTGCAAACAAAGGAAATATTTTCAAGGATAGTTTTGAGAGACTTCGGGTTGGAGAAAACCCAAGATAAAAGTGCCTGACTCTCGTCCGGTTCGGCTACATCAAAGACTTTCATAAATTGCAAAACAGACAAGTTTATTATGTTTGTGTTCCATTTTGAGTAAAACATCTCCATTGCTGGCCCGACTCGACTTTTCAATAAGGGTGAAACGAATCTTCTTTCTACCTGGTCTGTACTCAATTGCTGTTCAAAAATTGCCGGGGTGCTAAAAGCTGGCATGTTTTGATGTTTTCATCTTTTAAAATGGTTTTTACTATTCAGGTGTGCTACTTTAGAAGCTCATTTTAAAAGACCTTAGGTATTTAACACCGAAAAAGATTCAAATTTGGGTATGAGAACTCCTGCATTGAGTGTTACTTAAGATATTAGAAAAAGAGACTGTTAAAGTTGAAATTAAAATTTTTAAAAATTGATCATTTTTTTTAATAAATCTTTGCATCTAAATAAACTATCTTATTATTAAGGGTTTTTTATTGACATCGTAATTAAAAGAGGCTAATATTAGTAGTGCAAATAGATCGTTAAGAGTTGTAAAAGTAGAACTTCATAAAACAATAAAATTTATGAACTAAGTAACTGCAATAATTCATCAACACGCGAGTTTTTTCTATTATTGATACATTAACCTCTTTAACGATATTTTCATATTTTGTATAAGTTTCGGGTTTTTTTTTAAGAGACCGTTACCCAGATATCTAAGAAAATATTGGGTCCTCTAAAACTAAAGGACCAAACCGGAACAATAAAATTTCATGTATAATACAGCAAAATTGAATATAGGAAATCAGTTATAGTTGATTAATGTTCTAATTCTACATAATCTACATAGGTTTTTACTAATTTCATGCAAATGTTTTTGAACGGACGCATCTGTAATTTCTAACTTGATACGCGTAATAGTCAACCGAGGCCTAATCCGTAGGATTCGGACTAGTCTCAGATATTGCTATTAGTTGAAGCAGAATTAGTCAAATATTAAACTGATTATGGAAGAAAAATACCGTGTAATATCCCCAGATTCATAATAATTTTCAAATGTTGGACGTACGAGTAATAGTGTATAATATAACATTTTTGGATATATCTTTGGGTTTCCTGCATAAAAAACTGTTCTTAAATGTGCTAAAAATTTATCTCAAAACCCTATGAGACCTTAGACAAACAACTAACCTGGATTTGGCTGCGTATGATAGTTATTCTTCTTCATCCATTCAAAAGGGCTTCGTTGTGCCGGCCTTGCAGTATTATTAATCACCAATGGTTGTGGATTCATCGGAGGTGAAATAGATCCCATTTCTCCAGGACTGCTCAGTACACTTGATCCAGAATTTGGAGGTGACGGCACAATATTTAAATGATCATTTTGCTGATGCAAAGGCGGAAGTGAGTGATGCACGAATTGCGGTGCAAATCCAGAGGTATGTTGTTGATGCCACATTTGTTCATTTTGTTGTATTTGCGAATATGCACCGTGCGGATTCATTTGGTTATTTTGATGGTATCCAGATGGATACCATGACGACATCGAAGATGGATCCGGGTACGGCATGTTACCCGGGGACTGTTGCGAGTATGGATAATTATTATAGGTATAATTAGCCATGAGTTTTCAATGCCAAAATAATACACGTTCAATCACAAAACTTGGACGGACACAAACTTCAACAGCACATTAACAATATAGTTCTAGATTACACGACATTAACAAATCCATACAAAATAATTAAAATAGCAAGAAAAGTTTCCGCTTAAACTATTCACTACCCGGAAAGGTACTACTAGTGTTCGGCCGATTCTCGCTCGTTACTAATCAAACTAACTTGTAGATGAGCTAAGCTTCACTAGACCCACAACGTTACAAGACGATAAGGACAGATAGAGGGAGGAGCGTTCAGGTAGGGCGTCCAATCGTTATCCTCGTTTTCGAACATGGCTGCATGCCGATGTCTAGTAACCAATAAAAAGGCGTGTTTTCAAGCCACTGTTACGGCTTTATTATGAGGAAATGTTTGATTAATCTAAAATAATTCAATGGTACTCTCTTTATCATAAAAAAAGAGATTCTTTACCACAGGAAAAGCTAATTTTAAATTAAGATAAAATCAAAGACTTTGATATTCTCAACGGATTTTTAAAACCAAAAAATGATATTTTATTGAAAAATTTATAGTTAATTTTTATTCTTTTAAAAATTTATGAAACAAATGATTTAAATTAATCATAAACGTTTAAACTTTTTATTATCAACTTTACGATGAATATAAATTAATAGTTACCTAATAAGTAGTCCTTACAATTGAGAAATACTTACCTATGTAGGAATGATAATATCATGAAATCGTAATTTATTAGTAGATACTAAAGTATCAATACAAAATAATTAATAACTTTGTTCGTTATTTTGATAGTAGGTGTATGGTATTAATAAAGAAAACGAAGATGATTTATCAATATCCCTTAGCATTAAATCTGAGAAAATAAAATTTAACGTTAATAGACACAGTAAATTATTAATATTTGAAAATATATTTTTTAATGGTATCTTTGTGAACCAAAGGGTGAAAGTTCTATTAATATGCTCTTCCCGACCTAAGTTTATATCGTCGGTATAATACCAAAGTCACGAATGTGCAAATTTGGTTTTTTTATCTAAGTCTACTAAAATCTTCAAAGTTTGTAATGACAAAGTTACAAATGTACAACATATCCTACGCTGGATTTTTTATTTTTTTTGTATTTGTTTCATGACGCATGAGAATATTCGTTTTCTCAAAACTAAAAATTTTCACATTCATGATTTTGGAATGTAGCGTCGATATGAACTTTTTTTAAATTTTTGAGGCATTTCAGAGTTATTCCTGAACGGCCTATAATTGCTTATGTATTATTTACTGTTACTATAATAGAATACAACTAACGAAAACCACTTAAATTTTATTTTCATACTTCACCCAACGTCGTGTTGAATGCGGGTTTTTGAAAGAGGTTTAGAAAGATGAACTGAATTTATGATTGTAAAGTACTTTTTCCAAGAAACAGTATCCGGTCGTGATCAAGACCATTTTTGTAATGTGCAATCCACATCAGTATATTTTCACGTTGTGCGTTTGCATTCAACGAAATTTTTTAGGTTATTAGATTTTTCGACGAAAAATTTTCCGTTGTTTTGTATACAGGGTGATTTATAATGAGTAACAAACTTTGACAACTTGTGGAAATTATTTTGAACAAAATATGTCATATGAATTTAAATAATGGGACGTATAGTTTGGTAATACACAATTTAAGTCTAAATTTCTTCAAAGGAAATTTCCCTAAGATTGTCATAACAAACGATATGCCGACGGATAACGTGCGTTGTGTCGGACAAGACCCATATATAAAAGACCGTAATTAAATGTACCTACTTAAAAAGAATCGGCGACTATCTTAAGAAACATATTATATTGCCCATTCAATTTCGTGTGAACTGAGATAAAAGGCAATTAACATTGAAGGACGGTAATGAAGGATACAGGTATAATTACTTTAAAAGTACAATTCTATTGAAATATATTCTGTTTTATGGATATTTTATTGAGAATCAAAGAGCTTGCAAGTCCGAATACAAAGGGAAGCCTACTTTTCTTATAATCCACCCACTTTTGAAACTGCTTTCTATTTTTTTCTATTAGAGTTTACAATAAAACTATAAAACTATTCAAATATTCTAACAAAATAACACTTAGGCCGCTTAAAACACACTTAGAAGACCAGTCGCTTTGGAAAATGTAGCTCGGTGTGTATTTGATGAAATTGGATTAGCTTTATTTTTATAAATATTGTTTACTTTTTCCTATTTTCATTTTCCATTGCCATTAATATTAAAAATATCCGCAACTGCCTCTTCCCTATTTTATTGAGTGAGCAAGATTTAAAAATAAAAAAACAAAATTTGTCATTGCACGGAATTTTGAAAAGAAAATTCGAATTAAAATTCATGACAAGTAAAGCATTCTGTTAACAAATCATTCTAATCATTGGAAGAAATTGCTCCCATTAAAACCCCAAAAAGTGAGAGTGAGTTTAGCATTCATAGGGCATCACTGGCATCACGAACCCGTCTTCTAAGCCGCAAAGGAGAAATATATCAAAACGCGACGCCAACCGACGCTAAGCTGTCCGGGGGGACGCATTTCGACGCCTGAACCGATTTGATCGATGGAGCAGGAACGGTTAGAACTCAATAAAAGGGCGTACTAATTTACGATTTTGAACATAAAAAGGGTTTTACGTTCAAAAAAGATTAATTTTTATTAAAATAACAATAATCTACAACAGCCAGTCAGAAATGTTAAGTTAGAATTAAGTCTAAATATCCTCATTAATAAGGTCAAAGGGCATATCTTATTAATGGTCTTGTTTCAATCTGCCAAAGTTATTGCTTAGGTAAATATATATGTATATTTATTATCATGTCATGTAGAATTGTGTCTCAATTCCAGTAATTAACACAATTATAGCCGAAGCAACTTAAGAATAATTTTTTTAAGGACAATTTTTCTCTTTTTGTTAAAGCTAATGCTAATGAATCTTTTACTGAAAGTTTCCTTGTGAATGGTTACAATTTTGATGTTACAATAGTTTTTCTTTTTTTTCAAATTTTTAAACTTTGAAAGTAAGTTTTAGCCACAATGTCTAAAAATTTGCTATTTGGAAATACGCTCCTTCGTCTTTTTAACGATTAACGATATGTATTCTGATTTTTAAATGATTTCATATTGAGAAAGGTCTAGGAAATGAGTTTTATCGTTAACGATCACAATAAAAGAATAAATTTTAAAAAATGTTGCTAAGCTTTATTCGCCAATAATCAAAGCTCAATATTTTTCAGAATGAAATTGAAACGATAGAATATTTCGCATGTTTCTCAATATACATCTGAAGACGTTCTAAGGTATATCCGCTATTTTCCGTTTATTTTGCAGATTTTCTAAGTACCTACATGTGCGCTTTTTCATGTATCATGTTAGAAATCAAATATATTTTTCTAGTTAACACATAAGTCAGTAATAACTACAAAATTTTAAAAATGAATAAGGAAAAAAAGTATATTACATTTTAAAAGGAAAAATTCGAGTACCTAATTGAGGCAGTCGTACTGAATTTAAAACATGATATGTCATTTTCTCCATTAATATTGAAATTATTAGAATAATGACTCATTTCTATTTATAAACATATAGGTAGAAAAACAGACATTGTTTCTTCACAAAATTATTTTTCAAGAATAACAAGAAGAATAGGCCAGGACCATCCTTATCAGGTGTTTAGAGTGTGATTTACTGCAACCTACCTTTATCTGAAGCATTAAATCTGCTGAGATAAAAGTAATTGTGTCGGCTTGTTTTAAATTTCAGTTTATACACGTTTATCTGCGCATAAAGTTTATCCCTTTATTCTGTAGATATCATTTCTGACGTTCTGTGATGTCTTAAATCCTATGTTGTATATAAAATTTGAACTAACATATTAAATTATTTATGAGCCATTTTTCCAGAAAATCTGACTTGCGAAAATGTTAATTAATTTAGTTAAAAACCACTAACACCTTTCATTAATTATCAAAATGTGTGGGTCTTAATCTGGGACGTTCAAGAATTTTTCCACTGCTTAGCTCTGAAAGGAGATCGAATCCATGAACTTGATATACCTGTTCAGATATAAAATAAGTATCAATTTTCTCTTCAACTTTTTTTGAAAAGTGTTTCAATAAATCCTCTTGGTCAGATACTAACGTCCTAAAATAAACAATCTATTTACATTCTTAAGAACTCTAAATCTTTCTACCAGAAATCTCGATATGTAATGCAATAAACTTCGGTTGTTTCCACGGCATAATAATTGAAACGATATATATAAGGGGGGGGCGAAAAAGCTCCTATCAATCCGATTTCATCCCCGTCTTCCGCATGTCCTACCTCTTCATTATTTAAGTTCGTTATAGCAACCGTACCGGAGGAAATAAAGTAAATTTCATCGGCTACTTCGCCTTAAATAGATGTGTAATAAAAATATTCATTACGAAACTTTGTAATTATGATTTACCACGTTTTGCAATATAGTCGTTCGGTAAAAAAACAATTTGTCGAGAATTTGCAATAACCGCTGCCATCACGCTTCGAGGAAAAGCTCTGAACAATTCCGATTTGGCAATTAATTTTCTGGCACCGAAAAGTAGCAGATCTTGTCTTAAGTATGCTGAAAGGGTTGCAAAAATTGCTTGCTCATTGAAAAAATGATGTTGGTATTTATAACGATAGTACTCATGTAATCGATTTCTTAAAACCTATAAAAGTTAGTATTAATGGTAAAACAGAGTTGATCAAATTTTCTATTCCCACTTGTGGTAGCCGCTTTTGGCGCATGAAAACCTCTAATTGCAGCAGATATTCTTCGTATTTACTTTCAGAAATTGTAAATATACCGAATATTTTTAAAATATGAGCAATAACATATAATGTCCACATTCGTCCTAAAATATAGAGTTCTTAAACTTCTTAGAATTATATTTTGACAAAGGTTTTGCATACTTACCTGAAATCATTACGATGACTAAGAGTATTTTCTGCAATCCGTCACGTAAATCAGTGTCGTGTAGACCTTGTGATGTCGCGAAAAAATGACAAATTATGCAAAGCATAGATTCAGTATAAGCTTGAAATATAGGAACTCCATTTTCTATAGATGCGTTGGCTCTAACAGGCCTAAATAACACGATTTATAAATAAATATTGGTTTAAAAATTCACACGTTTCACCAGGAATGGACTGAAAAGGTTTCTCCTCCCAAAATCCATGGCAAATAGTAGTAGAAACAGGCAAAACTATTTAGTATTATTAAAGTTATTACAAATAATCTTACACAATCATAAACGTCTTCAGGCATTTTGCAATTGAGAACAATTTCTCTTAAATAGTCAAATACAGTTCCCGCTCTAAAAAAAATTTATGTGGCCAGTGAAAATTATTCAATAAATTAACTAAGAGGTATTATTATTACCTTAACATGCATGTCATATTAATCAAATACATATATCTCGTAATGTCGGTATATATCCCAAATTTAAGATTCATAAGATAATCGATTATATAATAGGTACATAAATAGTGTTTACATATCTTTCTCGGTTGAATAACAATGTCTTTTGTTTTTACGTTTATGTAGCCAGTTATAAAAAATGAAGCGGTACAACAAGCTTCCATCGGAGAAAGCACGTTTGTATAGAAAAAGAAAAATTTGTCATGACGATAGTTTTTTTCATGAGTGCGAGAATAGTAAGTCTAAAATAAAAGAATGTTTTTTATTCAATTTTAACATATAAGTAAGTTCTTGAAAGTGAGTTTCAGCTTTTACCACCTTTTGTTAAAAGGGTTGAATCATGTTGTATAAAATGCTAAAGTAAAGCTTATCGAAAAAACGTATGAAGTGTAGCCACGTATAATTTAAATTTTAAATACACCACAAATCGATAGTAAGTGATTCTATTAAAGTAAAGCCTTATAAATGTATTTTATAACACCTGACGAATGCCATAACAACAATAAATTTCTACTGTTGCTAATTACTACAGTAATACAATATTAATTACATACTATTATTTATTCTCCCTATCTACAAAGTCATCTTTTGTGGAGCTTTTACTGTACTTCCGAATCTAGTTTTATATTCTGATACATGTTTACCACTTTTAGATTGGACCTGATTTCTGTTATCATTTTTAGCTTTGGCGAAAGCAGGGTTGGAGCATATGTTAAATGCAGAGAGCCCCTTATACCTATTGATTCAATTACGATGAATATTACCATAATTATTCTTGAAAAACTTCTAAATATTCCCTGAACTTTCACAATGTAAATAACCTAACTTTATCTTTTATTGATATACTCATAAATAGTCACAGTAGAATTCCGTTCTAAGTTTTTTAAATCTTTATCATTTAGAGATATAGATTGTAATAATTGTTCTACTTATTTTGTCTATAAACTAATTTGTCATGAACATTCTAATACGCCCTAGATTTTAACAAATCTGAATTAATAATTACTATAGTTTTAGAAATAAAACTGTTCAAGAGTTGTGATGGAAGGACCCAGTGTATTCTAGTGGTCATTTGTGATACTGTAATGACGTAATTTAAAATCCTCACTGGGAGTCAGTAGTAATTTTTTAAATATACTTTTTGTTATACCTACTATTCCTCTGTTTGTGAAATCATTGAAACGTGGGTAGTAATGACTTCGCGTAATTATTTCAAAGTACCACAAATTGGTAAGTTCAACAAATTGAAAAGCACATTATCGCAATATGCTAAGCCAGAGGATTCATATACAGAAAATTTTTTTTTCAACGTTTTGATTCCAATTTCTACAAATCTGTCTTTAATACATTCACTGCTATTGTAAAGATTATTTTTTATAAAGCTTGTTTTTTTTTAAGAATAACCCACATTTTCCTTCTATTAGGTTATTTTTGTCATATTGACAATTTTGACATATGCCACAGATCCGTGCTGTCAGCATGGCGTTCACAATCGGAAACATTGAGACACGAATTCGTGCCCTCTGCATTTAACGTATTAATATAAAATAATTCTATACAATTAAAGAAAGAATCGAAAACTGCTAAATATGATTTATCCTTATAAAAAAATAATTTACGCTTAAACATTCCCAAAGATACTCAGCAGCGAGTAGGACAACAAAGTCTCCTTTTTTTTATTTAACCTTAGTGTCACACACTGGGTCTAGATGATCCAGGTTAAATAAAAAAAGAACTCGAACTATAACGTTTTAAATGCCAAAATTCGAAATTTTATGTGCCATCTACCTATAATACAGATATTCATCTTCACCTCAACCTCCCGAAAGCGGGTACTGAGGCCATAATAAAACCGGTGCGACCATTTCAAAAAGGTACATGTGCTGATTTTATTTCTTCAAATAAATATATTTTTTAATGTCACATGTAAGAACTTAATTTTTCCGTATAATATAATGTGTAAGCAGAATGTAGTTAAATTTTTACCAAAAAATATTGAAAATTACGAAACTGATGTACTTTTGAATAAAAAGTGCATTTTTCAGCACCTTTGTCAATAATTTTTTTTTCTTACTATACTAAATGTTTTCAGTCATTAAATCACACTCCCATATTTAGAAGGGTTCAAATAATGTACCTAATTTTTTTCAAGTCAATTAATTCATTGTGACAGTGTGCCAAAGTGGCGTGGATCAAATTGACCGGAATTGGTGTGTAACATACTGCCGTACAAAGACAGGAAGTCGTAACTACCAAAATTGCGTTTTTTAGTTTTTACTGAATTCTGGTAAATTAGGATTTACCGTAAAACGGAGCTATTTGCCCACCTTTTGAGCACATTTTCCAATGTACCGGCGTAATTTGTAACTTTACAACTACGAAAAATATTGCATTGTAAAATTTTTTTTGGGGTATGCAAGTTACCTCGTTTTTGGGGCTACTTGCACGCTTGTAGAAATATAGTCGCAGATGACTTACTAAAGCCCATTTAGCGCATGTTACCCTGTATTCTTGAAAATAAAATGCTTTTTTCCACCAGGGCCTCCAAAACCGATTAAAAAATCAATATTTTTATGAAAAAATATATTTTTCTATCAAAATACAAGAAACTCAAAGACAATATCTCAATAAATGCTTAAAAATATTCAAAACTAACTGCAAAAACATAATTCAACTTTCTGCTACAAAAACTTTGGTAAAATAAGGCATATTATTTCTTGAAAAATCACAATTTTCAGAAACCGAAACAGAATTACCAACATTAAAAAAAAAATTAGCTGACAACCGCTGTGTGCAAGTTTCCCTGGGGTGGGCAAGTAGCCGTTTTACGGTACTTTACAATCTATGCAAAGTCTGCAGGTCATAACTTCACTAGAAATAGTGATTTTGACGGATATTTATATAACGCATCATACAAAAAAAGCATATTCTAATTTATAAATTGCTCAATATCTCAAAACTTAGTTTTTGCAGATACGACTTCCTGTCTTTGTACGGCAGCATACGTTTCATATAAGAGGTGTGTGACATAAGGCCTTTTCAATGCTAACATGGCCCCCAAGTAGCAACTATATGAATGGACATCTAACTAATTGTGATCTCATAACTGCAAAAATTAAACTATGTTTAATTTTAAAGAACTTTTTTTTCGCCAACTATTTAAAAAAAAACCTGTTTTATGTTTGATAATTAAGGGGTTCAGTGCAATAACCTAGCAAGTCCACTATATTAAAATGTTCAGGAAATCAAAAAAACTGTTACAATGAAGAAAATAAGGGTTGGTATTTCTGTTAATATATCTGCATGTAGGTTTTCTCAGGTAAATAGTACTTACTTGTTAGACTTTCGAATTTTATGGACAAAAAATGCTAAAAATATAACACAAAAAGTCTTGGACATAATAGGTTTTTGCATAATACTAATAAACAGGCAACCACCATTACAACATATTCTTAAGTTTGGATCGGTAGTCAAACTTCGTTCTTGCACAAGAAAAATGGTTATTTTATAGTGATTAAGAATATTATTAGATTATAAAACAAAATTTATTCTTTCTTGATTACCTAAAATCATACAAGTGTTTTGTTCGAATGTTTCATATTAATTTTTAATGGTAATGGTTAATCAACAAAAATCGATTCAGCTAAAACCGCTCCTTGTGACTGCATTCTAAGTAAAAAGATTTCTAACACTAGCTAGGACATTCTGAAAAAGTAGGTACCTATACTTCAAAATTAAACAAAGTAATACTATGAGCCCTAAATCCCTTAAATACAGGATGGCCTACCGAAAACCTATCACCCAATTGAAACATCGAAAAACACTCGGAACCGTCGATTTTGTTTAGAATGGATACATTTTTTGGTAGTTCCACCCCATCGCCGCAGGTGACCGTTTTTCACATTATTACAACACAATATGTTATAATTCTACATATTTTTGATCTTATACTACTATATCCTATAGCTATCCTCAACCATTTTAAAGAAAATGATGTGTAAAGTTATTATAAGTATTATGCGGAAAGCTTACGTCTCTATAAGATATTTTTAGTATTTACGATTTAAAGACATTAAAATTTTAAGATATCTTTGAAGATAGTAACAATAAAATTACAGTTGAAATTAAAAATACAAACAAATCAATTCACTTACCCCCTCGACGTGAACAAAACTCATATAAATCGGTGAAATAATCATTTCGGTAATCCATAAAATGCAAAATATTATCTCTCTAACTCTATTAAAATTACTAAAAGGATGAATAATATATGAAGGTCCAGAAAGATGTCGTCTTTGTTCAGCAATCATTGTCGAGCGATTGCGAAAAAATCGTTTGGCGCTCCTCGAATTCGGATTTAGAGTTAGGAATTTTCTAATTGTCCTGCCAAATTTTCGATACCAGGAAACGTTTGGTGGTAATTTCGGTAAACCAAAAGTGTCCAGCTTTAGATCGCAACAATGAATATTTGGTTTTGCCATTTTACATTAAATTCTTTAAGATTTAACCAATACTTAATTCAACTTTATAGAAAACGTAATGCAAAAAGTCATAATTCTTATATTGCCATGGTAATGAGTTTTAATGTTTTGATTAAGAAAATCTAGTACCCAAGTTTTGTCAAAAATTTGCATTGTCGATTTTTTCACAAATAAGAAATAGAGATGTACCAAAATCACTGATTATCAATATAGCTGGCTATTGAATTTTGAGTAACCGGTAAATAACTAATTATTTTCGTTCAGTTAGTTTAACCCAATGAACGATCCATGTGATATCAAAAAAATTAAATTTCTTTAAATGAATCTGGCATAGATAAATTTAAATAAATTAAACTTTTCCGATATTGTATGACTGGTTCAAAATTTCGAATAAGATTTGGTGAGAAAATATTCTACAAATGACACTTACGTATTTCGGATCGTCGTACGTCGGATGACGAATGCATGAGACTTGGCCTTAAGACGTTAAATGTCATGTAGTATAATGCGGGACCCACACCTTACAGGGATTTTCGGATCTTGAGGTACATATGTAAAAATGAAAATTGGGCATCTAAAATCAGATTTTTCGATTACACAATGGCACTTAACGTGTTAAATGGAACCTCCGAATTTTAATGAAATTTTTGGATTCTTCTTCAAATTCTAACGTCAGATTATGTAAAATGTTTTATGTCTAAAATTTACTGTTTCCGAGTTATTTCAGAAATTTCCTAAATTTTGACAGTTGTAGGCTCCCACGGAAATCGGTGATGCGCTCTAGCCAAAAAAATTTTAGATCTAAGACAGAATTTGACGAGAAATCAAACAATTCCATTAAAATCAGGAGGTTCCATTTAAAATAATGAAGTTAGTATCTACTTTCGGTATTTCCATTTAAAAAAAATTTACTTGAATTTAGAATGGTCGATTATAGTTGGAACTCAAATTTTCTAGTGCTATAATGGGGGAAACCAAAAATTTTCTAATGAACGAGCTACGTGAATCATCCTGTATAACTGGCAACTTTGGCAATATTTGAAAATAAATGGAAATATTTTCGCCATTTCAAAAATGAATAATCCCTCGAAGAAAATACACGTTCACATGGACATCAATCATCAAACGAATTAGAAACAACAGAAACAGGTAGGCCAAGAAATGATGTAACAAACTAACAAGACAATCACTTCAGTACTTCAAAGTTCAGTCAGTATCAGTAAGTTACAAAGGGCAAGGACAAAATATCTGTAAAAATAAACATCTGTAAAAATCATAAGCGAGAAAACTTAACAAAGATGTTTACAATTGGATTCAACAAAGATCTTTTCTTATTTTCAGAATTATTTGTTATTAAAGAAAACTTAGAATTTTCATTAAAGTACAAAAAGATCACAAGAATTAAATGTTATTACAATTTCGGTCAATTTCATTCAAACAAACTTCAATGGAAATTATGTTAAAAATAACTAGCCCGAATTTTATGAAAGAATTGATAATTTTATGGAAATATGACCCAAAAATGAATGTCAAAAATAGTACCATAAGATTATTTGGATTAAAATATGACGATTTAGCTAAAAATTTATTTGGAATAAGTGTCTCATTTAGGCGCTATTGATGATCAAAATTCTTAAAAAAAACATGATTTTTGTTATACCTGGAGAATCCTTCAATAGATTTCAATGAAACTCACTTTGCATTTATTCATTAAAATAAGGATTATTTTGATGTAATATTCATGTCTGTCCACAAAGTACAAATGGCAAGTTCTTAGTCTTATTGTACATCAACTACATTTTCAACTCATATAACATTTTTTCATTATAAAAGGCTGAGTTTGGAATCAATTCACCTGATGACTTCAACATTATAAATGAATTGAATATATTAAAGGAAAAGCGATTCACAATTAACAAATTAAAGCGCGTATTCAGTGTATTCAACTTAAAATTGGTTGGTTTCACTTTTTCAACTCAAGATGCTAATCCTGATTAGAAGAAAGTTTAAAGCATTATGAACAAAATATCATCGTTACACAATTAATGAGGTAACGCAACAGAACTAAGAAGCTTCTTAGGAATGATTAGTTATGTAGGTAAATTTATAGCCGGTTTAGCTGAAATCATAAACACATTAAGAGAACCACATTAAATGGAACTGAACTGAAAAGCGTCAAGAAATTTTTAAAAAGATTAAGAGATTATTTTGTAATGCGAATAATCTAGTTTACTTTGACGTAAATAAAGCAACTTATTTATACTTTGATGCCGCACAAAATGTTTAGGAGTTATTTTGACTTAAGAAGACAGCAAAAGAAGCATAAAGCTGATAGCCTATGCAAGTTCAACCCTGAAATCTGCACAAAAAAGATATAGTCAACTTGAAAAATAAGTTTTTGCATACTTTTGTCTCATGCAACATTTTCACAATAATTGTAAAAATAATTGAAAAAAAAATGTTATTTTTTTTACAGAATTATCTATCATGGTTATTTACAACATTCATACATAGTTGTTTGGATTATTTTGAAGTAACAGGTACAATGTATAAGTTTTATTGGCTCCTGTAAAATTGTTAAAAATACAGATACCTCTTTGTTGCTGCAAAGTCTTCAATTATTTACTTAATTCAATATTCATTTTTCATTATGATAATTTACCAATTGCTAAAATCAGTAGGAAACGCAAAAATAGAAAGACCATTGTAAAGAATCCAGCCTTACAATTTTAGAACGTAATATGAACAAGGAATATCGAATACCTTAAATTACCTCACTACATATCCTTTCACAAATGTTTACATAACAAATGATAATAACGATGATAAGATTGAAGAATAAGTAGATTTTGGTATCAACAATAGACATGAAGAGCAGTAAAAGAAGAAATTATTAAAGATGTCACTCTTCAGTTATTTAAAGGAGGAATGTTAATGGGAAAACAATCATATTGGAAGGTTCCTGAAATGAAACAATTTGACAATATTAAATTAGAATTAACAAATAGTAAAATAATAATTATTAGAGGACATATAATTGTTTTGCCACTTATGAAAATTTGCGACAGAATTCTTTAACAAAGAATTACAACTGAGTTTATGACATATAAGTCATCTTGGAATTACCAAACGGAAAAAACTACTAAGAACAAAATTTCTCATTTTAAATGCCCTTACTCAAATATTTATCAAATCCTGTATACCAATGTGTCAAGCAATCACCAACTCAACTATGAAAAAGCTGATGTTCGCGATCAACCTACCTGATTATCCATTTCAATGGATAGATGCAGATTTTGCCAGATCCTTTAAAAATAAGAATACAATTCATAGTGATTGCTGAATATTCTAAATATTCGCTAATTGAAGTAATGGAATAAACACTGTGTCAAACAACACACTCTAGAACCAGTCCTTATGAACATCTTTTCAACATTTGCTGTACCAAGAGCTTTCAAAACAAATAAGCTTTCTATATTTTAGCAATGGTTTCAAACAATTTTTAGAAAGTTATGGAATCAATCACATCAAATTACACCGTATTTATCGGAAGCAAAAAGTACGCCAGAAAGATTCGTAGAAATGCTTAAAAAAATGTTGACTAATTAATTACAAAATTCTTGATCAATTACAGAAGCACCCTATCCCATATTCCACAACTTAAAGATCGCTATACGAAATTATTTTGGACGAAAAATGAACCATTCTCTTCCCCTAGTTATATTACCTTAAATGGAAACCTTCAAAAGAAATGTTAAAATTTAAAAAATCTGAAGAAAATTGATAAATAAACAAATTAAAATGGAAAACATATGAAGATAGCAAAAGCACTAATTATAAAAACTACAATTTTGTTGCGAGAAATGTATAGTAGGATACAATTAATAAAAAACAGTAAAAACGCTTTTGGTATAGCTTCTGTTCCTTGCTAAAACACAAGGAACGGAGGCTAAACAGGATGCGTTTTTACTGTTTTGTTTTTCTAATCATAAACGTATGGAATCTAATTAGATATACTGCTTTTATGTGAATCTCAATTATAGTTGAATTCTACTACAGTACTATGTGTTTACATTGATTTATTTCTGTTGGCTAAAACTGGCCTACAGAAACATATAAATGAACTTAGCAACGCTTAAGCAAGAAAAAGGAGATAAAGTAATAAGAAACTTACCATGTTTTAAAAGCTGTAGGAAAAGAGTACCTTCAACACTAACCTTATCAAAACCAACATACTACCTTGAAAGAATAAATACATATTAGATCAACTTTAGAATCTCAAATACTTTATCAATAATATCGAAAAGCTAGAAACGCGCCTCATGTTACATACCAAGCCCACAATAGAAATAGTAACCATATTTCAATAAAAGGGCATTCATGCCAATTTATGAGACTCAACACAATATAAAGAAGCTATTTTAAATTTCTATAGAAAACGAATGTTCAGAGGAGTCTTATAAAGGATTAGAAAAAAGTGATCTGGAACTACGTAAGATCAAGAAATAATCTGAGTACAGTTGTACTCAGATTATTTCTTGATACTCAGTTGAGTACTTAAAAAACTTTGAAGCATAAAGGGAGGAGTCTGTAAATTTAATGTTAATTTTGTTACTTAATCTTTTGTAACTTTTATTTTAAAGTTTAATTTGTGTATAGTATCGTGCAAGAACTGATGTGAACGTGAGAAGAAGAATTAGGTTAAGTTAGAAAGGGTAAACACGTGGTAGGAGAAATCAAACAACGTGCTAACAAACGTTTTTTTTAACAATAAACATCGACGAATATTACAGCGACGTATAGTATTTTTCCACATAATGCAATAAATAATAAATAACCCTCTAGGATGCTACCACAACTTACAACGTTTAAATAAGTTTCTTATTATTGCAAATTTGCTAAATTTGATGAAAATCAACAACTGAGGTTTTAATATCATTGCTAAAGGCGATTTTTTATAAAAACAAAAACTTAAGATACTATATGGTCATATAAGAATTTAGTTATAAATTATGGCTCTTTACCAAAATAAATCGTCGATGGTGAAAGTGAATCCTCTAGATCCAGTGGTCCTTTATTGGATTTTTGTTGGCTTAGAAAAAGAACTGGGAGTCGTTTTATTCTATCTGAAATTTATTCGCATTAACATTAGGGAAAAGAAAGAATTTAATGGTAATTACCTTGGTAGAATTTATAATTTACGAAAAACTCGGCAATTGGAATGAAAGAAAACCATCATTTAACTTAACCAGGCTGATATGAGCCATTGAAAACTATAGTGGTGCAAGCCAAAAAATTGAGTTCTTAAGAAAATAATTTTTTCTGCGTAAAGTGTTAACCGTACGAGAAATTTCCAAGAGATCGAAAAGATGGACAAAGGGTCAATGTATTCCCAGAAAAAAATGAATACGATGTAGCTATCCAGTGAAAAGTTCTGGTCATTCTTATATGAAGATGACCAAGAACTTACCACTTGCACTTTGTGGATAGACTTGAATGTTACATCAAAATAATCCTTGCCTTATTAAATAAATGCACAGTGAATTTCATTGAAATCCATTAAAGTATTCTTCAGATATAACGAATATCGTGTTTTTTTCAAGAACTTTGACCATCAATAGCGCCGAAACGAGACACTTTTTCCAAATAAATTTTTAGCCAAATCTTAATGTTTTGACCCAAAGAATGTCGTGCTACTATTTTTGACATTCATTTTCGGGACACCCTGTATATGTAGTACATACAAAATGGACGTAAAGTTGTCAACTCAACGGGAAACTGATTACACATCCAAAATATTAGCCACACATGGCAAAAATACCTAAGCATTATTCTTGAAATGCGGTCACGGCATAAATTCCTTTATCCCAAATTTAAATCTGTTGTTATTTCAAATTGTCAATTTTTTGACAAACCATTTTGGCGTTCAATCACTCATATGCGTATAAAGAGAGAAAAAGGCGGGAAGTTCTGATTGGCCAGAGTCAGGGCACAGAATAATAACATACAGAAGCGACGCTCTCGGCGGAACCTTTGATCTTTGTGTGGTCAATTTTCGTGACCTTCAGCCATCTTTTTGGTAATGTATTTCGCGGGAATTTTAAAATTTAAATACATATTTTATTTATTGCATTGTTTATGTTTGTATAATAAGCAGTTCTTATTTGTTTACTCTGTATATACACTAAAAACACCAAAATAAGTCTTTAAACAATTTGATTGAATATACAAAAAACAGCAATAAAAATCGCTAATCAATATAAGAATAACCAATGATTCTTTAAACACTCCGATTATACAGGAAGAACACTAGAAAAAGTCTTTAAACTCAGTAATTATTGAGAAAATAGCAATAAAAATCGCTAATCACCATAAGACTAACCAATAATTCGTCTTGTAATAGGCGCGTAATTTTGAGATGTCCATTACCAAAAAGATGGCTATCTCGGCCAAAATGAGTTTCGGCGGGAACCGAGAGTGTCGCTTCTGTATGTTATTATTCTGTGGTCAGGGAATGACCAGAAGTTGTCAAATTTGTTTATGTTTATGTATCTTTTCAAAATTTATCGGCTTACACATCGGTTAGCAATCTCTCCTTATTTAAAATAACATTAACATGACAATAACACCACTACTATCTACTGCTATTTTAAAAAGCTTGAAGTTTGTTATTCCCGCCATTTTGAGCAATTTTTAATGTTGGTACAATTTAGTGCATAATTCCCTAGAATCTGGTACAAAATTTTTAATCCCATGTGATTTTCAATGTATTGAAGAGAGAACGTAATTTATAAGGTTAAGGTTAGAGAGAAAGAGATAACGATTTCGGAGGCATATGTTTTCCCCTTCCACCCAGTAGAAAAGTACGTTTGGCTTTATTCGGCAAGCGGTTACATCCGATCGAATGGTTTATCGATTTTTATTGGTCTTCGAGGGTGGTCATTTGTATTGTTCATTTGCATTGGATTAATGTTAATGATTTGTTTTAAATATAGTCTTTCGGTAAATTTGGGTTAGAATAATTGAAAAATTTATTGATTTCGTATTGCAAAGTTTCTTCAAACATGTTTTTCTATGGCGAAACACTATTGGAACTGCTTGGTAGTTTTTGCTGGATAATAATAAATTTATCATTGTGTTTGATTTTTCTTTTGTTTTTCTTCTTGGTAGGTAGTGAGTCCAAGGGTATATTTTCTTCAATCTTTGAAGGATGTTTGTCGGATGCACATTCTTCCGGTTACGCAAAAGTAAATTATGGTGATTGCGATGGCAATATACAACGGTCCAATGGAAGTTGGAAGCCAAATATTGTGTGTTCGATCCTAGACGGCATTTCATAAGGGATTGTTAATTGACTGGCAAAATCTTTCAGATGATTCAATTGTTCCTTTATTATTTTTTTTCTTTAAAAACGTGCTGATGTGTCCGTAGGTACACCTTGAGTCTTCCTTCGAGGAGTGATTATTAACCCTTTCGGTACTGACGGGACATACAGGGTGAGAAACAAACGAAAGGGGTGGGTGTTTGGCATATTCTATGACTAAAAATTCATATAAATATAGGTCCGCAAATGCCTCCTAAGGGAGCCATAGTCCTTTGAAGGTGAGAAATGGTTTTTATTTAATATCTCAGGAACCGTTCAAGACAAAGCAATGCAACTTCATGTACGATTTATTATTAATAAGGGTTACTATTCTACAGTATTACTCAGAGCTAATTTCAACCACAAGCGTACGGTACCGGTACCGAAGGTGGGGCTATGTTTAATTTGTGTACTTTTGTCCTCTCCGGTTTCGCATGCTTATGGTTGAAATTAGTTTTGACTAATACTATAGAATAGTAACCCTTATTAATAATAAATCGTGTAATAATAATACGTGACGTTGCCTTCTTAGGAGGCATTTGCGGACCTATGTTTATGTATATGAACTTTTAGTCATAGAATAGGCTAAAGAATCACCCCCTTCCGTTTATTGTACCAGATGATTAGAAACACTGTAGGGGAAAGTATTGTACTTTGATCATAATGTACCTTGGATCAGTCTTCAGTTTCTTGACAGGTGCTGTCATATAATTGATTCTAATTTTACTAAAATGACGTTTATTATAATAGAATACGAACAAGTGAAACAGCGGTTACTCATGTGCTATTGTTTTCAGATAAAATAAATGTCAATTATTTTAGACCTAAAAGTAGGAAATTTTGATTTTATTATTTATTTTTTACAAGTTTCATTATTGTGTTTTGTGTTTGAAATCACACTTTACCTGAATCAATGCTTATTGTTGAGTAATTTGTTTTGGTATATTTTAATGTTTTATATAACCTAGAATATTGAGGAGGTTTTATTTGGAAAAACACACCATCGTGTACCTTGGATCAAAACAACGTCCTGTACCAGTAATCAATGATCATGGGTACAAGATATTGCAATTATCTCGTTCTTTGTTATAGGTCAGTATGCCACGAAGTAAAAACGGTTTAAAAAGAAATCCTATGGACACTGAGTCAATGAAAAGAGCCATTGAAGCTGTTACCGATGAATCTCCAGTGAAGAGATTATCGATAAGAGAAGCTTGTAAGGTTTTCAAAGTGAAATTCGCTACATTTGTACGACATCTTAAAGCATTCAAAAAATCTGGTACCACAAACTTTGAATATAAAGCCAACTATGCTGTCAAGAAGGTCTTTACGGTTGAAGAAGAACTAGAATTAGTTAATTACATTAAAACTATTTCAAAAATGAATTATGGCCTATCCAAAAAACAAGTTCGTGAATTGGCATATAAATTTGCTGTGGCAAATAGAAAAAAAATCCCTTCGACATGGAACGAAAATAAAATTGCAGGAGAAGAATNTGGGACTTGATAAACTAGGAAAAAAATGAAAAGCAAGAAGAAATTAATTTTGAACGAGCGACATTCGAAGTGGGGGAATATGTTTTGGTAGGATTTAGCAAAAAAAATGGACTGACGGTGTATTATGTAGGAAAAATTATTTCTAAAGATCAACGTGACTTTGAATACCAGCTTAGTTTCTACAAACGAATTGGAAATGGTAGCAAATTTGTGAAAGAATCTGAAGAAATATTTGATGTGGCAGCGGAAGATATTGTTTTAAAACTACCAACCCCAGTAGAATTAAGTAGATCGGCTAGAACTAATGGGGAGTTATGGTTTCAAATAGACTTTTCTAGTTTTAATGTTAAACGACTATTAATATATTTGATTTTCTGCAGAAAAATGTTGTTTTTCATACATATTATTCTTTTTATAAATAGAAGACTTTAATGATCCAAGGTACACTAGGGCGTGATCAATGGTACATTATGGTCTTGTACCATTAATCACATAACAATCAAATATAAAAATATTTTTTCATCCTGAATTGCTTAAAATTTCAATTCTCAAAAAGTACATCATGAGTAGGAATGATAGTGATATCAAAAGAGATTATTTTTAATGTTAAATTTTGAAAAACGGCCTTTACAAAAATTTCAATGTAAATTGTGATCCAAGGTACAACACTTTCCCCTATATGTCCCAGCGAATGCAAGTAATTACTACATAGTGGGTTTAAATCCTATTTAAATTGTATTGAATATTTGTTTATTAGATTATGTCAGTAATATATGTTTATTATGTTTGAATATTATTTTGTTTTGTAAATAAAACCGAACTTGTTAGTCATCAAGCGGGTTGACGATTTTTAACTTAAAATTTACCAACTGAAGAAAGATCGCGTGGCAAGTGTCGATTATTTGCCCAAAATCGCATTGAAAAACAATATGCATTATTTGTGATGTTCCTCTATGTAAAGAATTCTTTCATAAATGAAATTTATTTTAGTTTATAATAAATTATTTACTCCACACTCTACTGTTGGATCATACATATTTATATTAAAAATGTCATTACGATTTCAAATTTTCTTGACTACTTTACATTCCTTAATGCAACATATTTTCATCAAAAATACACATTTAAATTTAAAAAAATGCGTACCGGAAGGATTAATACGGCCCTATATCTCATAAATGACGAATTTTTAAGAAATGTTTTATTAAAATTTGTTAAGTAAATTGAACTTATTTCTTGATCTATTTGCCGTATCATTTTGGTAGCACGATTTCCAACCACCCTGTATTCATATTTAGTATTTTTCGCTTTCATTTAAAAATAACCCCATTTCCTTCTCTAAATTATTCAATATGACAATGACACCACTGATGAGTTTTAAAAAGTACCCCTGGTTATAAGTGTTAGAGTTGGTATCACTGGTCACTAATGACAAGTGACAGAAAAAGAGAGCGGAAAGGGGTGGATGTAAATTGACATTCTAACGGTTTGTGAATTCTTTTTTAATAAGATTTTAACACGTTGAGCGCCACGTGCTCACCAGTAGGGACACGTATCGAAACGAAAGTATCGATACTAGGTATCGGTATCGGAATCACAACGAATTATCGATACCTATCAATCTCGGAAGAATAAATATCGATACTTTGAAGTATCGATATCAAAATATCGATTGGTCGAAATAATCAAATTAATGCAAAATTGTAAAAAATTGTTGCCAGGTTGCTGGGCTGTCAAGTGATTGTTGCATAAATTTGGGAACACCACATAATGTTTACACACATATGTAAACATATTTTTATACTAGGCTAATTTAGAGCTCTATTAAGGCTCTATAGATGTGAGTATTCCTATCCGGCATTTTCGTTCCACCTGTCAATATATTTGATAGGTTGATGGTTTCATCTGTCCGTACAAATTTGTATGAACAAATCGTATCTTGGTTAATTAACAAAACGTTAATAATAACTTAATTAACAAAAGTTATTATTAACATTATGGGCCCTCGAAATTATCTTTAAAATATTTGATATACATATAAGAAATTTAATTCAATCCAGTAAAGTAACAATAATTCCATTTATTAATGAATGTTTCTATCAACAAATATTACCTATTACCTNGTTTAAAAAATCGAAGTGTTTTATGATTAAAAGTGTTAATTAAAATTACTTGTTGTTAAAATAGACTATTTAATTAATGTGTTTTTGGAAAGCAATCAAGAATTAGTGTTTACATTGAACGTTATTCATATTTATCATATTTTCCCGAAGTTCCGCCAATGATGTATTGCGGGTTGCTGACTTATAGGAAGTCACGTGGTTTTCAATCATTTCTGAAAGCACGGTACTAAAACGAAAATGTTAATAAATGTAGCGTTTCTATTTTAATGTTAATGTAATAATTTTGGAAAACAAATTATTTCTGAGCATTTCTTAATTTTATTTTAGAAAATAGCGGTATACCCTTTTTCTAGTCTTAAGATGCCTAATTATAGTTAAAGATAAACAACATTTCAGAAATATTGAATACCTAAAAATTAGTGGGGCATGGTTTTTTTTACAGAATAAAGCACGTTCAAACCAGGTTTGTTAGACTTCTCAAGCTAACCTATTACCAAAATAAATATTAGTAGTAGTGGCAACACTGGGCGAATATGACGTTTGACCGTTGACAGAGTTGACATACGCTTGGGCACCGCATTTTTACCCTTCCCTTGCTTGTGTGTAATTGATATTTTTCTGTTTCCTTCATTATAGAATATATAATAAGAACTACAGGAATAAATATTTCTCTTAGATGTAAAGTGACAAACTGCTCATAAAATGGCAGATTTAGTTCAAGAATTATACAAAAAATACGAAGTTCTCACAGACGCTAAAGATAAAATATCTGAGGTTAGTTTACAATGCCTTGATACAAGTTTGATGATTAAAGTTAATTATTCTGTATTTATAGCATTCTGCCGAATATTTGGAATGTATAGAAGCGACCAGGGGCGGACCCCAAGAGAAAAAGCTCGCCGCACAAATTATATGGAAATTTTTCAAACATTTTCCATCTTATCAAGATCAAGCTTTAAATGCTCTTCTAGATTTGTGCGAAGATAATGATCCGGAAATTGTTATTTGTGCGATGAAGGTTTTACCATCGCTATGTAAAGACAACAAAGAATATGTGACAAATATCGCCAGTATTTTAACACAATTGCTCCAACTTGAAGAACAAGGATACATAGTAGCTTGCAATTCCTTAACACAAGTTTTTAGAGAAGACCCAATCAACTCCACTAAAGGTATTTTAAGCAATATTCAATTAACAGGAGAAGATGGATTGAGAGACAAAATAGTTCACTTTTTATATAAAAAGTTGGCCAAAATTACTGGAAAAAATTCTGCTGAATTAGAAGATCTTCTAATCAATCAAGGAAAAAAGATTTTACAGGTTTGTCCTTAATTTATTAACTTGGAGCTAATTTTTTAGTTTGTTTATTATAGGATTGCACATCTGAGGAATTCATGATCATAATGAACTATCTGTTAACTTCTAAACTGGCCAGAACTCCACAAGGACCACAAGAATTGATAAAACTTGTTTCTCAAAAAATTGAAATTGACGAACCTTTCGAACCACTTGAAGAAGGTACTCACAATACAGACAGATTAGTCTTGGGCATGGAATGCATCATTTCTTTGTTTAATGTAAGTTTAATTATAATTTCATTGAGATTGACGTATGGGAATGTTTTTTGTAATTATAATGTAAATTCTAGGCAAACAATGATTCTGCAAAATTTGTTAACTATTACTGCACTCAAGTGCTACCCCAATGCCAGAAAATTCTAACTTTAGACGACGGAGAACAACTACAACTGAGAGTTTTCCAACAACTTGCTCTACTGTCTGCTCACTGTGGAAATATTGAAAACATTAATGAAGTTCTCCTGCAGCTCTTTGAAAAATTAAAGGTAACTGATAATACCCTTAAATACTTTCTATATCTACAGAAACCTTGTTTTGCAGGAATTCATGGTACTTCCACCTGAAAATGTGGACATTAATAACGTCCCAGATCTGGAATTTACAACTGTCGAATGCTTACTGTATGCTTTCCATAAGTTGGCTCGAAAGCATCCAGAATTTCTCACAAACGACGCCGAACGACTAAAGGATTTTCGTGTGCGACTTCAGTATTTTGCTAGAGGTGTTCAGGGCTGTAAACGTAGCCTGGAAAATAACTTTTCGAAGAAAGAAGATTTAAATGATGCAGACCTAAACAAAGTTAAATTAGCTCCTATAGTACTGAACAATATCAATACCATTATTAAGGACTTATTTTATCAGCCACCGTTGTATAAATGCAACGTTCAACTTTCCTTCAAAAAAGATAATACAATTATGAGTATTTCAGTATGTAACATTTCGAAAATTGCATTAAATATTTCATATAAATTTTGTTTCGTAGGCAAATCAAGCTAACACTACTTCAGGAGCTATAAAGCGGCATGTACCAATTACTTTCGACTCAACCAACGGAACTAATACCAAACAAGTAAGATCGACTAAACCCGGGGAAGACAGGAGGATTTATCAACCACCAACTGGAAAATTCAGTAACACTTTTGGTAAGAAGAGGGGTACGCGTTATTGGTTTATTTTAATAACAATTAAACATTTAGGTAATAGAACTAATACTAGAGGCAACTGGAGAAGAGGAAGCAACAAGGTTGGTGGACGAAACTGGAGAAATTAATTTCAGATTATAACAGCTTACAGATTTAACTATCAGACATTTATAGGTAGGTAGGTATTCCAAGTTAAATTCTCCAAAATAACAATCACTGAAGAAATTATGTTTGTAGAATTAGGAAATTGAAAATTTGTTTTAGAGAATTTGGCTTTTTAATTTTTTTACATTTTAAACAGGTTAGGACAACTCATCTGCGTGAGACTCCAATATTTTTCAGTTATTCTGTAATAATTGCTTGAATTTTCTAATATATGTGTTTATGTAGAGTATTTTAAGAACATTATTCATTAATTTAAAAAACACTTAATAATCAAGAGCACATATCAATGCTACTCCTCGCTTAATCCAGTGGGGTTCAGGTTTTTCGCATGGCACCTCTATAGCTAACACATAATTGGTGGAATGGCCTGTTGTAGATAATGTTCCAGCTCTGGTCAGTGTTTTATAAACAGGACACTCGTATACTGCTGGAGGACGCTGATGATTTTCCTCGGGAATTAACCATATTACAGGCATATCTTGAAAAATGTTTTGCAAGTTTATTTATACAGGGTGTGTATCAGAGTTGGGCAAAATGTAATCGATTACAATTACTTGATTACAAAAAGTAATCAGTAATCACAAATTATTATTATTATTATTATTTTTGCACTTTTTTATTCTACTGCCAAAATTCTTTATTAGAGTTATAGAAAATTCGACTTATAGGAGTTCAACTATAATAGTAGTAGATTACATTTTACCTAATTCCGTTTACTCTAAATTACAATAATTAATTACTTGTAATCGAAATTACGTTTTAAAATAGTAATTATGATTACTTGTCATTATTTTTGTAATCAATTACATTTATAATCGTTTACGCCCAACTTTGGTGTGTATAAATTGACGAAAAAGCTTCACGTGGTGATGTTCGTCAAGAAATTCTGAATCGAAAACCATAATACAAAAATGCTCTAAGATGTATCGCATTTTTTCTAGAAGCATCCAAACTTAAAAATCTATATGAATAATAATGATTCACATCAATATTTGCGAATGAAAAACATTAAAATAGCAGTTAAACATAAGTTTTTAATGCATTGTATTTATAAGTGGTGCTTCTCTATCTCATAATTTTGTTTCAAAATCTCTTGAATACCTAACTTTATTAAAAAAAAACAATTTGGCAGCATGGATCATTTGTGACATCCTTCTTTCAAATTTAAAATTTTAAAAATTTATTATTATATGATAGTAAATAATAAAAAAGGTGTTCATAATTGAAAATGACAAAATTAAAAAAAAATTATTGTAAATTTTGCTCCAAAATTTATAATAATAGTCATAGCAGAACCAAAAAAACATCACATTATTTTGATTTTGCATCTTATGTTATTTTACACGGTTGCCAAAGGTATGCTTCTTTGAAATGGCTCCACAACACAGGGAAAGCATATTACAACATTTTCATATTAAGGTTTTCAATTCAGAATTTCTTGACGAACATCACCATGTGAAGCTTTTTCGTCAATTTATACACAATGTATTTAAAACAGAACCATTACCTGTATAAAGTTCTTTTGGTATAGATTCGTCTAAAATCATTTTCGTGTTATTCCAGCGTGCCCCTTCAAGAAACAAGCCTCTAATACAGCATCCATCTGCAGGTCTTTCAGTAGGAGAATAATTTAACACTTTAAAAGAAAAATTTATTGTGTCTATAGACACGATGTATTTTCTTGCAAAATTTTGAAGAGTTCCAGTTAGGAAAGCTTGCGGAAAATAGAAACCTGATATCCAGAATATTGGTGGTATGCCATTGTTCACCCATTTGTTGAGAAATTTACATCTAGCAATCAGATCAGAAACCCATGAACCTACATAAAAAAGTAAATTTACTTTCAAATTAATGAGGAATTATTTGTATACCTAAAGGCTTTAAAGATGGATAAGCTTTAGTTGCCCACAATTCAGGTACTAAATTTGTGAATAAACTCAAAAACATTTTCTCCAAACTTTCTGACATAACAACTAATCCTTTTAAGGCTTTAAGTAAGTCCAATAAAGATGATTTTATTACAACTAATAATTTATTGTATCGTATGCCTTCTTGAATGAGGACGGTGTTTAAAGATTCTTCATAGAGAACTGGATATCTATATAAAAAATATCATTAAAAAACTATAATGATCATTCTTCAATCCTATACCTTTGAGCTATCATTTCAAGATCAAATAATGTCGGTAATTGATCAAGTATACTATTGCACACTGAAGTTGTAATCTCTTCTTGGCTAGAAGCGGCTCCTCCAACCATTTTCGGTTGCAACAACAGTAGGGTTAACAAACATTTGTAAGTTTGAGATTGGGCAAATGTTATATCAGCATTTTGATGCATCCCAAATAATTCGGGATCGTCATTTATTGGGAACGTTTTAATGTAATCCATATAATCCATAAACAAGGATGTGACGGGCAATTGATGGTAGTAATTGTCCTTGTCGAACACGTAATTTGCATTAACCACTTCAGGTTTATAATAATCGGCCAGGACGTTCATTAAACACCTTCGGTCCCAATCGTCAGTGACTCTTCCTCCATAGTTAATTTGGCCGGCTGTATAAGTTAGCACCTAAATACCCGAAAATCGTGCAATTATTCATTTTAACTACGGAAATATTTAGTTGCCTTAAAGGGAACATCGTTGTATTCTAATAAAAACATGTGCAATTGGGACAAACAAATTTTCAAATCGCCGTCGGTGAACTCATAAGGGATGTTGAACCCCAAAGGGCCGAATTTGCGTCGTTCCAATAAAACTCCATGGAAAAGGCAAAGTGAAAACGTGAGCAATTTGAAGTTAGGGGCCTTTTTATTCTCCGATTGGATAAAGTCAGTAAAATCGGATACTTGATTTAAATAGGCTCGTAGAATGTTTGCTTTTATACCTTGAAGTTATCGTCGTTTAAGGTCAATTTAGACGGTCAGTTCCCGTTGTCCGTTCAGTTTCAGGTTCAATTCATTTGTCAGATCAGTTCCAAAAACCGCAACTTTTTTAGATGATCAGTTCAGTTGTCCATTTAATTTGACTTTTTTTGATAGTCGTGCATAGTTCAGTTATGGATGAAGATTGTCTAATTGCATTAGGTTTAGCCTAAGGGCTACAAAACCCAAGAAAAAATAGAAGTAAATGGAGCAAAGTTTAGCTAGAGAACAGACAATAACTGTCTCATTTAAATTTAACTAGACAATCTTCGTCCATGACTGAACTATGCACGACTGTCAAATTAAATGGACAACTGAATTGATCATCTAAAAATATCGCGATTTTTGGAACTGATCTGACAAATGAATTGAATCTGAAATTGAACGGACAACGGAAACTGACCGTCTAAAATGGCCTTTACAGGTAATAGTAGTTATTAAAAATTATTTATGTGTTACCTGATGGGGGTTCGATGGTCATTTTGCTGCCATTTTGCAAGATTGATACAGGAAAGTGTGGAGAAGGTGTTGAAGTTAACCAAATCCTAAAATCTCTATGTACAACATCAGGAGGAATAGTTTCAATTATACGTTCAAGACTAGGCATCCAGCTAGGAGCCAAATGGCAATTCTACAAAATTACTTTAGTAAACGTATCAATTTCCAATAGACCTTTTCGTACTTGAAAGAAAACCCAGAAACCCACTTCTATAGCTTCCTTAATCATTTTCTCCGCTCGAGGGCCTTGTCCTTGTCCCAAAGAAATCGAAAACATTCGTTTTCCCATTCTCATCCTGTCAGCGAATTTGTATAGATCAGCAGCCGGATCAGTACCAGTAGACAAGACAAAGATCAAAGGAACAACAGGACCTGATTCTTTAAACATAGCAGCGAGATCGGACGATTGTGGTTCAATGAATTGCTGGCCCAGATTTTGAGATAAAAAGTCTTGCATTGCATTAGTTACTTTATCTGGACGTAAACTTTTCAAAACAATCATTTTTTGGAAATCGTCTAAGGTTGATTCGAAAGGTCTTGGCAATGTTTCCCTTTCAAAAATCTTGAAGTCAGCTAAAGAAACTCTTTTTTTTTCTTTACCTATGGGGTTCTGAACTGTCAAATATCGCTTTATAATAATTGATATTTTCGCTAAAGGAATCAACGAATGATCGGAATTTCGGTAACACCTCTAAGGCCAAAATTTCATTCCAGGCTTTATTAGATAACCAAGTGGGAGCGGGATTGGTCACATCCTAAAACAACATTGAATATTTGGTTTCAGTATAGGGATACAATTTGAAGCGTCAGACTCTTAGAGGGGATCCTCCGGCGAGAAAGTGTTGCCACTCATGAGGATTAATCTTATTTTCATCCATCAAAATCCTAATGCACATTAAAAAGGCAAAGTGAAGCTTGTGTTTTTCAAACAGGCTCCTGCACACGTTGCCAAATAAATTGAACGTGAAATGTTCATTGATTGTTGTCACTCGTTGGTGTATATTGTCTGTTACGTAAATAATAAATAACAAAAAATACATAAATGAGGCCAGAATAAAAATAATTCAAACAACTTGTTTTTACCGCTTTTTTCCGTTTCGGCCATGGTCGTTATAAAAATGTTAATAAACCATTCTAAGGAATATTGGTACATCGGATCGACGTTAGACAAATCAGCCAAGCAGAAGAATAAAATCTGCGCCCGATTTGCCACGGGAATGTATAGGGACCTCGTGTTGTCAATGTCGATTTGAGTAATTTCAGCCGCTTCCACTTTATTCTGGAAATTCCCTCGATTGAATCCAATTTTAAATCTTTAACATAAATCTACCTTTATATCTTCGCTTTTAACTTTCGACGCTTCTAGTGTGATAATAAAATCTAAATCGTCCAAAGGTGACCCTTCTGATGAACTTAATTTCATTAGAATACGGTCCTGGATATCTTTGAGTTCACGTTTCATTTGAGCTACTCCGACTACAATTTGACTTCTTTGCTCTTCTAAATCCGGACGTTCCTGCATAACTACCAAAGCTAGGAGTTGATCTTGTAATCCTCTATAATATTGAAAATTTTTATAACTTCATGTGAATTTAAATGGGAAGCTTACGTCGGGACTACGGTAAAGTTAACAAGTAAAACTTTAATGGATACCTCGGGTGTATAATGAGGATTGGGCAGTTTTGTTGTTATATAAAGTTTGAAATTGTTGTCGTAAGGCACCACAACATCCCCTAATTTAACAACCATTGTACCTGAATGACCAAATAATTCTAAAATGTTTTGTTATTTTATTTATAGCGAAAGGTAAACCGCTTAGATTGTATATCTGTTTCATAAGAATAGGGTCCAAGGCAGGATCCAATTCCAATCCAACATTTTCTATTAAAACGGGCTTTCCGAATCTTATGGCAGACTCCATGGTCCGCATCAAGTCCTTATCAGACAATTTACATATGGATATAGCTTGCGTTTTTCCCTTAGAAAACAATGCGGTTAAGAGAAATTTGTTTTTAAATATTTTTTGTTAAACCGTATTTTTGACCCATTTATTTGCTTGTCCTTGGGGATCGATAAACAAGGGCCATCGCCTCGAACAGGAGACCAAAACCGCGTTTTCAGTGGACAAATAATCTCTTGGTAATCCATCTAGTTGCCATAAACGTATTTGAACTGGTTCCCCCAGTATAGCAACTGCATTACAATTTTTAGTGTAAGGAATTTCGCATTCCTAAAACGTTTCTCATAACATTACTAAAAACAGTCTAATTCATGACAAATTGTTACTTCGATTAGCTTAACCCAGGCGGCAAACAAGTTTTTTCGATATTGGTCAGTAAATGGTGTGATATAAGCGACGCATCCAGAACTAATCAGCACATCACCAGTTACGTTGATAACATTAGCTTCTATATTTTGAATTGTTTCGCTCCATCTAGAAACAAAATATTGATTTAAAGTCTTAAAGCATTTTGCAATTTTCAACCGAATTCTTTCATCAGCTAATCCAAAAATCAGACGAACAGCTCTATTCATTCTCTCCTCACAAACGGCAATGCTCTGTTCTTTTTCCTCTTTGAAAGCGACTTTTGCATTTAATTGCTCCTGTAATCTCTCCAAACGTTCCATTACTTCTTGCATCTTTGCTTTGGCTTCGGCTAGAGCTTTTTCTGTTTTCTCTAATTCTTCTTTAGCCTTCTTTAGAGCTGCTTTTTTGGGGGCAACTGCTAAATTCACGAAATAGAATTTATACATGGCATGAACCCATATACAAAACGAAGTACAAGCTTTCGAGACCTAAAGGGAATTTAATTAAATATGTTCGCTAAATAAAAAGTTCCGGTTTACTTTCGCAATTTTAGTGGGCGTGAAGTCGGGATCTTCGACATACTTTTTTAGTTTTTCAATCATCTCCTCAGTAATCGAGTCCTTATCGAAATTCATGAGAGAAGCTAAAAATAGACCCGGATCGACGAGCATATTTCTTCCAGTTTCCCAATAATCTAATATTTTTTCTCCTGGTCTTAGTCCAGGAATCTGTATTGCAAAGAGAAATTATAAAATCATTGAAAATATCTAAAGGGACCTTGTTAGGCTTAATATTTTTAACTATGCAAATTGACTCAATAACATAAACCACTCCAGCCGGTGGTCTTTTCATTGACCGCACTTCAATAATGTCGTTCTTGTTAAGAGATTTTAAACTTTGTTCGGCCTCTAATAATGCGGGCATGGCCTCATCTAGAATTTAATTGCTTTAATGCCATATAATCTAATGGTACTGGAAATATAAGGAATAAAAAATGAATGGGAGACACCTAAATCTTTCTGAGCATCTTCTGCTATTAGTTGCGTTGCCAATGTCATTTTAATAGCTTCTTCTTCTTCCCGTTCGACAATTTCCTTTGTTTCCTCAGCTACAATCTACCAAAATTTGTTTATCAACTGTTTAATTCTTATATTATTTTGCTAATTTACCGTGTCTGCGGCAATGATGGCTATCATTTCTTCAGCATCTTTCGCTGCTATTTCCAGCGCAGGTTTCATTTCTCTTAATTGTTCTTGAAGCACCTTTACTTCATCCGAGGTACTTTGCAATTTTGACAGTCCTTAATTCATGCTTTCAACTGCTTCAATTTAATCATTATTTTTTTAATTTATTACCAGTTTTAAGTCTTCCAACGCCCTCGGTTAGAGATCCTTTTTTCTTATTCATCAATTCAGTGTAACTGGACAACAATTCCAGATACGATGTAGGAGTAACATAATTATGCCGGGAAAGTTCTTGTAAATATCTCTCACTGGCTTCGACCACGCTAGCATGCATAAATTGAAAAACTACAACGATTCCATGGAGAACTTTTTCCGACACATTCAAGTCCTCTACTTCTTTAAGGAATTGAAAAGCTACTGACTGCAGAAAAGCTTGTCAAAATAAATCAATAACAATATTTCACTTGACTCACCTGCAAAGCTGAGTCCGGCCAAGGACAGAACCAGTCAATCGTACAACAATTAACTAATGCGGGAAATTGTCTAAGCCGTGCCCGAAAGATTTCTCCTATAGGACTTCATATAACAAGAATTTTTACAAAGCAACACACTTGTTTTGAAGCAAATACCTCATAGTAATTACTGAATGCAAATTTGATCTGACTTGTTTTTGATAAACCGAAAACAAGATTGATTTCGTCGCAGGTAAGCCCAGTTCCTGGACAGTGCCTTTCATATTCTGATAAATTTTATCCAATTCATCAGGTTGATAAATATTAGGGACGTCTCCAGAATTCAAAATGTTGTTTAAATCTTCTAGAAAAGATTCAGATTTAATCTGAAACAATCAAAAACACCATTAATAGTTGTTTTTCTCATTTGTATACAGGATTACTTGTGTATCCGAAAATAAAAAGACTGTCTCCCTTTTTTGTAATCCCGCGTTAAGCATTAATTTTTTACGTCTTCCCTCCAGTCGTATGTTGCATATGCTTTTGTTAATTCGATTTGAAAGCACGTATACTCAGCAATAAAGGCTGATAATCGTGTTAAACTTTGTCGACCTAAAAATAAATTTTATAGATTTACCATTAAAAAATTGTTTTAAATTTGTTAATTTACCAGATCCTCCCATGCCTAATAGAAGAGCATTGCCCATTGGCTGCCTAATAATTCTAACTATTCTACAAACATGAGAAATGGCATCTAAGAATAAAACTAGCTTCATTGGTTTGGTACTTTGTAGATTGTATTCACTTAAATAATAATTTAATGCCTCTTCTAATTGTTGAAAATCAGTTATTTGGACGTAAGGGCCCATATCCACTTGTGGGTCCAAAAAATCGCCGAATAAGATAGGTTGTTTTCCAAGAGTTTCTTCAGGGTTCAAATGGTAAAAAGTTGAAATTTGATTTTTGAGAAGATTTTCGAACCAAAGGCGATCTTCATCGTTAACTAAACGATCTTGATATACTCGACAACATTCGTGATACCACAATTTCAACACTGCTTCGATATTCTGTTAAAACAAAAGAATCAGAATCATGTAAATTTATTGGAAATCGTATAAAACTAGTTTATTATTGTTTGACTGCAACTATACAGACTGTTCGATAGTTTGATACAAATCTATAAAGGAGTAATGAACGGAGGCTTTTTGAACTGATTTAAACAAACATACGTATACAGCAAGTGTGTAATTTTGCTTGATAATTGGGAAATTTTATTATTTCTTTTTTTTCGAAAAATACCAAATTACAAAAAGTTCTGCTTTACATAAAACCTATTTTTCTACAAAAATCATACAGATATGTTGCATAAGGGGGGGGACGTAAAATAATAAAACCTAATTTGCGAAAGTGCAAAATATTAGGAATTAATACTTTTAAGATAGTAAAATTTGCAAATATTAACTTGTGAATAAAAGCTCGTATTAGTAGCATTTATAAAGGCTTACTTTTTATTTATTTTACATAATTTTCACATAAATTTGATTTCGGAAGAAAGACAAGAATTAAAAGTTAAGCGTTAAGCAACACAACCATACCTACGTAGATATAAGGTGTCTGTGTATTTAATATTAGCTAACCTAAACCTAAAGAAAATTAACAAAAACAAACATACATTAATTAATTTTTGTGAGACTACCATTATTTTCTGTTCATTTTATAAGATTTCGTTTAAATTTACGAACTGAATTTAATAAATAAGACTTCTACAAATTTTCACATTCTCGTCTTATCCGACGTTGTAAATCTATTCGGCTCGAAGGTGACTTTTATATACTTTTTCTGTAAATACTCCCCATAAGAAATAATCAAGGGAAATGAGATCTGGCGAACCGGTTTATCAGTGACAATAAGCGAAGTTTCGATCGGTAGTCCTTCCAATCCATCTGCTAGGAAAATTTGTATTCAGCTAATTTCAAGCTTAATGGGAAAAATAACATGGAGCTCCATCCAGCTGGAAAATGATGTTCTTTCTGGTTTTTATAGGTCTTTCCCCCCAGGAAATGTAAATGTGCCGGATCACTAATATTATTGTTGAAAAAAATTCGTCCAAATTTTTATCTGCTTTTAACGGCTAATAAGTATGGCATTTTCCTTGTAATCCTAATGTTTACCCACTTTTTTCCGAAATCAAATAATTAAAATTGAATATACAGAGTGATCTCAAATTAAATATAGCAACTACGGTTTAAAAATGCAGCATAAAGGAGCAGTAAAAATGGGGCGCCTAAAGCAGTTTTTAATTTATAATCTACATCTGTATATGACACAAACTCGAAATATCATTCTTTTGCCAGTAAATACAGACAACAGGTCAGATTTGAAATCTGAACGCGACCGTCGCAAATAGGGTGGTGAGATATAAAATAATCCAGAACTTTCCAGATTTTTTAAATTTTTGATCAATTATTATGCAATTTTCAAGATTTTTACATTAAAAAGTTGTTTTAGAATTTTTTTTGAAAACTAGACCATTTTTAAATAAGTAGGAGTTCAAATTTCATTACACTCAAAAAAGTATTTGAAAATGGATTATTTGAAGTGCGAAATAATGTCATAAGCCAAAGGGTTGACTGTTGACTGTATTTAGCGGCAAAACTATGATAAGTGTATACAATTTCGATTTTGTGTCATGTACGGATCTAGAAGCATAAATTAAAAATCGTTTTAGAAGCCTCATGTTTACAAGATCGTAGCATCATTATGCTGTATTTTTGAACCATAGTTAATGTGACATTTTTACATTATTTTTGGACGTAGAATATGTGATTAAATTTTCTGTATTATAATTCGGAACACCCTATATATTAATTTTTGTAAAATATTGTATCTAATGGCACGATTAAATTAGATTTTCCTAGGACCAATATGTGGTGACAGTAAAATTATGACGTCCATTTTTTCAAAAACACTTCATTTTGATTTATTTTCTCGCTCATGGACTCACAAAACTTCATCCGCCTAAAGTAATCGGATGGGAAAATTTCTTGAGTAGTTATTAACTTCAATAACTTATAACCGTGTTTTTTAAAATATGCTTAATTGCTCGGCCAGGAATGTCAAATTTTTATACAATTTAGTTGCTGGAGCAGGACTCGTTTGCTCCCACAAAGGCACATACATTCTCGTTCCTCTCGGTTTTTTTTTCTGGAATAGGATGAGCATCATGATCATCGTGATAGCATTTACCACAATGGTTAATGCATCTTGATTTCTCAAAATGCTGAAAAATTCTTAAAATTAAAGTAGGTACTCGTTGGAATTTGTTGATCAGGGTAAAAAATGTAAACTTTCTAATAACTTCATCGGCACTATCAGCAATTAGATACTCTTTAATAACATTAATTTTTTGCTCTGGAGAATAGATATTTTCTTAAATAGGTATGTATCAGTTAATTATTTCGCGAATAAAGAGTAAATGACCTTGTATATGTTTTGCATGTACTCATATCCGATCCGCTAATTCATTCGATTTTTATTGATCGTCGAAAATGTTCGGAGATCGTAATCGGAATCTGGAAAGGCAGTAGAAAAAAGTGGGAGAAAACAGTTTCTCTGTTTCTCTATTTAACTTTAGAGATGTATTTTACGTTATCTTTTCATTGCATTAAAATTGTACCCTGTGAAAAATTTTGCCAGTAGTGTCTATTATTGGAAAGGTTTCGTATAAGTATGACTTTCAATTCATAAACAACTATTTATTACTTCCATATAAAGAACGAAGTTGTATTTGTTTGTGGCCAAACGGATGGGCAAAGAAAAACTGTTTGTATACCATCGGATAATCGTTCAAAAAGTCCCTTAAGAATGTGTTTACAGAATCGGAATCGAATCTTTGAAATAAAAAGTTATGGGCAATTTTCAAAATGGCTGAAAATCAGAAAATGCCCTCTTTCTATCTTGGTTAAGGATAAAGATATAGCAGTGCAGTTTTTTCCATTTTGCAGTTTTTAAAAAAGAAACTTTACAAAATAGTTATTTTCTCAATAATTTGATCAATCAATTTGAACCACCCTGTCCATAGCTATGTCTAATTAAAGAAGTTCTTCTTTTATTGCCTCCCTAAAGATTTGCATCAATTCAAATCAATGACATGGAAATTGCAACAAGTAGGAGGGATAGGAATTTATTGATTAAACTCCAAATACTTTGCAAGCATAAGAATTAATTTATTTTCTTAATACGTTTCTTCAATTGAGAATTTAAGAATTGTCAAAAGTGTTTACATTTTTTTAGTTTACCATTAGTTCATGTTATAAAATTTATTAACAAACAATTTTCTGTCAGAATTTTTCAGATTGTCCAATATTTATGAATGTAAAATTATTTCTAATTAACTTAAAAAATGATAATTTAATTAGCAGAATCAAGAGGGTAGTGTACTACCAATCCGGAAAAACCAACATCAAATAGTAATAATAATAAAAATCATGATTTTGAGAAATATGATTACTACATGGGCATTGACCCAGGAATAAGTAGTCAACTACTTTGGTACCTGCTTTCTCTTGATGACGAGATAAATACTGTTCTAAAATCAGCAATGTTTAATTAGAGTTTATGCCGAGAACGGGCACTTCATCGTAAACGGTGCGAACTTTTGGTCGCCATGAAATAGAATTGTTGGAGTACCGGAAAAATACCAAATATTATTTAAACATCGTAGTGAGTAATAAATATTTTAACAGATAATCTGGGAATTTGAAATTCATTAAATATTGTTTAAGATATTTCAATGTATCTCAATGTTTTTATTCGCTTAAATGTGTTGCTCGCCTCAAGTTCGATGCGCATATACAACATCGCTGGACTATTGATAATTTAGTGAATGAGTTAGTGCTAGTAAATCATTCAGGTACAACTTTGGTATGTTTTGGTAACAACATTTTCCATCTTGGATTTTTCTATGGGCAAAATTTAATGACAAATGTTGTTAAATTCTCGCAGAAAGTGACAGAGTGTGAGATGTCGCATTATCAACATGAACGAGTTTTGGTCGTTTAGGTGTTGCTCGCAATGTGTTCAGATGATGTTCATGCCACCTACACATCCGAAAGTGGCAGATGATGATTGTATAACGATCGCAGACAATTGATAAAGACAAAACAATTAGTTTACAGATAGACTCACAAATCAGAAAAATTAAAATGAAAAAAAAACAGGGATTTATATACAAACCTAAAGGCAACAACGTCTATTTTAGAAAATATAATCATAATTGTAAAAAAATAAATATTAACTTAAAAATGAACTGTGCCACCAATGAGATTTTTCTCCTTTAACGCGTTCACTACCGATGGCACACCATATGTGCCACCTGTACATTTGATTAGATGTCTAGTTCACATGTCTGGCCTCTTACGTACATACCGAAAATGTGATCGGTACTGAAAGTGTTAATATCTGAATAACTGGGAATCGATGTTACATATAGTAAAATTCCATTTTACTGTCTGTTTTCTATTTGCCCGATAAAAATATTGTTAACCAAAACAAATACATATAATTAATATATGAAAAATAAAATAACTATGAATTATAACATGGTATTCAAATAATTTGAGTGCATTTGTGGTCAATTATAGAAAAACATTATTTTACCTTTCACAAGTAAAATGAAATACACAAAGTACCACATAGATACAAATAATTCTGAAGTTAATTAGAAACCCTCTGAACGATAATTAATAGGAAAATTGACGCTATATTTCATTAAAATAATGAAATATGTATTCAATATAAAAATTTAAAACTCAATATTTTTCCTTAGAACTAGAACTTAGAAAAAGTTTCTATATTTCCTTGTTGAATACATTAACTGGACAATATACAGTTGAAACGGCGAGTCATACCCCGTGCGTCATAACTTATACGTCATTAATTTCATATGAATCGAATTGAAAATACGGGGGGAAAAAAAGTTTGTAAATTTTGGTAGTGGCTATCGTCTCGTCTCAGGAGATGAATAATTAAAAATTTAGTTCACTATCTTGTGCCGTATGGACACCACAGATAACTATAAGCTATATACAGTGGCGGAGATGTGGATATCATGTATTATTAAATTTGTATGGAAAAAAATGAAAAAAAAAG
>JABRWK010000073.1:8970-21327 GCA_013372445.1 Hypothenemus hampei
CAGACCCACCTATAACCATTATTTACATAAGACCTACGTTAATTTCACACCTAGTGACGTCAATCGAGTTTATAAGTTACGATTTTACCCAACCAAATGTAACTTTACCTTGTTTCCTGCAAGTTGCTGTGTGCTCAACCTCTAATAATTAACTTTTCATTTAAATGGCATAACATTTTAGAAAAATCAAAATGATGGGTAAATTTGGTAATATTAACCCTTAACCAGCAATCTCGGTCCCACTGACTGCTATCAATATGTAAAACTTTTATATTTTCGTGTAACCTCGCTGGTTAAGGGTTGTCAAGTCATTAGTCACGCCGACATGAAAGCATTGAAAATTGTTTTTAACTATTTTCGTTGGATTGATATGCTCGATTCGGTAAATATTGATATATGAGATACTAAAAATATCTTATTTATTCATCTATTAAGTAAAACATTTACAGATAATAATTGGTAACATTTTTAGATAAGAAACAATTGAAGGATGGAAGTTCAAAACCATCTAATTGTAAGTGCTATTGTCCAAGTCTTCAAAATAAGGAGTTTTTAATTGAAATTTTAAACTGCACTTACATAGAACACTATCTCTTTACAGTACTTTTGAAAAGTAAGGAATACAATCAGTAAAAGATTTAGATAAATCTTGACCAGCAATCATTCGCACCTGAAAAATTTTATTTTCCGTAATAATATTCAAATATACAGGACGTGTCATGTGGAAAATATAACAACAGCATCGTCTTTTTTTAAAATAGTAACCTCTGTTTTCTTTACAGATTATTAGGTGATCCTTTATATGGATACTATTTCGCCACCAGGTACAGTAAATTCATACTGAAATAATATTTTTCCACTATGGCACTATTTGAATCGCACTCGCACTAAAATGTTTTTTCGCTTTTTTACATATAAAAAGATAAATTTCAATATGGTTTATACAATAAATATTTCGGGAAAATCGATCTCCAAATTTAAAAAAATATAATGTTTTAAAAATGAAAAATTGCAAGACAATAGCTACTTCAACACAACGATATTTGTAGAATGGCATTTTGTTAAAAATCAACAAAATAGTTTAAAAAAATGATCTGCTGTTCTTCATCACTACAATACGAAGATCAATGCAGTTTTATTTTATCAAAAGTGTATCTTCTTCATATGGAGTACGAACCGGTTTTAGTATTTTGAGTTGATTTAATTAATTTCTTAATTTCATCTTCATTTTATCCTCCATTATGATTAACCAAAGCAATTTTACACAACTGCAAGAATTATGTAACACCGACAGCAATTTTGTGAAGCTGATAATTTTTTCCGATGTTACTACATTTATTTTAAACGGGCATGTCAACAGATAAAACTCTCGTCGTTAGACTACGGAAAGTCCTCACTAAATGATACAATGTTCTAACATCCTCAAAAACTTAATGTCTGGTGTACCATAGTAAATGATGGAGTTTTTGGTCCTTATTGTTTTGACGCCAAATTAACTGATCAAACCTATTTAAAATTTCTTGAATTGGAATTCATTGCAGCACGAACAACCTTTGTACCCAAATCCTCTGGAACACAATATTCCAAAGAGAAACTTATATTTTCAGCAAGATGGAGTTTTCTCCTCATTTTATATCTGTTTAGATGATATTCTTCTAAATCGCTGATAGAATGAAAAGGGCCACTGGAATGGACCTGTTCAATTACCAGACCTGACTTCCCTCGATTATGTTTATAGGGTTATTTAAAAAGTAAAATGTACTCCATCCCTTTATTAATTTTGCATAATTTAAAGAGTAGAATTCAAGAAGTTCGAAGGATCTCTCTTGAAATTATTGATAATGTGCAACGGGAGTATATTTACATATTTATCAACCTTCACACTGTCAGGTGGTTAATGATACACAATTTGAACAGGTTATTTAGTTATTTCCATCTAATATTTCATTTTTAAAACATTATATTTTTTTAAATTTAAAGGTCAATTTTCCTGAAATATGAACGATCCGAGAATATTCCCTCTACGCTATGAGAAATTATGTGATGTCATTACATTGATGACACTGTTACCTTGTTTGTTTCTAACAATTTAATATATTATTAGAAACAAATCAACAATTGTTATCTATATACATAATATTATAATATTATTATGTATAGAGATAACGAATAATAAATATTTGGTCGCTATTAAACTTAATAATTTCTATCTAAAATAGGAAATTCCTAAATGAGGCGTTGAAAACCAGAGTGGACCAACCCACAAGTTTTTTAATTTTTAGTTATATGCAAGTTTTGATAGCTCAAATCATTCATTTCATGTTGCAAATTGTACCATCTGATAGTAAAATTTTCTTCCACAGATATCATCAGTGATTGTATTTGATCCAAATTGAAATTTTAGGCAACCCTAATAACCAAAGTGGATTATAATATTAAATAATAATATTTTTGTTTTAATAACCTATATCAGTATCAACTTCATATAAAAAAAAACATTTAACTTAAACCGATAAATCATTTACAAAAAAAATAACAAAATATGGCATTTTATAAAATCCTAATATTTATTATTTCATTATTTTGGGGTTGGTCCACTCTGATTTTCAACGCCTCAAGTAAAAAGCTGTTCTATTTGACAACATATTACAAATTGAAATTAAAAAAAAAACAATTTTTTTACTTTATACACACCAATATTGCGATATGCGCAAATGGCTGAATTATTTAAAAAGCTTAGAATTAGGTCTGTGTGAGCATTATCAGATTTCAAGTTATATTTGACTAGTTGTACATCATACTAACGGAGATATTAGGTTATAATCCTAAATAGGAATAAATGACTACTCTTGAGCTCGGAGACGAACCTTTTAGAACCGGAAGAACTTGTCTTGTATATGGAGTAGTCTACCACAAAGAACGAACGGGCTGTAGAGTATATGAGTATAAGTCTAAATATAATACCACATTCTTCATCAAACCGAGATTATAACCAATGCAACCTGCAAGTTGCAAATATATATTTATACCGATAGCCAAGCAGCATTAAATAATCTAATTTCATATAGAATCCCGTCAAGGTTCTATTGCATATAAAATTTTCAAATGCTAGCAGAAGCTAACATGACGAATCAACTGTCTCAAACTCTGCGTATACATATAGGAGAAATATGCATTTGGATTTGATACATCTAAAGTGAAAAACATATTCAATAACCGATCATGGGCTCTTGCCAATGATGTCCGCATCGCTAATAAATCCAAATGTAGGTTTATAAAATATAATGATCTCTCATATTATATGCCTGCCAACTACAGACTTCAATTTTTATAATTATCTGGACATAGGAGACGTATAATAAAGTATGTCGGCTTATTTTAGTATATGATCCAGATCACTGGTGTCACTAAACTCGAAAGTTCTGCACGATAAATCGTTGGTCTAAATAATAGCCAACAGAGAATATTTTCTCTCTTTGAAATAAAAAATAAAAAGCATATTACAGATGTATCAAAAATAGCTGTTTATATAATTAAATGTTTTCATTACTAATTCTAAATTTGATTTTCTTAGCAGCTACCCAACTTTGACCTTTTTGTAAATTTTTCTAACTATTTTTTACAATAATCTAATTAGGATACCAATGTATATTGTTATCCTGTTCTCACATTTGTGCTGCCTGAGTGTGCAGAATGCACAGTATAAAATGTTTAAGGCAATTTGTTATAACTAATGAACTTCTTTTTCAATTTCTTAATAATTCCCCAAGAGGGACTAATAATAAATATACCAGCTGGGTTTTACTTCACCTTGAATTCACTTTAATATTAGGTCACACAAATAAAAATCGAATACCTGCTATAAAGTGATAATAGAATTTGTTTTATTTAAAAGTATTTACCACAAGTATTAATACGTTTATCCCACTGGGAGACGAGCCGATCAATTCCAGTCTTTTAGAAAGAAGTAGGTCGTTGACGGATCCACAAACTTACCCACTCTTGCACTTCCTCGTCCAATTGAAACCATTGTCCATATAGATTCCAGTAAAGTCATGATGCTCTCACCTCTGCTTATTGACTTCGTAGAGCATGGAGTCATAATCATTGCGAACCATTATGCAGACACGTTGCAGAAATTGCGGTACGCTATAAAGTCAAAACGTCCTAAAGGATGACATTCGCGGACGTCGGTTTATTTCAAACGAGGAAGTGCAAGAGTGGGTAAGTTTGTAAATGCGTCAGCGACCTATTTCTTCCTACAAGATTGAAATTCATCGCTTCATCCCCAATTGGATAAATATATTATCATTTGTGGCAATTACTTTTAAATAAAACAAATTCCATTATCACTTTGTAGCAGATGTTTGGTTTTTATTTAATTGACCTAATAACTAAAACTTATTTTTTAACTTTGCCTTACTTTATCCAATATCTTGTCAATAATCCTATACCCTGTATCTTTTTAGCTCATATACCTACCCCAATATCTCTGTCGATCCTTCGATGTTTATTGACAGTTAACAGAGGTGCCGTTAGGCCTAATTTTGTTGCGCACGCATATATGTTATTTTAGTTTAAATACAATTTTAATTATTATTACCATACAATCTGTTAAATAACAATTTTAGAAGGTGACAAAATTGGTACAGGGTGTCCCAATTTCGTTGTATTTACAGAATTTCTCTCTTATTATTACAGATAAAATAATGAGGTTTTCACGACACTGTCCTACTTTTACGTAAAATAAATAACAAATAAATAGGTTTTATCTAGTACTTTTGGTTTCTGAGATACAGAGCTATTTTAAAAACTTCTCATTTTAGGATCCCTCTTGTATTTCAGGTGTTTTATAATTTATCGAAATTGTAAAAACAACTTTTTATAAATCTTTTAACTCAGAAACCAGAGACGTAATTGGTATGTTTTCTAAAACGCTAGTTTATGAAATAGTATAGCTCCAACTTATATTTTTTTAATTGAGTGACTCAGTAAGTTTTATGTTCATTGATTTTGTTTTTATGCAAGAATTTCAAAAATATATAATTATCTATAATAAGTTTTTTTAATAAGATGGAAAACATTGATTTATCCTTTATAATTATTTTATTTATTTATTTTTTAATTTTATTACTTTCTGAATTAATAAGTTAGTCATAATTTAAACAAGTGAAACGTGGTATCAATTTTATCAAATATTAGTGTCTATGAAAACTTTAGTGAAATTTAGTCGCAATTTGTCTTAATCCTTAAAGTGCACAGTGGTGCGTATTCGCATTAACTAAAATTTCAAATTACTATATCTTGTTTACCAAAAAATATTCAGCGCTTACATTAGAATTATAGAAAAATGCGTATAGTCTACTGTAAACATTATAGTACAATTTGCTATACGGAAATTCCTTTATTTCTCACTAAATTATGAACAATAGCAAATTCAAAATCCCAATTTGCAGTAGATAGTATGTCCTTTACGTTATAAAAAGGAATTGTGCACTTTAAGGGTTAATTATTGTTTTTTTACCAACGATTTTGAATTAATTAAATAAATAATGTATTTGACTTCCGAAAAATTAATGGATACGGGCGCGAGTGAAAAAAATTATATTTGCTTATGGCAAGCCTTTATAAACAATCACTTTCGCAAAGACGTTAACCTCATAAAGAAGCTTTTAAAAATTTATTGGAACGCTTTTCTCCGACAGAAAATGTGGCTTATCAAAAATCCAAACGCATAAAAACTGTATTTATAGAAGAAACTAAAAGGAGTTATGCTGAAAGTAACTGAAAATTCAAACAGCAATTTCAAATCAAATAGATATTTTCCATTTTTCCAAATTTCCTATCAAATGAATTATCCCCACTGTGCTTAAGAATGGAATGTGATAATGATGGAGCTCCTGTTCACCATAACACAGCAATTTATTACTATTTAAATAATGAATTTCAAAATAGGTAGATCGGAAAGAATGTTTCATATGGAGTTATTTTAAAAATGTAATATACATACAATATTTTTCCAACAACAAAAGATAATAAGAAGCAGCGAATCGTCCAAATATTTAAAAACGTTGCCAATTATGTGTTAAATAATGTGAACGTGTCATTCGAAAAACAGATTGAAACCTGTTTGAACATAAATGGAAGCCATATTGAACAGAGAGAACCTCATTAAATCATCTATTGATTATTCGTAGGCCTTTTGTACTTTATTTGTGTCTGGACTTAGACCCTTTCATAAATGTACAATTTTATTTGCTGTTAAAAAGTAGAAGCTTCATTTCATTTCAGTGTAGAATGGTTTGATGGAGTCCTTATATTGTATTTTTTTATCAGAAATAAACCATCAATATTTGTTATTTTGTTCGTCCAACAACCATTCATTTCTTTATATTTTTATTTTCTATTTTTCCCCGTTGGAAGTTAATGTCACTTCTACGAGTAAATTAATATCGACATTTAAGCAGTTGGTTCGGCCTTTCAAGATAAATATTTTAGACGTGAATAAAATTTAAATGAAAATTTGTTGTCACTTATAGGAATTTGTTATTCAAAAATATTAATAGTGAGCACCTCCAATGTTTGTATTTTGATTTAAATTATAATAGAAATTTATTTTATAATTTTTTAAATAATCAACACATTCTGTAGGCGTAGAGTAGAACGGAGCGTTTTTGTCTTTTTGACATTAAAGCTTCAATATGCATCTTAGAGGATTGCCATTGTAGATGTAGAAAGCTAATGACAGACCGTTTAATTTATGACAGACTAAGATAGCTGAATGATTATGGTGTTATTTGGGAAACAAGAAACAGCAACACAAAATTTTTTCCGCATATCGGAATTTTTTTAGTGATTGGTTGTTATGGAAAACCATAAGAAACAAAGGATTTTATAAATATAACGTGTGCTGAAAGTCATCACGTCTTTTGTTTGGTGAATTTCTATTTTGATTATCATATGATTTAAAAAAAAAATATTGAATAAAGAATATGAACAACAGAATGGCTGGGGGAAGGGGTTCTCATATTGAAGAGAACTGCTAACCTACCCTATCTAATCCACTTTCAGGCCGATTTAATGACTGTATTATGGAAAGTGTAGATTTATTTTACGAAAAATCATGTGATAAATCATATAGTCTGAATACAGTTTAAGAGAAAATGCTGAAAATTGTTTTTAAATTTCTGTGATGGTTGCAAGGGGGTCCTTTACTTTTTTAGGGCTAAGAAAAATAGTCATTTTTCTCTTAATTTTCTATAGAAAACTGGTACCGAAAATGTATTCATTGTAAAGTGGGAACAATTGAGAACAATGTTGATACATGACTTTTTACTGTAGTTATAAAAATAAAAGGTGGGTAAAAAACTGTCAACTTTTTCAATAAATAAATATATCTAAAGTCGAGTTTACATTATGTGTTTTATCATATAACTTCTCATATGATTTATTGTAATGATGAATTTACTTACGCACACTATACAAAAAGTTATATGAAACGACATTTGTTATTAGTGGAAATCTGAAACCATTAAATCGTCGCGACTGACTTATAATATGAGAAATCTTATGATAAATTATATGATAAGTTATGTATATGATAAAACATAAAATGTAAACTCAACTTAATTCTGAAGCTCCCGAGCCGATTTTATTCAAATAAGTTCCCATTTAAAGAGAACGCTTTATTTTAATAAAAGGATGTAAAACCATTTTAATTTTATTACTGCGGTGCCCGTCAAGAGTCGCAATATGACTAGGTAAAAAATAATTGTACTTTTCTCAGAAATTTTAAATGCAAAATTCAAAAACAGGAATAAACGAGGAGGGTAATAAAAAAAATCTATCGTCAATATCATTTGAGCCGTTGAAAGCCAAAGTGGTGTAAATCCAAAAATTGAGAATTTCCGATAACAACAGATTCAAATGGGGGATATAGAAATCTATGCCGTGACCGAATTTTAGGAATAATACTTATGTATTTTTGCCATAACTGTGGTTTATAATTTGGGTGTGTAATCAGTTTCCTGTTGAGTTGACAACTTTACGTCCATTTATTTCAAAACTCAATTTTTTGACTTACACCACTCTGGCTTTTAACGGCTCATCTATAGAATTGGAAATATAGATAAAAATATCTCATAGTTGCTAATGTAAATGTTTGATTAAAACTTTTTTTTTCTCTTTTTTAAAACGAAAAAACGTTTAAAAAATATGTAAAGTAATAATATGTACATATTTTAAAGTGAAATAAAATTAAAATATTATTTGCTATTGTTACAACGTATTTAATACCCCAATTTCTCCTATTTTATCCAAAGGTTGAATTTGAGATACCCTAAAATTAAAAAAAAAAACATTAATAAAATCTCACTGCAAATAAAGATTTTATATGGGTGTCCCTCTTTTAAGTGACTTACATCCCATATATCAGTCGTGTTATGGCAAAATATGCTATCTACCTTTTTTGAGATTTTACGAGAGAGGCAAAAACAATTTTGTGTTTATATAATTATAAATGTAGGTCACCATATACATATAAAGGATCCAGGGGAAGAAAAATGACTGTCACAAAAATGTAAAATAGGGAAAATCACGTTTTTAAGTTTTTGTCATTAATCATTTTCAGTTAAGTAAAACAAAAACCACTCATATTTTTTACTATGTATTATCGTTTTTTTAATTTTTAATTTTAATACGTTTAATTACGCGTGGTCACTGTAAACGTATATAGCGCTGTTAACCCACTTTTGATGATTTTGTGACATTCATCTTTTTTTCCCTGTACCCTTCATATCATTGCCATTTTACTTTTTATTGTCATTTTTTGGCAACTGAATCCACTGAATTTACTTAGAGTATACTTTATTTTGTGATCATTTAATGTAAAAAAATAAATTAAAAAAAAAAATGTAGATAGCATGTTTTGTCATAACACTACTGATATACATATAGGATAAGTTTGTATAATGGTTTACCAGAAACAGCTTGACTCGAAATAAATCGATTTAGTTAAACTTGCCTTAGTCCAAAAGTTAATAATAACGGAGCTACAAAGTGTCTTTGAAAAAATACATATATCACATTTTTTTTAATACATTCCGAGCATTTCGAGCTAATTTTATGAAATTTCGTATTAGGAAGTCTTTTGTGATGGGAAATTCAAATTTATCGACGATCTAGGTGTGTCTTCTAGAGGGTGCCACAAACGGTCATTAGAAGACTTTTAAATCGCTAAAACATTTTTGTGCCACGGCATATGTCACTTTGAACTGGAAAAACCTTTTTTCCTATCTTTTCTGCATAAAAAAGGTATGCCTTATTGATGTTGCTGGAAGCAACGATTTCCGATAAAAACGCATCTAAAGCTGATCATGCATGCAAATTGCCAGTGAGTCGAAAGCTATTGTTAGGGTTTGCAAATTTTCTTGATGATTTTCTTGCGATTTAATTTTTAGTAAGATACAAAAATATAAAAATATATATTTTTTTGTAGAGAATAATGGTAAATAATAATGAGAAATCGCAAACCTAACAATAGCTTTCGATTCACTCTGACAATTTGCATGCATGATCAGCTTTAGATGCGCTTTTATCCTAAATCGCCGTTTCTAGCTTCCGCGCTTCTATCAATAAACTATGTCTTTTTTAAGCTGAAACGGTAGGGAAAAGATTTTCCAGTCCAATATGACATAATATGTCATATTATGTTGTGGCATAAAAACATTTAGCGATTTGACAGTATTTTAATGACTGCTTGTGACGCCCTCTAGAAGAAACAACTAAATCATTGATAAATTTGAATTTCGCATCGCCAAAAAAATTCAAAATTTCGTGAAATTAGTTCAAAGTCATCGAAATATATTAAAGAAAACGTGATATATTTTTTGACACACTGTGGTTCAGTTATTATCAACTTTACAAAAAAAAGAACAATTATTTGTTGACTTAGCAATTCGGGAAGAAGAAATGTGAAGCTAAACTTGTTGACTAATTACAATGAATTGAAATTTCTATAAAGTGATTCTAACTTAGCACATCAAGTTAAACTTTTATGTTTTAAGCAAAGTACCTGCAGTTCATTTTTATGGATTCAGTGATAGGGAAGCAATTCGTGTGTACTACAGTAAAACGTAGATACAAATTCAATATTCATATTTGTCGGTTTAGCGTGTCAGGACATGATTTGAAACTATTTTTGTGTGAGGAAACACTAACATACTCTTTTTAACTTAACCAGATTTATTAAAAAATTCTAAACCAACTTGTGAGAGATATTGTTTAAACAAGATGACATTAAACACATGAATTTAGAGTTTGTTATGTTAACACCGATACAACTTTTAAAATATTTAAAAATATTTAAAAATATTTGTATAGAGTGTTGGACTGATAAATATGGCTTTTTCGTTACTATTAAACAACAATTAATTCAATTTGAGTTGATACTGAAGCAAATTTGTTGGTTCACAATCGCTGTTCCGCGGAAATTCAGTGTTCAGCAAACCTCTTCGAAATTTTCCGCAAAAAAAATTGCATAACTTGACAACACGTCTTATTTTAATAAATTATTACTTTTGTTTCGTCCCATGTAGTAAACTTTTGATTCAATTTTTTAACGTATAACACCCTGGTAATATTTTGCAGATTAAATTTGGGTCACCCTATATAAACGATTTAATAAAGATGGTGCTCCCCTATTTTCCTATTCAAAAGTGTTCCGCCACCACAAAAAGTTTAAGAAATACTGTTCTAAAAAATGTCTCACTGTATAATTTGATTTGTTAATAAACAGATTATAATATTTAAACCTTTAAAGAAATCTAAATTAAAAAAGAAAATGTTAGTGTGAGAAAGACTCAAAACTTAAAAGAAAAATCATAAACATTGCATGATCAATAAGAAAAAATATTTAGCTATGGAATTCGAACGAAATGAAAATAATATCGCAATAAATTGAATTTAATTCCTTTAACCATATCTCTTTAAAAAATTGTTAAAAATGCATTTGTCAACAATGTCATCAGCGACTAGAAAATTTGCAAAAATGTTTTCTAATAGGAAAAGATTTATACCATAAATATTGATGCTCCTCCTCGTTTATCGCACAACACAGGAAAAACTGAAAAATAATTTATATACAGTGTGTCTATGGATAAACCTAATTATACTTGTAAATTTCCTTAATTTTCATTTTAATAAAAAAAAAGTCATTCTTTATATAAGATTTTGCTTCTTCGAAAAAGGGAATTACTATGTATATGTAAAACTTTGAAATAAAAAATTTGCTGCAAAAAAACTAGAATAACCATTTTCCTTTTAGACAAAGTACCTGTTTGGTTCATAATTCGGTAAAATGTTACTAAACAAAATTGCTCAGAACAAAAAAATTATGATTCCGTTCAAAAATTTCAGGAAGATCTGCCTATTTTGATTGAGACATTACTTTTTAAATTGAACAAAAAAGTCATGTTTAGTTTTATTTTAACGCTTTCTAAATTTCTAAGTTATAAAGATAGATTGAGTCTGTTTGAATTAAGAAAATTTGTTTTCTATCTAAAAAATAACGTTTTAATCAATGTAGGTAGTCTTCCTGAAATTTTGAAGGGCGTCATAATTTTTCATTTTAAACAATTTTTTTAGTAACATTTTGTCTAATTATTTAGCTTCAACCCTATTATGTGCCTTTAATCCTATTTTATCTAAAAGGAAAAAAATTATTCTTATTTTTCTGCTATAGTATATATGTATAAACATAGATATATGTATATGTATATACATAGGTATATGTATATGTATGTATTTCGAAATTTTAAATATAGCTATTGATTTTTCAGAAAAAGTATAACGTTTCATGTAGAATCACTTTTTCTTAAATGTAAAATAATGAATTTTACAAGTATAGTTAGGTCTATTCGTGGACACACTGTATTTCAATACTTCAAATGTAACAAATACAATTTTTTTTTTGCTAAATAAAGAACTCTAAGCCCATTGCTGTTACGAGATCGGCATTCAGTGATTAGGTAGTGATCAAGCTTCTTTCCTACGTTGACGTTTAGGCATTGGCAACTCTTGGCTTCATTCGCTGAAACAATTTTAAGACAAAACTCTGAGTATGGATGCTAAAAATGATTTTCCATTGTACGTCGTGAGATGTTCAATAACTAGTGAGATCTGTCCCCGACAAGCTGGAAATCCAAGCAATATCGCGCCAAGCAGGATGCAACTATCCACCTCGCTGGAAGTCTCATATGACACAGTTTTAATCAGAGGGTGGAAAACCTACCCCGATCTTGACGTGACCCGGTGGAAACCCAACCAGTCCAACAAACCAATTTATTAACGAGCAAAACA
>JABRWK010000073.1:37476-60763 GCA_013372445.1 Hypothenemus hampei
AACAAAGTGGACTATTTTTTATTGAATGTCTTTTTTTTGTAACAATTCAATAAATATTAGAAAAACTGTTATATTTGGCAAAACTGCTTCAATTTTCGTTTATAATTTAGTGAAAATTGCTTAAATTAGCTTTCGTAAGGGACAAGCTAGATATGAAATATTAAGTGGTGCTATAGTTATGCACATCAGTGTAGGTCGACATACATCAGAAAATAAGTGGAAATAATTTATAGATTACGAAGGTGAGTAACCCCTCCTAAAAAAATCTATATAAAAATAATAATAATAGTATAGTATAATCAAATACGAGTAATCTACGGGTAAAACGATGAATGTCACAAAACTGTAAAATCAATATATTCGTAGTTATTCAACCCTTTTACTCGATTTGTTGAAGTAAAATAAGTTGACGGGGTTAGAAACAAAAGGATACAAGTGTACTTTTTCATAAAATTGAGTTTTGTATAGATTTGGGTAGGTAGTTAAAAATCTAAATTTGTATATGGCATGAACAAACAAATTAATTTGATACATGTAGTGCCATGCATTAGTCAGAGAAAATTACATGTAATTGAAAATGTCATAAAGCAAAAAACTTTAACGTTGAATACATATTTCCACTTTTATATTTTTTGCACTTGTACCCTTTTGCTTCTAATTCCTTCAATTGATATTTTACGGTTCTCGGTATTTTTACCTGGTCTTAATAGCGTAATTCATACCACAATCAAAGTAAAATTACATGGTAAAGTTAACTAAATTTTCATCCTCTTGTGACATTCATCGTTTATCCTCTAGAGCTTTCGTATGCAGAAGAAGTAAAATATCCGGGAAAAACTCTTGATACTAAACTGAAATGGAAAATGGAAATGGAGAAATGGAAAAGGAAGAATTGAGTTTAAAATATATTCAATGTGAATTGAAATGAAATTGCACAAAATTCTAAACTATCAATACGTAATAAAATTTTAATCGCTACAAATTAAATGCTCAGTATTATACACAAATGCAATGTTCACATTTTCATTATTTTATTGTAATGCTCAGTAAAAATGCTTAATTCTCAGTAAAACGAATTTTCCTATGTTAATTACTGCGCATTCAGCACTTTTTACTGAGCAGTTAGTATTTTTTAATGGGCAAAATGCCATATAATACCTATCTAATTTTAATTTACAACTATTTTACGAGTACAACTTTGCTACTATACGGAAGAAAACAATAAATAGAATAAACTTTCCAGAATAAAGTATTAAAAATTATAATAAAATCAGGATGATACCTACGTAGTACGTACTCAATAGATAGATATATTTATAGACAGAAAAATTAGAAAACTGGAATTCCAACCGTCTCTCGGTTTTCAGTTCCATCAAATAATGAATGGTTAAAACAAAAATGGATGTTTCGAAAGGAAAGCAATTGTTTCTTGTATGATTACAGTTGTGTTACTTTGTACATTTGTAAGTAACAAAGAAAAAAGGCACAAACATCGAAAAGGTGTAAAGAATAGTACACATATATGTATGTAAAGAAACAATGACCTGAGAAACTATACCTTAAATTTTAAAAACAGCGCAGCTTATGTTTGTGAAAATAGAAAACAAATCTGTTAATTGTGCAAATACCTCCTTAGGCGAGTTTTGCAGGATAAAATTTTCTTCAAACAACTAATGTAAAGAAAATAATTCAATATCTATAAAGTTCCCAGTTCATTTCTTCCCAACATCAAAAAAAAGTTTTTCCATCGTAAAATCTTTATTTTGTTAGGGTTTTCATCATTCTTTATAGAAGATTAATGGTATATTTTGCCGAAAACACTTTATCCATTCGTTCTATTTACACACATATTTTTCCAATTTTCGCATTACGTTCTATCGCAACAACATATCGATCTAAAGGTTTTAGTTAGTTTCCCTGAATAACTTTAAAACGTATTAACTACTTACCCATATAAGAATAGGATAAATATAAACAAGTTAAAACCACAGCCTGAAGGTCTTGTTCGCATTCGACGTCCTCCTCTACCAAGTCTCTAACAAGCATATAAACGAATACTATATTAGCAGGGTTGATAAAAGGAACGTCCTGAAAATAAAAATGAAAATCAAATAAACAAATTATATTTATTGTAAATAGATGTATTATTACATATGCTATTCGCAATTAAATCTGACAATCAGTTTAAATCTAATCGTCGATATACTATAGGGTGTTTGAGAAGTAATGGATTAAAAAAAAAAGGTGATAGCCAAGGTAATTTGCAATCGCAAAAGTATAATAAATAGTGGTCTGTGTCTCAACCGTTTTTCATTTTTGTATTTTTGTAAAAATCTAGATACCTCAGACAATTAAAACAGGATATATTACAGAATGAAAATCTAATTAAATAAAAACTTGAAACTATATTTATAGGTAATACTTAGATCCCTTGCCAGTTGCTTTAAAAACTTTTTTCCCATTTATCTAAAAGCAGCAATAATTTTTTTACATATAATTGGTTTGTTAGAAAGCGAAAACAATTTTTAATTAAATTTGAACTAAAGAACAGTGTAACAAAAGGGAATCAATATTTTAAAAAACATTTACATTTTATTGTATGCACTTTAATGATCTATCACTTCTAAAGATAACTTTAAAATTATATTTTTACATCAAGTTAAAAAATAAAGATGGCTCTAGTCAGATATCACTTAATCAGATTTTGTGTTTGAGACACTCTATATAATATACCGATATAAGATTCATTCACGTGCATACGATATTACTTAAGGCTTCTTTATATGTGTAAACCTTAAAGGGTTTCAATATTGGTTACTATAACAGTTATGACATAAAATCCCTTAACAATTTCCCTGTTGAATGTATATACGAGTATATACTTGGCCGAACATTTCTTTTAAAAGAAAACGTATTAAGTATTAAGGAGAAATAATCAATTTTTCCTTCGCTCGACATTAAACAATAACAGGGTTTATTGAAATTACCTACGTTACATTTTTCAATGATACTTGAGTAAACATGCAATGGAAATATAAAGACGAAACGACTAAATTGGCTAAACAAATTTTTCTGTTTAGTCTGTGTGTTTAGTGTCATGAGTTCATGATGATGCCAGTAATAATTGAATGTAATTTAAAATTTTTAATACTCTCACTTTACTTTTTTGAACTAATTTGAATTTTTTATTAAACCTGTGCTGCAAACTACTACCTGTATACTTCCTAGGATTAAAATTTAATAAAATGTATGCACATATAAGTATATTCAAACTGTTCTGAAATAAAACAATCAAACGTGTTCGAAATTCGCTATTTTCACATTCACATATGTATAAACAAATTTAATAAAATCACTAGATCCTTAACTGAAACGTATAAATTATATTTATAATCGAACAAAATGCTATATTATCTGCATATTATTTCAGTTAAAAATAATATTTTCTGGTGACAATTATAACCGATTTTTAGAAGCTCTTAAAAATATAACATTAAAAATATCGACTTAATACAAAAATAAAATCAACCAGTTTTCGTCTACACCAACACAGATACACTTGCTTAAATTTTGTATAATGATTTGTCGATTTTCTCGTCATTAGAAAGAACAAGAAGATAAATATAAAATTACTTAGTTTTACCTGCATTGAAAATGGTAAAAATTATATAAATAACAATATGGTCGTGGTAAACTAAAATCACCTAAGAAAAAATATAAAATTTATAAAAATGCATAGATTTGCTCTAATTTTGAAAAAAATGAATCTTCAGGAAAATAATATTTTATCTTTTATACATGACTGTATTTCATTGATACACAGATTTAGTAATAATATGGAAAATGCAAAGTACACAAATGGTTGTACCTTAGTCCATAGAAAAAAATTTAAAACAATTGAACCTTAGTACAACCAAACAAAACTAAATACTACAACTTCTTTAAATTCTAATTAACATTATATTCCTCAAAACTTACATCAAAATATAATGTTGGACAGTGTCGATCAGTTCATTTAATTTTTTGCGTGGAAGGTAACTTGCAAACTAAAGCACCAATAGACAATATTAACCAATAATAATAATTGTACATTCCGAAAATGTACTTTTTATTTGTACTTTGATGCTCTCCGAGGTACGCAGTCTGCATATGATACAATATTTATAATAATCAATGTAAGACGCTGTAAGCTGAATCTGACTAAATATTTCAGAAAATTAAAACTCCTCGATTAAATTTACCGATTAACATAAAGCCGATGAATGCTGATTCAAATAATATTTACTTTTACACCTGCTAAACAAGATTGTGCTACAATTTTAGATAGATTCTTTCTTATTGCTAGATAGAAGTGGCAAGTCGATATACGTGCCATTTTAGTGCGGAGCTAAAAAATAAAGGTAAAAGACTAAAAAAAAAAACTTTAACGGAGATTGGCACTGCTTCATATGGTCCAAGCTACGATATGATCCAAGGGACAACATCTTCTCCTACCATGGTGTGTGAATATTAATACTAATTTGGTATATTTTATAATTTTAAGGCTACAATTAGCGTAAAGGTAGTCTTAGGATTAGTTTGGCATTACAAAACAGGAAAAAAGGAAAGTAAAGGGAAGGTAAGATAAGGCAAGGTAGAGGGACCGCCACTTTTTTTAGATTTCCAATTATATTTGTCGAAAATGATTGTTTCTGGAATCTTGCTGCTCAGTTCACTTTAAGGTACTGAGTTACCGTACCTTTTTGTATAATAAAAAAGCTAAGAACAGAAGTATTTGCAATTTTTTGAAAACGTACACTTATGTGCCAATATTCTTTTTTGATTTGAAGAACCTTCCTTAAATGAACGTAATTATAAACCGAAACACTATAATCTGATGCTACAATTTTTTTTCCTTACTAGCGATGACCATTCTAAGATCAATTCATATCCAGCCACCGAAAACTGTACAATGTTGGAAAATGAATTGCTATATGTAAAAATTCCATTTATTGTTTGCCTAAAAAATTATCCATTTATCCTTTGAAAATTTTGTTAAAAAGAGAGCTCTCCCAATAAACAATTCATCAATGTCGTAAATATGAAATGATGTTTTGTATTATTATTAAATTGCCCTCCATTTTTTTGGACGATGCGTTGCAAACCATCCGTTGCCGAAACGCTCTCAATACGTAGATAATACAGACCAACAACCAAAAAGCTGTTTGCACCATTCCACCTTTATTATACTTTATATTTTTGGGTATGCTGAATTCGAAAACAATACCGAAATTGCTGTATCACATTAAAATTTCGAGATATTTATGTCTAAATAATGAAAGTTTTAAATTGACTTCAAGATTTTATAACTGATGAACAATTTCCGTTAATAATCCTTGAAATATATTGAAATCGACTTAAAACAGCGTTTTTTGACTAATTAAACTTAAATGGTCTCGAAATTCTGATGTAATACAGCAATTTCGGTGTCATTTTCCAATTTACTACATCCAAAAACATATAGTGCAGGTAGAATAGTACAAACAACTTTCACAAAGTTTAATTTTGTAGGTCTGTGTAATATACATAGAGTTAATTAAAAAAGTCTCTAAGCACTACCTGCATTATATACGTTTTGTTCATTAGTTTTAATCTGGTGATTTAAATTATGAAATAACATGCCTAAAATAACAATTGCAGCTTTGCCAATACAAAATTCAATCAAAAATATCTGTTAAATATTTTATTAAAACGTTACATCGTTACTAATAAAAATATATTGTCAAAAATTATAATAAAAATGTCTCTATATTAAAAAAAATTGAAAATTAATTGAAAACCTATTATGTATTCAACTGTAATTAATCAATTCGCTTATAATTTGTTAAAAAGAAAATAAATTATTCATTTTCGGACCAATTGTTTAATGTGGCACCTATTATAACAAGTTTTGGAGTGAAATTCTAAGGTATAAGCTAAAAATGAGTGAAAGAATTTGTAAAATTTCAATACAATTCGAAATATTTTAATTTATTTGTTGGAAAAATTTTTAATCGTTCCAACTGACCCAAAAACAATTTGAGTGACTCCAAAACAAGAATAAAGATCTTAAAACTGTAAGAGAAAAAAACTCATACATATTTTGTATAGAACAGTTTATTGAGACCGCAATAATCGCATATAAACGTGCGTATAAACGCATAATCGAAACAAATTCGATACTAGAGGAGCCAATCATAAGAAATTGTTAACATTTGCCAGAGCATACGTGTACAGACCTCCTAAATTTTAAAAAACTATAATTTTTATCCCCGTATTTATAGTTTAGTCTTAGACTTAAGTCCGATTCAAATGAAAGTTTGGCGAGTCAAGTTGTTTCTCAATCTCAAGATTACATACGCTTTACAACACAACTTGTCAATTTTATATTATTTTATCCGTTTAATTTATTGAACCGCGATTATTTACTTTTGTAAGCCTCAATTGTATCAACGGTAACAAAACGTCACGGACAATGCCTTTTTTAAATATGTAACGCCAGTTAAATTGCTGGTTGTTATAGATATCGAATGGATTGGTAGCATCTCGTATATACCTAAATATCAAATAGACAAGTCAAGAGCTAGCTTGTGAATTACTCAAGTTGTGCTGTAAAGCGTATGTAATCTTGAGATTGAGAAACGACTTGACTCGATAAACCTTGACTTGAATCGGACTTAAGTCTAAAACAGGACCATAAGTACAGGCATTACTTTCGAAACTAAAGTCAGACTTTTTGAATCAAGCATCATTTTGACGAAAGAAGAATATGTATTACATTGAATATAAAAAAAATATTTTACCGGGAAATAAAATGATGAAAGTGTTTTGTTTTAGATATCCCTGTTACCTGGAGAAGTAGAAAACTTAAATTATACCTATTAATTATACAACTGATCAATCTTTATGTAAATGTTTTATGACAAAATCTTAGATAAAGTCTGAAGGAATTAAGACTTCAAGGTAGATCCAACTTCCCACAAAATAACGATTCAGAACATAATATAAACTTGGTATGGGAAAGGATGATCTATAATGTACGAAACAAGCTCCATATCCCTTCGCATAAACCGATGTTAACCCCATTACAGATTTATTGGAGAAATAAAAACGATTTATTCGAAAATATAGCTGTATCTAATGTAATTGTTTCATCAATTTTTTTCGAAATATTATTTTATTAAATTTTCTATTTGCAAAACTTCAGTTACTCTTTTATACACGTTTTCGTATACTTTCTGTTGGTTGGTAAAGTAAATAGTCAAAATACATATATCGGAAGCGTTTTGTATAGTGTATGGACACTTTTTTTGGCGTATGTATTTGTCTGCATATTGTTGAGCTGCCAATTGTGCTCTTATGTATTCTACCCTGTAATTTTTTATGTATAACAGCGACATTCGAGGGGGCTCGGCAGGATTTCCCTCGAGAGTAGGAGACCATGACTTTAGAAGATTGGAACTTTAATTTGTAGGCTTGATGATAGCAAATTTAGTATAACTACCAGTGAGGGAGCGAAAGATGAATTGGCAACCATTGTATTCATGGTTGGTATCTACATTATCATCTTCTGCAAAGAATGTTGAATAGTATCTTGGCAATATATAATTAGTATGCAGAAAATGTCATTTGTTTTCGCTTCAAAGTGTCTATATCACGTACTCCCTTAACGCTCACTTGAAGTTTGTTAGTAGTATACTCTGATATTCAAAAAACATCATCATGATAAGAAGCATATAATATCAACATCAGAGCTACGTAGGTAAGCCGTTTTCTTTTTCGCACAACCCTTATATAATATTATCGCCTGACCTTAGTTGAATTGGCACTGAGCCATGAATTAATATTTCAGAATATAGTAGTGCTATATGCTTTAGAAACATGCCCTACAATTATATTTTCTAAAATTGCCATTTTATACATATATATATATATTGATATTTTTGGTTCGAGTTAGCCTGGTCTAGTCCATATCTTAATTATGAGCAACGTTCTAATTTTGGATTGAGGTAAAATAATTCTTCTATACACAATCAGTGGTAAAGATTTAAAAATAATTAGTGAAATAGACATTATCAAGTCCCAATCAATACTGGTCAAATCGGCAATGGAAAAGCTTTTACAGCACAATTTAATAAATTAATTGTAAGATTTAGAAATTTATCTGATCATATCAATTTTCAAAAGTTTTAGTTCTGCTACAAATTGTAATTTAAGATTTTGTTTCATGATCCTATACATTTTTTCCACATCTAATTTAGATAAATATTGATTTTTTGATCAGTTTTGAATGAGCAACATTTTGTGTATAATATTAAAACCAAATGTTAACAAGGTAGTTTCGATTTTGTCTTCAATACCTAGATTATTGATTGCTCTATTTTTATAACGTGTCATTCCCTTCATAATATTTTTTTAAGTAGGTTAATGTATCTGTTAATTTAAGAACGTAAAAAATTCTTGACCCTAATGGACTACCCGCTTTAAACTAAGGTGTGTGCTACTTCGCTGCTGTCATAGAAATACCACGGAACATTTATAAAGCGATACCCCCCATGAAGCTAAATTAATAATAATAATGAAAATCTTTTTTTATTAAATATCCAACAAAAATCAGAAGCAAAAAATGACGCAATACTTTAAGACAAAAGTCAATGACCTGCGTTAGCTTTTTTCTCCCCATACATTCCCGGCTTGCGTTAACTGAATGGGACTCTGAAGTCATTTTCAACCACCACCACGTTAAAATAAACAATTTTCCGTAATCCCATCAAGATACAAGAATGGGGTGCATCAAAATAAAGCTATTGCAGGGAGTTACATTAAGGAAAGAGACGTTTGAACACTAACCAGGAACGGAGTTTAAAAGTTTTAAGATTTTTTTAAATGAAGATTGATGTTTCTCTTTCCATAGAAAGAGAGCAACACAATTTTTTTTCAGAAATTATTGATTGTTAAAACACAGGTTAGAGTTTTTATACAAAAATTAATATGACAAAATTTTTTTATATTTTCTGACCTATATACGAGAGATTTAGCCAGGAATTTTTGCGAACGTTTGGTCATTGCACCGGTCCTGCCGGGCCATAACGATCGATTCTGCAATACTCCAGTTCAGTCCTGAACTTGGTCCTGAAATCTCAGCAACAACAGGGTTCATTTGGGCGCATCCACCCCACACTATTGTCACATTATTCTGCAGCGTTGAGACACGAAAAACCATTGGAATTTTTTTAAATTACACATGAAATTAGTGGTAATTTTAAAAAAATAAATAACGTGATAAAGACATTAGAAACGATGAAATGTTTATAAAAATGCGTGGACGATCTATATTTGGAATATAATTTAAGGGATGATTTCAAATTTGGGGGTTTGATAAATGGATTATTTAAAGCCATTATTGATATTACATTATTTAGGGTTTGGTTTATAAATAACTCAAATACTTCTAAAAATATCTAGATATCGCTTACTGATATAAAAAAAGAAATATACCTGCCATCCTTGTAAAAGAAGACTTCTATCTACGGTCCTCAGCCACATAACAGCATCTCCAGCTTGGAAATCCCTCAATCTGTAACATCTTGAGTGCAAAAATATGCCTAAACATTTCAACAATTCCGACGTAGAGGCCTGAATAACTGTTCTTCGAGGAGCCACCACCGGGACCACCTGATTCGAGTCCCTTGAGCCAAGCAAACTTTGCTTGCTAGTGACTTTTTCACAATGATGGTTGTAATTTGTATTATTATTAGCATTGTTGACTCTTACAATGTCTAAAGCTAAGGCAGACGTTGATTTCGAGGTGTGACAATAAAAAGAGGGTTGCTGCTTTTGTTGTTGGATGTTCTTATTCTTGTCCACAGGCGGATGAACGTTGTCAAGCGGTTGCCTGAATACTGTTATGTTCTTGTTTTTAATGTTTTCCTGCTTCTTCTTGTTGTTGTTTGTGGTAGAGAATCGTTTCCACGATAAAGCGTTAATAAACAACGAATGCTTCTTTAAGTTCTTCTCCAAAGCATTTTTTTCCGATAGGATTCGCGCATTGTCGTTATTGTTTATATTATTTAAAGTGTGAGTATTTGAGTGAGTCAAGTTTGTCTTATTACTCGTACAGTCTCGGTTATTTTTCACATTGTTTAGTTGCTCGTAGGAAAAGTTATTTAAGGCAAAATCTCCAGTGGTACTAGAAGTATACAAGGGCCGATCGCGTTCGCGGGGTGAAAAACTCAACACGGTACCCATGTCGACTTTGTTGTCGAGTTTAAACCGATTCACACACGACGACTTGACATCTTTAGTGGAAAATCCACCCTCGAAGAAAAACGGAGACCCTGGGAAATCTCTGTGTTCGGGGTCGATCGGATACTGCATCGAGCATGCCCGTGGTTGCCGGGAAACGCCAGTGATGTCACGGAAAATCAATAGGCGAAAACAACCCTTAATTTTACAGGCACGGACTTATTCAATTACTTCTATAGAATATTCAAAACAATATACTGACTGTGGAGACTATGTAATTGTCACAGTACCCTGAAAATAAAGTGAGGTGGTTAAGTGAATTTATATTCATCGTACCATTATCCAACCCTGGCGAATTATTAGTTTTTAAGAGTACACGCTATTATTATTAATATTATTTATGGTCACTATGTGACCGTACGCTAACACCATATTACGGGTACTTGGGTATTAATGATTGGAAAAACTTAGTCACTCTAAGAAAATTAATATGCTATTTTTAAATTTGTTTTAAAGTTTGTGCATTATCAATGGTTGTCATCTTCAATAGGCAGTGTTGATTCGAAAATGCATATATGCATTAAAATATACATTTGTATACAGGGTGTCCCAAATAAAACATTCCAACTGAATATTTACAACAGCAGACATACCTCAGACTGTTCAATGCTGTTTTGAGAAGGTTGTTTATGGTTGTATGGACGCTTGGTGGTGGGCATTTTGAACATTTTTATGACGTAATTTCTCAAAAAATATCAATTCAATTTGAAAAATTCATTTGCCGTTGGAAAGAGAATTTAATGCTCTTTAAAACAAGGTTTTATTTAACCCCTTTTTCCATTTAAGATTTCGAGGGTGAATGAGACCTCCGCCAGAGGCTGCAAGTTGAATTGACAAAAAAGCCAATGAAATGTGTCTGTTCAAATTAAAAATCGACCTGTTTTTGGAGTTTTGTTCGAACTTAATATGACACGAAATTTTCAGATGAAAAGTTTTACCTGGGACAGCCTGTATATGTATATGAATGTATTAGGTTAGAACCTATTCAAAATGCACTGTTTTTGATCCTCGATTTCTCACAAATTTCTTTAAAACTTTTGAAAGATATTGTTGCATCATAAGCATCTAGAGATTAATCATAAACGATCATTCTTTTATACAAGAATGTGTCTTGAGATGTAGTCTGCAACTACTTATTGTTGTATTTATTGTTTTCGGTTTTTTTTAAAAGACACTTCATGATTGTTTTTTAAACTGTGGCGTAATAATAATTTTCACAAAGCTACAAAACAGTCCCATATCTTCCAATTTTATTCGACACATTTTCTAAACCCACACGAAATGTCATCCATTAGCAGTTACTGCCTTTTCAGGTTACAGTTATCTATTTTACCTCAAAAGTTATTCGTATTATGTAAAACTGTTTAAATGGAACTTAAGTAAATAATCAAAGTTTGGAAACGCTCTACAAATATTTAATTAATATCTAAAAGGGTTCCGCAAAAGCTGCCCATTTTGCATCAATCGATTTTAAAATCTATTCATGCGTCAAAATAAGACATTAATCATGAAAAATTCTTATTCAGCATACATCTGGGTTTCGAGATATATAGGCGTCAAAATTGGAATTAAGATATATCTGTTATATGTTATACCTATATGTGTACCTGTGTCTCGAACTTCATCATCATGAGGATTTCGCTAACTGCAAGAAATACGAAGTCGAATGAATTGGGTCGAAGTTGCGCAATTTTAGGTTAAGAAATAATTTGTTGTCAAATTGTCAGTGTTGCTGATTTTTTTCGAAAATATTTCTAAAAAATTGAAATTTTGTATCTTCAATTTTTGTGAATAAATCGGAATTGGCTGATTTATACAAGGATCAGACAATGATATTCTGAAGGTATGTACTTTTTGAAGATCTATCCAATGGTGCTCTTAGCTTTTTGCTATAGCTGATATACATATTTTAACCCACTTCATAACTTAAGAAAATGTGGCATTATTATTATAATGTAATGCTAATCTTCAGTTGTATGAAAAGAAATCTACTCCGAACTTCTAGCGGTGTGAAAAAACATTCATATTTGATAAAAACAATATAAATTAGTAAATCATCCACAGATTTAACTTTTAATCCCCAAGCGCTTTCTATATTAAAATTGACACGAACTTATTGATACTCATAAAACTTTTTCACAGGCNATAATTCTTCTATACACAATCAGTGGTAAAGATTTAAAAATAATTAGTGAAATAGACATTATCAAGTCCCAATCAATACTGGTCAAATCGGCAATGGAAAAGCTTTTACAGCACAATTTAATAAATTAATTGTAAGATTTAGAAATTTATCTGATCATATCAATTTTCAAAAGTTTTAGTTCTGCTACAAATTGTAATTTAAGATTTTGTTTCATGATCCTATACATTTTTTCCACATCTAATTTAGATAAATATTGATTTTTTGATCAGTTTTGAATGAGCAACATTTTGTGTATAATATTAAAACCAAATGTTAACAAGGTAGTTTCGATTTTGTCTTCAATACCTAGATTATTGATTGCTCTATTTTTATAACGTGTCATTCCCTTCATAATATTTTTTTAAGTAGGTTAATGTATCTGTTAATTTAAGAACGTAAAAAATTCTTGACCCTAATGGACTACCCGCTTTAAACTAAGGTGTGTGCTACTTCGCTGCTGTCATAGAAATACCACGGAACATTTATAAAGCGATACCCCCCATGAAGCTAAATTAATAATAATAATGAAAATCTTTTTTTATTAAATATCCAACAAAAATCAGAAGCAAAAAATGACGCAATACTTTAAGACAAAAGTCAATGACCTGCGTTAGCTTTTTTCTCCCCATACATTCCCGGCTTGCGTTAACTGAATGGGACTCTGAAGTCATTTTCAACCACCACCACGTTAAAATAAACAATTTTCCGTAATCCCATCAAGATACAAGAATGGGGTGCATCAAAATAAAGCTATTGCAGGGAGTTACATTAAGGAAAGAGACGTTTGAACACTAACCAGGAACGGAGTTTAAAAGTTTTAAGATTTTTTTAAATGAAGATTGATGTTTCTCTTTCCATAGAAAGAGAGCAACACAATTTTTTTTCAGAAATTATTGATTGTTAAAACACAGGTTAGAGTTTTTATACAAAAATTAATATGACAAAATTTTTTTATATTTTCTGACCTATATACGAGAGATTTAGCCAGGAATTTTTGCGAACGTTTGGTCATTGCACCGGTCCTGCCGGGCCATAACGATCGATTCTGCAATACTCCAGTTCAGTCCTGAACTTGGTCCTGAAATCTCAGCAACAACAGGGTTCATTTGGGCGCATCCACCCCACACTATTGTCACATTATTCTGCAGCGTTGAGACACGAAAAACCATTGGAATTTTTTTAAATTACACATGAAATTAGTGGTAATTTTAAAAAAATAAATAACGTGATAAAGACATTAGAAACGATGAAATGTTTATAAAAATGCGTGGACGATCTATATTTGGAATATAATTTAAGGGATGATTTCAAATTTGGGGGTTTGATAAATGGATTATTTAAAGCCATTATTGATATTACATTATTTAGGGTTTGGTTTATAAATAACTCAAATACTTCTAAAAATATCTAGATATCGCTTACTGATATAAAAAAAGAAATATACCTGCCATCCTTGTAAAAGAAGACTTCTATCTACGGTCCTCAGCCACATAACAGCATCTCCAGCTTGGAAATCCCTCAATCTGTAACATCTTGAGTGCAAAAATATGCCTAAACATTTCAACAATTCCGACGTAGAGGCCTGAATAACTGTTCTTCGAGGAGCCACCACCGGGACCACCTGATTCGAGTCCCTTGAGCCAAGCAAACTTTGCTTGCTAGTGACTTTTTCACAATGATGGTTGTAATTTGTATTATTATTAGCATTGTTGACTCTTACAATGTCTAAAGCTAAGGCAGACGTTGATTTCGAGGTGTGACAATAAAAAGAGGGTTGCTGCTTTTGTTGTTGGATGTTCTTATTCTTGTCCACAGGCGGATGAACGTTGTCAAGCGGTTGCCTGAATACTGTTATGTTCTTGTTTTTAATGTTTTCCTGCTTCTTCTTGTTGTTGTTTGTGGTAGAGAATCGTTTCCACGATAAAGCGTTAATAAACAACGAATGCTTCTTTAAGTTCTTCTCCAAAGCATTTTTTTCCGATAGGATTCGCGCATTGTCGTTATTGTTTATATTATTTAAAGTGTGAGTATTTGAGTGAGTCAAGTTTGTCTTATTACTCGTACAGTCTCGGTTATTTTTCACATTGTTTAGTTGCTCGTAGGAAAAGTTATTTAAGGCAAAATCTCCAGTGGTACTAGAAGTATACAAGGGCCGATCGCGTTCGCGGGGTGAAAAACTCAACACGGTACCCATGTCGACTTTGTTGTCGAGTTTAAACCGATTCACACACGACGACTTGACATCTTTAGTGGAAAATCCACCCTCGAAGAAAAACGGAGACCCTGGGAAATCTCTGTGTTCGGGGTCGATCGGATACTGCATCGAGCATGCCCGTGGTTGCCGGGAAACGCCAGTGATGTCACGGAAAATCAATAGGCGAAAACAACCCTTAATTTTACAGGCACGGACTTATTCAATTACTTCTATAGAATATTCAAAACAATATACTGACTGTGGAGACTATGTAATTGTCACAGTACCCTGAAAATAAAGTGAGGTGGTTAAGTGAATTTATATTCATCGTACCATTATCCAACCCTGGCGAATTATTAGTTTTTAAGAGTACACGCTATTATTATTAATATTATTTATGGTCACTATGTGACCGTACGCTAACACCATATTACGGGTACTTGGGTATTAATGATTGGAAAAACTTAGTCACTCTAAGAAAATTAATATGCTATTTTTAAATTTGTTTTAGAGTTTGTGCATTATCAATGGTTGTCATCTTCAATAGGCAGTGTTGATTCGAAAATGCATATATGCATTAAAATATACATTTGTATACAGGGTGTCCCAAATAAAACATTCCAACTGAATATTTACAACAGCAGACATACCTCAGACTGTTCAATGCTGTTTTGAGAAGGTTGTTTATGGTTGTATGGACGCTTGGTGGTGGGCATTTTGAACATTTTTATGACGTAATTTCTCAAAAAATATCAATTCAATTTGAAAAATTCATTTGCCGTTGGAAAGAGAATTTAATGCTCTTTAAAACAAGGTTTTATTTAACCCCTTTTTCCATTTAAGATTTCGAGGGTGAATGAGACCTCCGCCAGAGGCTGCAAGTTGAATTGACAAAAAAGCCAATGAAATGTGTCTGTTCAAATTAAAAATCGACCTGTTTTTGGAGTTTTGTTCGAACTTAATATGACACGAAATTTTCAGATGAAAAGTTTTACCTGGGACAGCCTGTATATGTATATGAATGTATTAGGTTAGAACCTATTCAAAATGCACTGTTTTTGATCCTCGATTTCTCACAAATTTCTTTAAAACTTTTGAAAGATATTGTTGCATCATAAGCATCTAGAGATTAATCATAAACGATCATTCTTTTATACAAGAATGTGTCTTGAGATGTAGTCTGCAACTACTTATTGTTGTATTTATTGTTTTCGGTTTTTTTAAAAGACACTTCATGATTGTTTTTTAAACTGTGGCGTAATAATAATTTTCACAAAGCTACAAAACAGTCCCATATCTTCCAATTTTATTCGACACATTTTCTAAACCCACACGAAATGTCATCCATTAGCAGTTACTGCCTTTTCAGGTTACAGTTATCTATTTTACCTCAAAAGTTATTCGTATTATGTAAAACTGTTTAAATGGAACTTAAGTAAATAATCAAAGTTTGGAAACGCTCTACAAATATTTAATTAATATCTAAAAGGGTTCCGCAAAAGCTGCCCATTTTGCATCAATCGATTTTAAAATCTATTCATGCGTCAAAATAAGACATTAATCATGAAAAATTCTTATTCAGCATACATCTGGGTTTCGAGATATATAGGCGTCAAAATTGGAATTAAGATATATCTGTTATATGTTATACCTATATGTGTACCTGTGTCTCGAACTTCATCATCATGAGGATTTCGCTAACTGCAAGAAATACGAAGTCGAATGAATTGGGTCGAAGTTGCGCAATTTTAGGTTAAGAAATAATTTGTTGTCAAATTGTCAGTGTTGCTGATTTTTTTCGAAAATATTTCTAAAAAATTGAAATTTTGTATCTTCAATTTTTGTGAATAAATCGGAATTGGCTGATTTATACAAGGATCAGACAATGATATTCTGAAGGTATGTACTTTTTGAAGATCTATCCAATGGTGCTCTTAGCTTTTTGCTATAGCTGATATACATATTTTAACCCACTTCATAACTTAAGAAAATGTGGCATTATTATTATAATGTAATGCTAATCTTCAGTTGTATGAAAAGAAATCTACTCCGAACTTCTAGCGGTGTGAAAAAACATTCATATTTGATAAAAACAATATAAATTAGTAAATCATCCACAGATTTAACTTTTAATCCCCAAGCGCTTTCTATATTAAAATTGACACGAACTTATTGATACTCATAAAACTTTTTCACAGGCAAAAATGCATCTTGGAACATTGTACAGAAACGTTACTTGAATTATTTGAGAACTTTACTCTCTTGGATAGGATCACTCGCTGAATGGACTTCCAATCTCAAAAAACCACTTATAATAGATAAAGACAAATAGTACCCACTCTGAGATTTTCTTAAACGTAAAATTGCACTCAGATATGTTTCAGAAAGGTTATCTGAATTCGTTCATTATTTTACGATTAGATTTCATCATCGTCCCTCAAAACTTACCCATCATCGATAAAGAAGGTACTCCCAATTAGACATATAATGCACCTGCCAAAATCTCTTCAGAGCTTGAAAATGTTCTAAATACCATCCGTAATCGATAGAGGAACCTTGTTTCAGTTGTACGTATGTCATGCGTTCTAAGATCTCTTAAGTCATACATAGAAGTACGATGCGAAAGATACTTATGAAAAATGATAGCTCGTTAGACGTCAATCTCAAAAAAGTTACCCAGCTAATGGAAACAAAAAAGTCATCTAGCCAGTAAAGGAAAGACCAAAGTTATCCAACCAATAAAAGTGAGTTCTTTTTGAATAATTTTCCACACGCCACAGGCCTGTATAACCACGTAATGTATAATGTATAGCACGTAAAATATGCATTTGCAATATTTTTCATTAATCTAATGAACCCTGTCTTCAATGATCACCTTTACACGCTTGCCGCACAATCTATTCTTGCTAATCAGTGAATCAGGAGACTTTAGGTATGAAAATACGCTTTGAAAGGCCGTACCTTTTTGTTGCATTTCGATAGAAAGTTAAATTATTTGCAGCACTACAGGGTTGTATACCTTAGTCTATGATGTTCATTTGAATTTGATAGGGCTGTGAAAGTTATCATCTTGACCCTCTATGTCTCAGGAACCAAACGTATGCTTAACGTGGAACTTTTTTTTAAATAATGTCTCATCATAAGCTATCATTTTTCATAAGAATCGATATTAGAAACGAGGATTATAAAACGGGCAAAAATCTACTCGCCTTGAGGGGCTCCCTTTAGGGTTCCTTAAAAAATATCTTAAATTAGTTTCAGACGCTGTGAAGAGTTGCAGATTAAGTGACAAAAGTGAGACTGAAAATGTGACTTTTATGTATTTTCAATGGATTTTATACTGTATTATACGTATTTGCCAATGGTGAATGTCAAATATGATAATTATTGCCAAAGGAATTACGATAAGAATATCAGCTATAAGGATTGTTAAACCATACCAAAAAATTGTTCGATAAATAAAAATCATGACTTCTAGGACACCCCGTACATCTAGATTTTAGAATCGTAGAGTATTAAATTCCCTTTTTTAAAATTTTGGGATTTCGTGTTTTCCTAACATAATAGCTCATATTATGTTAGGAAATTACAAAATCCCAAAATTTAAAAAAAAAGGACATAATACCCTATGGTTCTGAGGTCCAGATATAGTATATAAAATTCTTTTATGTCATCATCTGAAATAAAAACAGAATTACAAAGCAAAGCAATAAATCTTATATATGTGAGAATTTTATGAGGACTTTAAGATTGGTTGAGGAAAAGTTGCTCAAATGTCAAACAGAAAAATGGTTAGGACGTTGAAATTTGCGTAGTGGAATTTCCAATGAAGAAGTAAAGAAAATATGTTGGGTATGACAATAAATTCACTATAAATTGATTCTAAGAGAATTTTACGTTTAAAACGGTCTTCCAATGTATTATGGCAAAAACTAAATATTGTTTTTTTAGGATCATATTTCCTTGAAATTTTGCTCCTAAAGCGTTTAGCAAGTAAGGGTCTGCCCTTCCACCTTCTTTATCTCTTAGGTAATAGTTTGAACTTGGCTTGAGATTGACTACAATGTGTTACGAATTAGCAGGCGAATCCGCTAAATGGAAATTTTTCATGCGAAAATAATTAGACTTTCCATATACCACTTTTTTATGCTCAGTATACAGGGTGTTGAAATTAATAAAAAAAAATTAGTTTCGTTAATCACTTCGGTGTTTCTTAAAACATTTTGAAATGTCACACACAGTTCGATTAAATGCGCTTTTCCTATAATTTGGGTAAAAAAATTTGGAGAAACAATGAGGGAAAATCAAGAATTATGTAAGTTGTACATATTTTTTCCTCAACTTTTTCTTACACACGGCTATGATGAATTTTTATATTTGCTGTTCTCTTATTTTGATTTCTTCGTTCTTGTCAAATTATGATTTACCCCTTACAATTAATTTAAAAGATATTGCAACTTATTGTCGGCCAATGCAACAGCCTATTTGTATTGAAATACCATATTAGTATATTGAACATCTAATGTGCAAACATGCAAATGATTAGTATACTGTAACATACAATTGGATATTCATTTTAGAAATCATTTCATAAATAATATTTAGAAATATTGAAAATAAATTTGAAAATAAGTGGAAATACCCAAACGATTTGTACTTTTGTTTGCCGCTTAACTTTTTTGTGTACCGAATATGTATAATTCCGAGTATACTATATCTAGCAATTGGAAATGTTTGGAAATAAATGGAAATATTTTTTTCATTTCGAAAGTGTATAAACCCTCTGTAACACACTAAATTGAAAAAAAATTTGTTTCCAATATTCCAATATGGTATTTTAATACAAATTGACAATTATATTGGGAAACAATAAGCTAGAACATTTTTTGAATTAACAATAAGCGGTAAATCATAATTTGATAAATACGAGGAAATCAAGATAAAGAAATAAATAATTAAAAAAACTAAACAAATTCGTCAAAGAAAAAAGTTAGGGAAAAAACATGTACATATGTACATGACCCCCCATTTTCCCCATTATTCTTTAAATTTTTCTCCCAAATTACAGGAAAAGAGTACTAAATCGAATTGTGTATTAATGAGAAATTTCAACAAAATAGGTTAAGAAGTACCGAATTTATTAACGAAACTAATTTATTTTATTACCTTCAATACCCTGTATATTAAGCATAAAAAAAGGAAAAAGGAATAAGGGAAGTCTAATTATTTTCGCATGAAGAATCTCTAGTTAGTGGATGGGTCTCCTAATTCGTAAAATCCTCTAGAATCAACCTTAGTTTTGTCAGCAGCTATTTAACAGTCAATGCATGTTGATATACAATAAGCACGCGTGGGTTGGAACAAATTTATTTAAAATTCAGGGCTTTTTTTAAAAATGCTTGGATACGTGGATTTTTTTTTTTACTGTGGTTTTTTTTATGCCAAATTCATGAATACACTGTGGCCCAAAAATAAGTTACGATCACCAACTTAATGTTTTCAAATGGAAATACGTATTTTTTATGTCATTTTTGAATTTTGCGTCAAATTCTAAGTATGTGTATGTACCATGTTCTATACTTAAATTTAACAGTCATCGAGACACTTACGATTGAATATATCAATAACCAACAAATAAGACCGTACATATCAATAACTAAGGCTCGAGCATTTGCCGGCAAAATCTTCGGAGATGTAAATTTAATTTATTCAACGCCAACATATTTTGATAATCGTTTTTTGTTTTCACTTCTACTTTTTTTGCATTGACGTCATCGTTATTTTTTTAAATGGCACCCCCAGAAAAAGTGGGAGTGAAAATAAAAAATGACCTTCAAAAAATGTTCGCATTGAAAAAAGTAAGTTTACATGTCTGAACATATTGACTGCAAATGATCTAAGCATTAGTTATTGATACGTACGGTCTTAGTTTGATTGATATAATTCTATTATACTATATGTTGTTCTTCTACCACATGTTAGGAAAGCCATCGGATGTTTTTTGCATTGGCACAATATTGGAGCACTATCATGTCCTGAGTTGAATATCACCGAACATGTTTCAGATTTGTAAATTAGATTTTTAATTTTTTTTTCATCAATATACTAGATACATGAACACATAGTATTTTGAGAGATATTATTTAACAATATATACAGGTAAAAAAAGGAAAAATATCATAAATCTTAAATCTCTTAATCACAAATTCAAAATTCGCATAAAATTGCATTTTATCGACCTAACACATTCGAAATTCAGGGGGACTAGCACATGTAAAGCAATTTAAATTATACCGAGGGGTGTCTGGAAGGGGTTGCTGTATTTTTTTACAAGTCTAATTCCAACGAGGGCGGAACGTTTGGGGTGTATATAACTTGTTAGGGGCGCAGAGATAATGCCCGAACCCATTTAGTATCCTCCTGTTTGATATATTGTAATGTAGATGTCTGAAGAATCGTGATGAATTAATGACGTATAAATTACTATTTAGGACTTTGTATTATTATAAAATCCACCATTACGCTTTATACAGAATAAAGAAAAATGCTTCTATTAAATAAAAAAATAAAGTAACATTAATCAAAGAAGATTATAATGTTATTTATATAAAAAGTTTGAACTCTATCTGAAGATCTACTCAAGATTGAATTATGAACATTTTATTTACTTTTCACAAATGAAAGGATTGATTATACAGCATAATTAGGTAGGTATCGTTGTCTTAAAAAATATAACTTTATTTGCAATTCTGTTTCGTAAAATTTATTTACGCAAAAAAGTGTATAAAATATTGTTACATGACATGAGTTCGGAAGTACATAAAACATCTGTATTGACGTGTTACATACAATGTTTTCTCTACATGCGAAACTTTAAGGAAATAAATACAGTCAGACGGAATAATAAGCAACTAAGGGAGCAATAAGCAACAAATTCTAAACTGTACCTTTATTATTATTATTATTGTGTATACTAATGGTGAGTATTTCATTTTAATAAAACTTATTTTTTTTATATGAACCCTCACATATTTTTTGATTCTTCTTCTCAAAATAACTCATCTATTTTATTTCTATACATAATTGTAGTAGTTTTCGGAATTTTTCAGTTTTTTGAGAGAACCTTCGTTAAATTAACAATAAACAAGGTGATTTTTCACAATAAAATATAAAATGTTGTGAATTACTTCAAATTGTAATATGTAACTAAGATTAAGGATAAAATATTTGTTAGTTATCCCTGAGAAAAATTGCAATAGGCTTGCTTATCTTTAAATATAACAATGGAATAAATATCTTCTAAATGTGAAACCCAATTTCAACCTGCTATAGGTGTCATCACCAACCGGGAGAAAACTGAGGCAAAGATTTTAACCACGGCGTACAAATCCACAAAAGGTACCTATTAGGTTACAATACAACCTATTTAAGCGAAAGGAAAGATACAATGACATACTGACTCAGAGGTCCAACTACAGTCGAAGATTAACTGGAAAGCATTGCAAAAATTAGAGAACCTTGCCTAATCCTATGACTCATTCGAGCAAAAGCATAAGAAGGTTAACGGTTATAGACGAATAACTTTGCCAAGAGGATTTTGAAGCATACTGGAAACATCTGCCTAGAAACGTGTTCGATAGAGTTAACAAACTAAAAAAACAATGATAAAAAATGAAAGAAAAGAAAAAATAAACTTACATCCATATTATGAGAATGCGTACAAATGCTGGAAAACTACTTTCTAAATTCAGAATACCATCGCGATGATATTCTTCATTCAAATTCGTGTTGGGAAACGTATTGACCTATAAACGTCATTCTTCTTGTGTTTTTCCTCGAATGAATCTTAGGTTTAGGCAATTCACCGATGCATCGATGAACCTACTGTGCGATTATTTTTCCGTCATGCCGAACACATCTACTAAGAGTAATCATAATCGCATTTTTACCATTGAGTAACTACGATTAGATTGCTTTTGATAATCATACAAGACCTCTTACCCTTATATTATTGTTTAAATCACTGATTTAAATATTAGATTACCTAATAAAAATTGACATTCTAAAAGCATTAATTCAACGTATTAGGAATATTGCCACTAAAGAACGGCATGAAATAATCAAGAGAGCTACTGGCTTCCTACATAGACGAAGCAGGAAATATTTAGAAGTTAATGACAATATACAAGGTCCAGCAGAAAAACCTCCCCGAGGAGGTTTTTCTGCTGGATCCTGTATTTATTACACAAGTGTAAAAAAATTATTATAAAAAGGTGTTGATTAATAATATAATTCTAAAATCTGGTGCATCCTCCCAACTCACTCTGTATATTTTACGGTAAATAATGTAAATCCGTTAATGTCGTTATTGAGCGACTATTAATGTTATTTTCCAAATGAACTGGGCAATAACATTAAAAAACAGAGATTGATGTAAACGTATGAAAACTTGGCCAATGCCGTATATTCTTTACATCAAAAACAACATTGACCGAAGTATTTACATGTGAAATACAAGACCCATCATTGTTCTGAATCAGCAATTATTCATTTACCGGAGCAACTATTACCTTAACTTACCTTAC
>JABRWK010000073.1:63627-86947 GCA_013372445.1 Hypothenemus hampei
TATCTAGCAATTGGAAATGTTTGGAATAAATGGAAATATTTTTTTCATTTCGAAAGTGTATAAACCCTCTGTAACACACTAAATTGAAAAAAAATTTGTTTCCAATATTCCAATATGGTATTTTAATACAAATTGACAATTATATTGGGAAACAATAAGCTAGAACATTTTTTGAATTAACAATAAGCGGTAAATCATAATTTGATAAATACGAGGAAATCAAGATAAAGAAATAAATAATTAAAAAACTAAACAAATTCGTCAAAGAAAAAAGTTAGGGAAAAAACATGTACATATGTACATGACCCCCCATTTTCCCCATTATTCTTTAAATTTTTCTCCCAAATTACAGGAAAAGAGTACTAAATCGAATTGTGTATTAATGAGAAATTTCAACAAAATAGGTTAAGAAGTACCGAATTTATTAACGAAACTAATTTATTTTATTACCTTCAATACCCTGTATATTAAGCATAAAAAAGGAAAAGGAATAAGGGAAGTCTAATTATTTTCGCATGAAGAATCTCTAGTTAGTGGATGGGTCTCCTAATTCGTAAAATCCTCTAGAATCAACCTTAGTTTTGTCAGCAGCTATTTAACAGTCAATGCATGTTGATATACAATAAGCACGCGTGGGTTGGAACAAATTTATTTAAAATTCAGGGCTTTTTTTAAAAATGCTTGGATACGTGGATTTTTTTTTTACTGTGGTTTTTTTTATGCCAAATTCATGAATACACTGTGGCCCAAAAATAAGTTACGATCACCAACTTAATGTTTTCAAATGGAAATACGTATTTTTTATGTCATTTTTGAATTTTGCGTCAAATTCTAAGTATGTGTATGTACCATGTTCTATACTTAAATTTAACAGTCATCGAGACACTTACGATTGAATATATCAATAACCAACAAATAAGACCGTACATATCAATAACTAAGGCTCGAGCATTTGCCGGCAAAATCTTCGGAGATGTAAATTTAATTTATTCAACGCCAACATATTTTGATAATCGTTTTTTGTTTTCACTTCTACTTTTTTTGCATTGACGTCATCGTTATTTTTTTAAATGGCACCCCCAGAAAAAGTGGGAGTGAAAATAAAAAATGACCTTCAAAAAATGTTCGCATTGAAAAAAGTAAGTTTACATGTCTGAACATATTGACTGCAAATGATCTAAGCATTAGTTATTGATACGTACGGTCTTAGTTTGATTGATATAATTCTATTATACTATATGTTGTTCTTCTACCACATGTTAGGAAAGCCATCGGATGTTTTTTGCATTGGCACAATATTGGAGCACTATCATGTCCTGAGTTGAATATCACCGAACATGTTTCAGATTTGTAAATTAGATTTTAATTTTTTTTCATCAATATACTAGATACATGAACACATAGTATTTTGAGAGATATTATTTAACAATATATACAGGTAAAAAAGGAAAAATATCATAAATCTTAAATCTCTTAATCACAAATTCAAAATTCGCATAAAATTGCATTTTATCGACCTAACACATTCGAAATTCAGGGGGACTAGCACATGTAAAGCAATTTAAATTATACCGAGGGGTGTCTGGAAGGGGTTGCTGTATTTTTTTACAAGTCTAATTCCAACGAGGGCGGAACGTTTGGGGTGTATATAACTTGTTAGGGGCGCAGAGATAATGCCCGAACCCATTTAGTATCCTCCTGTTTGATATATTGTAATGTAGATGTCTGAAGAATCGTGATGAATTAATGACGTATAAATTACTATTTAGGACTTTGTATTATTATAAAATCCACCATTACGCTTTATACAGAATAAAGAAAAATGCTTCTATTAAATAAAAAAATAAAGTAACATTAATCAAAGAAGATTATAATGTTATTTATATAAAAAGTTTGAACTCTATCTGAAGATCTACTCAAGATTGAATTATGAACATTTTATTTACTTTTCACAAATGAAAGGATTGATTATACAGCATAATTAGGTAGGTATCGTTGTCTTAAAAAATATAACTTTATTTGCAATTCTGTTTCGTAAAATTTATTTACGCAAAAAGTGTATAAAATATTGTTACATGACATGAGTTCGGAAGTACATAAAACATCTGTATTGACGTGTTACATACAATGTTTTCTCTACATGCGAAACTTTAAGGAAATAAATACAGTCAGACGGAATAATAAGCAACTAAGGGAGCAATAAGCAACAAATTCTAAACTGTACCTTTATTATTATTATTATTGTGTATACTAATGGTGAGTATTTCATTTTAATAAAACTTATTTTTTTTATATGAACCCTCACATATTTTTTGATTCTTCTTCTCAAAATAACTCATCTATTTTATTTCTATACATAATTGTAGTAGTTTTCGGAATTTTTCAGTTTTTTGAGAGAACCTTCGTTAAATTAACAATAAACAAGGTGATTTTTCACAATAAAATATAAAATGTTGTGAATTACTTCAAATTGTAATATGTAACTAAGATTAAGGATAAAATATTTGTTAGTTATCCCTGAGAAAAATTGCAATAGGCTTGCTTATCTTTAAATATAACAATGGAATAAATATCTTCTAAATGTGAAACCCAATTTCAACCTGCTATAGGTGTCATCACCAACCGGGAGAAAACTGAGGCAAAGATTTTAACCACGGCGTACAAATCCACAAAAGGTACCTATTAGGTTACAATACAACCTATTTAAGCGAAAGGAAAGATACAATGACATACTGACTCAGAGGTCCAACTACAGTCGAAGATTAACTGGAAAGCATTGCAAAAATTAGAGAACCTTGCCTAATCCTATGACTCATTCGAGCAAAAGCATAAGAAGGTTAACGGTTATAGACGAATAACTTTGCCAAGAGGATTTTGAAGCATACTGGAAACATCTGCCTAGAAACGTGTTCGATAGAGTTAACAAACTAAAAAAACAATGATAAAAAATGAAAGAAAAGAAAAAATAAACTTACATCCATATTATGAGAATGCGTACAAATGCTGGAAAACTACTTTCTAAATTCAGAATACCATCGCGATGATATTCTTCATTCAAATTCGTGTTGGGAAACGTATTGACCTATAAACGTCATTCTTCTTGTGTTTTTCCTCGAATGAATCTTAGGTTTAGGCAATTCACCGATGCATCGATGAACCTACTGTGCGATTATTTTTCCGTCATGCCGAACACATCTACTAAGAGTAATCATAATCGCATTTTTACCATTGAGTAACTACGATTAGATTGCTTTTGATAATCATACAAGACCTCTTACCCTTATATTATTGTTTAAATCACTGATTTAAATATTAGATTACCTAATAAAAATTGACATTCTAAAAGCATTAATTCAACGTATTAGGAATATTGCCACTAAAGAACGGCATGAAATAATCAAGAGAGCTACTGGCTTCCTACATAGACGAAGCAGGAAATATTTAGAAGTTAATGACAATATACAAGGTCCAGCAGAAAAACCTCCCCGAGGAGGTTTTTCTGCTGGATCCTGTATTTATTACACAAGTGTAAAAAAATTATTATAAAAAGGTGTTGATTAATAATATAATTCTAAAATCTGGTGCATCCTCCCAACTCACTCTGTATATTTTACGGTAAATAATGTAAATCCGTTAATGTCGTTATTGAGCGACTATTAATGTTATTTTCCAAATGAACTGGGCAATAACATTAAAAAACAGAGATTGATGTAAACGTATGAAAACTTGGCCAATGCCGTATATTCTTTACATCAAAAACAACATTGACCGAAGTATTTACATGTGAAATACAAGACCCATCATTGTTCTGAATCAGCAATTATTCATTTACCGGAGCAACTATTACCTTAACTTACCTTACTTATCCTATTTTTCTTACAATGTATGCTTCGTATGTTTATAGAAACTTTATTTTATATTTTCGAAAGTAGGATCAGTCTTTGAAAGTTGTGCCCCCATTTCATATACACCCTCCCTATATGTATATAGAGATCTGGTTTGATAAATAAAACTTTACCAAGGTAAAATAAAACAGGGTAAGTAATATTAGTTACGATAAGATCTGCCTTGGTAAAAGAAAAAGCACTGATTTCGAAATGATTGAGTCTTGCGTTTCACATGTAAATACTTCGGTTAATGTTGATAAAACAGAGAGAGAACAACGTCTTTACCCAATCCATCGGTCGTTATCGTCAATGACCGGTTAATGATGACAATGTCCAACACATCTGCGAATAGACATTATTGTTCTGTTGTTTACGTGATTACCGGAATTTACGTCATTTACCGTAACATATACATCCTTGGATAAAAGAAATCGGACAATTAATATTTCGCTAAAATATAATTTTGATAAAATTTTAAATATTCCATAAATTTTGATGATGGAAGTTATCTTAATCATTATCCGATAACAATTTGACAAGAAGTTCTATCAAATTTATCTTTCTTTATACATAATGAAATCAAAGATGTATTATGCTCTCACTTTGTAGTACCCAAAACCGCCTCAAGGTAAGTTCTACTTAAATCAAATTTAAAATAGTATAGGTATATATAAAAAACAATTTTCTCAGTCCAGCATGAAGCCTTGTGAGTTAAATTGAAAGTAATGAATCAAATTTTTTATGGCTTAATTTGAACATTTGAATATTTAAGGAGTAAATTTCTAAAACAGGATGTGGATGAATTTATTGGCGTAATAATGTGCCATGATATAACATTTTCAAGCCTTATATTTTAACATTCCTATCAGGGATTCATTTCAATAGCTTGGCTCTAAAAGAAACCCAGTTTTTTTAAACAAAACTATGATTTTTTACAAATAATTATTAATAAGTCTACAGAAATTATTGCGCTACTTCATACATTCAAGGGTGATAGTTATAATATACGCTACATGTCACAATCAGATGTTTGATATGCAAAATGCAATCAGTCGTTTGCGTCAGATTTTGTGTTCGTTAGTCCAAAGAGTACGCGAGAGATCTGGGATCCTTTAGTCATAAGCCAATAACATCATCATTTTGTTACTCTTACTGCTTTATATCTATGGGACATGTTAAGGAGATTTATTAGCAACTGAAACCCAGAAACTAATCCAGAATTCTGAACAGCACTTCTCGAAGATTGGAAAAACATTCCGCAAAGGGCAATTGTTAGTTGTGTTCAAAGATTACCTTATCGCATGGCAACCGTTATTGGAGGATCAGGATGCGATATATGATATTTAAGGAGGTCGCATGCGAAACCAAACATATCCACTTTTCACAGAATATAAATTTTGTATTTGTTTAATCAATTTATTTTTATTTTTATAAATTTGTATTTTCTTTAAGATATATTACTGATATAAATAAAAAGAGAATGTTTAAAAAACATAACGCCTAAAAATTTCATATAATGATACATCATTGTTTCATTAAATTCTTTTATAGGATATTAAAAAAGTTTGAACAACGCAACTTTTGACTCTATCCTGTATAAAAGGATTATTAGAACTTTCTGTTAAATTGATAAAAGGTAATGATTAAGAAGAAAGCGCCTACAACTCGACAAAAAATCATAAAAAAATTTAATTGTAGGGTTTCTTGTCGAGAAGTATATTATACTTCTTTATTCAGTTTGTTAATTTGAAAACAATTACATATGGCCTGTAATAAAACAGTTGAAGTAAAGAAATCGCAATTTTCGTTGAAGAAACCATTCATCAATCTATACATATATCTCATATCGTATCAATAACGAATCAAAAAGCAAAATATGTATTTGTTTCTATCAGAAACTTTTGTACAGCTTGTCTCGGCTAAAAATGCATTTGCAGGGATCTCCTGAACCATAAGAGAGATGGTTAAATTAAAAAAAAATACTCCTTTTTGATTTTTGCAAAGTCATGTTTTCAAATTTAAAAAATTCTTAATATACTTTCGAATTAATCTAAAAAAAAAAAAAAACAATTTCTTTTTTTATTGTTTCATGGTTCCATTTAAAGAGATATATTAAAACAGGTCTTACGCCCTCATTATCACTTTTTCTCTTTTACAAGATAATGTCATTAGATTTTTGATCTAACATTACGTTTCTTCGCAATCAATATGAACTTCTTTCTTTTTTTAATATTCAAAAAATTTTATTTTATACTTACAATTAGTAAATTTTAAATACAGTTTATTCTGAATCCAATAGTATATCACACTTATTATTTTTAAGGCTAAAGATAATAAATTTAATATAAAAAAAAAATAGAAAAAACAAAAGGAAAATTAGGATCGAAAATCTAATTGAATCGGTTATTTGGAAAAGGAAACGTGTCCAAATTTTTTTTTTATTCTTAATAAAAACTTACAAAAGGTGAAATTTGCGTTTGTAAGCTTAAAAAGCTATTGCTAATACAAGGCGCTAAAAAACCATGAAAAGTATATTACAACAATTTTTTCTTGGATTCGTGAAAATAGTTTTTTTGTCTCTCTTGAAAACTTTGCATTTTTGGACATGTTTCCTTTTCCAAATAACCGATTCAATTACATCATTTAATTGAAGAGAAAAAGTTGCATTCGCAGTGTAAAATTTATTTTAATGCCTTTTTTTTAAATAGAAACAAAGAAAACTGAAAAATAGCACGAAAAATTGAGTTTTGTCAAATAATAGTTTTTTGAATTTAAAAACATGATTTTGCAGAGCTCAGAAATGGGCATCTTTTTTCTAATTTAAACAGCTTTATGTTTCTTAAGGTTGACGAGATCTCTGTGAAGTGTACTCTCAGCCGGGACAGTCTGTAAATATATGAAATAAACAGGGCGACAGGAACCGAGCACATATGAATATTTACATAGTTTATGTAGTTCTGATGACTTCTTACGAAATCGTAAGACTACAGTTTACGAAGTTGCATCCAGTGTAACCCCACTTTAGGTTTGTCCGCAACTTTCACCTTTGGCAAAAATCTATTCGGTTGATTTTAAAACCGTCTCCAAGTTTTTTATATAAATTTAAGAAAATACTAAGTTATTCTTAGAGTAATTTATTCTTAAATTAATTGTAATAATACATCAATTTACTTAAGAAACAAAATAGCCCGGACTTTCACAGCAAACTTAAATACAACAATTAAAAAACATCCTACTTATGTTAAATCGTCCGGGACACTACGGGATTGTAATGCGTGTAATTTAATCTTTTGTGTTTCTCCTTTTATCTTTGATAAATTTCTAAAAAATTACGGTTTTTCTTGGTTTTTTTTTAAAATGAACACATTGTTTGTCGTTCACAAAACTAAAATATACAAAAATTGAAAGTTTTATTTTAAGCTTTATAAAAAATAGTTTTGTCGTTTATATTGCGGTTTTTTTATCGTCCAGGCAGAACATGAGTTCATTCATCTCAAAGATTAACTCTGACTGGTTTAATAACGGTTGAAAACTAAAAAAAAATAATACTCCTATCTTGTTTCATTGACAAACTTAGAGGTTTTATTTAAGAATAATAATAATCTACAAAATTTATTTACATTTGTCCGAAATTCTCAATCAGTACAACGTCATTGACAAAATCCAGGCAATGTTATTTTTTATTTAAAACTTTTAATTACAAAAAAAAACAAATGAAAAATAAACGAAAAAAAAATGTTTTTAAATTTCAATAATAGAAAATAGTCTAAAACCTAAACACAAACCACATATACACTCAGGTCGTTTCAATAGACCGACACATTTACTATTGTAGGAAAAATTTCACTATCAAAATCAATTATTAAATTTACATTTTTAGATTTTTATAGAATATTCGTCTCGTGTTACTTGTTTTACAGATATAACTATAATCTCTTTCTTTTCAAAACGGGTTACAGTCATACATACATGTAATTTTATTTATTATAAATTATGTGTGTAACTGGCACTTAACTACGATTCATCTATTTACAAAAATAAGTCTATTCCGTACTAACTTGTTCTTGTCAATGGCAGGCCGGTCGTGTCAGGTAAATTACTTTTTTTACACTAGACATGAAGTTAAAACCCCTATCTCGTTTTACTAAAATCTAAATAAAACCTAAGTCACCCGTATGATTTGTTAAGTGTATTAAAATATTCTTAATTTTGTTGCGAGAGAAAATTTTCAAATAATATTATACTCCAACATTGTACAGGCGGAAGAAACAAAGCTGATTAAACTCTCACACAACCACCTGACCATTTTTCATTATTAAAACTCTGTAAAGTGCCTTTGGAATAATGAACAACATATATCACAAGTCAGGTATTTTTTCGTCATACAAAGCCTTAATATATGTATTTTAAAAAAGAAAACTTTAGGCCTAACAAATAAAATGAAAACGAAAAATCTAAAAATTATTTGTGCGTTAATCTCTAACCAGCAAAGATTTTAACAAAGTCAGGTTGGTATTTTTGAAGTTTCGCTTCGGGCACTTTACTCAAGTTTAAGTCCTTAGGAATTAAAAAATATCAGATAAAGCTATATCAGGAAGCCAACGTGCTTTTTAAGTTTACAGAAGACTCGAAAGATATTTTCATCATCATTACAATTATGTACACGCCTGAAATATGTTCACGAACTCATTTAGAAAATAAATAAAAATCGTAATATGGCGAGAACCTTAAAAACGTTCGAGATCAATAGAAATTCAATTAAACAGGAAAAAAACACTTTGCAGTTCGAGTTTATGTTATTTTTTTTTCTTCTTCTTCTTCACATATCTTATATCGCGCACAACTTTTAATTCGCAATCACAGAGCTGAAAATTGTTTTTTCTATTAATATTAAAATCGAACAAAGTAAAAAATAAATCGCCTATAGAACAGATCAACGTTAATTTGCAATGTTTTTTTATTGATTTAAATATATCAGTTCTGTTTCGTTAAAATCGTACAGATTCTCCATTATATTACAAATAGGTGCCGCGGAAGACGACGACGATGACGACGACAACGAAGAGAACTCCTTTGAAATTGAGTATCATTATCTTCGATCTCTGTACAGAAGGTAAGTCTGCAATGCTTGAGGTAGCTGAAGACTCATTACTTTTTCTTCCAGGTGAGCTTTGCCCAATTTTTGCCTTATCACTCTTCGGCATAAGTCCATTAGTGGAAGAGGTTCAGCTAAAAATAAAAAAAATTCTTATTAATATTAGTACCAAGATAGGTTAGTCTCCATTAATTAAAAAAAAAATGAAGTTGGAATTAAATATTTGTTTATTTTATTTATTAATATCGTTTCCCAATGAAATTTCCTAATCAGTAGAAACTTTGCATTTCAAATAGATATAAATATATTTCGAATTTATAGTTACATCAAAGTTTGTGTTCCAATTTTTCCCATTGTTTAGAAAGAGATTTAAACCCTGCTTTCGAACGAATGGTCGAGTTTATTGTAGTATTGTAACAAAAATTGATGAAGCATTAGCAGCAGGGAAAAACCTTACCTTGAAAGTCTTATAAATTGACACGTGCAATAAAAAATGTTAACCAAGTATTAAAATATTAAAATCGATGCAGGTGTATCCATAACTTTTCTTGTTAAATTTTCCGGTATTGGAAACTAGTAATTTTGTGTAATCAACATATTTTAACGTAACAAAAGTTTTAAAATAAAAAGGAGGCTATGGTAAAACTTACGATCTAAACCGCCAATATATCGCATCGTGATCTCGCAGTGTCCCCAGACAGCGCTTACGATCGGATACAATTTCTTGCCTTTGAGACCTCGAAATGCAACACCTAAATACTGGCCGTCGACGACGAAACTCAGCGTGCCCTCATCCATGTCCAAAACGACCAGGAATTTATCGGGTACAATAAAAGTTTCGTCCGGTTTCAATGTTGCGGGATACAATACTCCCGATTGATTTTTTGAGTCGTGGTAGAGTTTGTTGCGGCCCAGGTCCCATCCCCACGAATTGTCTGTACTTCCTACAAGACTATGGTAACCTACTATGTGAAGGGGTGCTTCCGCCGTTGCTACACCCACTACCGCGTGGGTACCTCTTTGTCGCGTTGACCAACATACTTCCCAACAATGCATACCCTAAAAAATATTTACATTATTTTGATATTCGATTAAAAGAATAACATATTATTAAAGAAGTCGAAGAGCATTTTGACAGTAGAAGAAAAATTAAGACAAAGAAAAATTTTGATTTATTTGTTTTTTCAATTTCATAAAATTAAATTGACCTAAAAGCACTAATGGCATTTTTTCTTTAATGTTTGTTTAAAAACTGGAAATACGTCAACACAAATTAAGATGTAATGTTGTCAGATTTGTTCTTGTATCTTGAATAATTTTCAGCCTTAAAGAATATTTTTTTAATGGAATAACAGAGTAAGTAAAATTCTTGTTAAGAAAGTGACAAAAAAATATGTTTTATTTTAAATCTGTCAAAATTGTAGTTGAAAAATGGACAGTCACCTTAGTAAATCCTACTTTTCCTCTGATACAATCCGTACTTTGCGCCACAGGATGCCTGTGAAATGTCAATTTGTCATCTTCCTTCACGAATATATTTAGAGAGCGATCGTCCTGATTCCAACTATATTTCAGTTGTGTTTCCCTTAATGCTGGCGGCATGTCCAGCAACATATCTAATCGGGGCGGCCGCACGAAATCCTGAGCAAGTTCCCTAGGTATGACCGGTTTATAAGGGGCGGCCGCGGCGTCTCTGCCGTTGCCCGCTTTAACTCCGTTGCTCACCTACAAGAACATAGCGAGGCAATTATTATTTGACTTTTTTCATTGGATCGTATAATGATTTCAGATATTGAAACCAACCTTCTGGCCCATGCTCATGCCACGTGCGCTCCGTCGTCCCCGCGGTCCAGTTTTCGTACCACAAGGCACGACGGCCGCTTTGTAAGCCCGTCTGACGTCAGCAGCGCCGCGGACACCGGCGCCTGCCACCGCCTGTTGTCCGCCTCCGCCGCCGCTGCAACCCACGTTTCTCACGCCACCGGTCCTGATGCTGGTTTTGTATCTGAAACAATAGAAAATATATTACTAGCATATTTCAATACTATTTCAAATTAAAAATAAATATGTACTTATGTCGTTGAAATTAATTTTAAATTAAAATATCTGTCATTTCATTGCAAAAAGCAGTTTTGAAAGGTAAAGCGGCTTTTTTATAATACTTTCTATATAAGCCTTCAATTAAAAGCTTGAGTATTTAGATAATTAATAATAAATACCATTGTAAAATTATATATTTATTTGTAAAAAATACGATCTAGTCTTTTAAAGTAAGCAACTATTGTTAATATAATAAGAGTATATAATAAATTTTGTATTGTTGCATATGAGAAGATAGTAAAATTTTCGAAATTTATTTTCTAGAGCTTTTTAACGTCAAGTAGAATGAAATTTAAATTATCTTTAGGAAAAATATCAAACAAATCTAACATCTAGTTAAAATCTTAACAATCCTTGTTGTCTTTGTAGTTATAATTTATTTTTTGAATATATCTCATTATTCTATCAGTGGATAATTCCATCTCAGATCTACTATGTTTCCGCTCTATTCGTTACACATGTATAATGTGATTCCATCCATCATTGGCATGTATGTACATGCCAATGATGATTGATGACAACTGACAACATTCAAAAAATGAACTAGAGTAATTTTTCAATTATAATGATTAAATTTTTTATAATTTTCGTTGATTTTGTTAGAGGCCAACACTGTAACCGGGATCAAAGTTCAGTAATTGGTTGTCCTTAGAAGTTCTTCACGATTAATTTTCATCTTAAGTATTTGAATATTTTAATTCGATCGTTATCGTACGCAGTTGCTAAAAACTTGTAAAAATGGTTCTTAGAAGTTGAATTGCTTAACTAAAAACAAATGGAATCCATCCCGAAACTATTAGTTATCCTCCCTCCCATTGACCCAATTTGGCTTCATCTCAATTTCTTCTGTTGCCCAAATTTTCAAGTAAGAAATTCAGCCCCAAATAAATGGTTAACTCCATAAATGCAAATTTTACAAGGCGTCGAAGAACCTTATTTCCTTAAAGGAATTGAAAAGTTACAGATTTTCAATGTAATTTTTCACATCCACATTTAAGTGGTAAAAAAATAAACATACCGGAAATTGAAAAACGGATATAGAGTACCTCAACTGTAAATATATTATCAAATGATGTAAATATCTTGAAATTTTTGTTTTCTGTAAGTAAATCTCTATAGAAACTCATATTTACATTATGTTACTTAATAGTTTGAAATCAGTTCTTCAACAAATATCTAATTATCATCCAATTGAATCTTTGATTGACATAATATACAATTTAGACACGTAACATTGCACGTTCTCTATTTCGATGGTATCATGCAGCTACATAGGTTTTAGCAGCGTGACGGTGACCTTGACTCGCGACAGTAACTAAAGTGAGAGAGCTCCGCACCATCCGTCCGATTAAAATCCTCTCACTTGTGTTTATGTATTACGTGGTTCTTGGAACCACTTTTGCTGTCGGTCATTAGAGTGGTGCCACACCACCGATTCGAAATTTATACACGCGATTATGAGCGGAAAAGCTTGTACATACGTCATTTTCTTGGTATTACGGAAGTCGTTAGAATTTTTCTACATGTTTTCGGAATGACCCATGGGAATAAAAAGTTGGTTACCTTATTGTATGTGATGTTACTGACATGCATTTGTGGTAAACTATCGGTTTTATTAATGGAAGATAATCCAATTTAGTAAAACCCATTTCTGAATAAAAATCGTCGAAAACCATTGTACTAGTTTTCCACTTGAAAACAGTAAAGGAAACACGTGAACAACAAAAACGACACTGCACTGAACACCAAAACTAGAATGCAAACCTAAAGGCCAAACTTCCTTATTTATAAGATTCTCTTAAGTATGACTTTCTACCTGTTTTCTTTCAAAATTGCTTTTCCTTTAAAATGCATCATAAAGTAATTAAATTTATTGTTCTTCGTTGTAAAAAGGACTTAACGCAGTAAGTCAATATATTTATTTTTATGATTATTAGTACCTAATGTTGAAGAATTTCTAATCTAAAGATGTCCTTTAATAAGAAAATTTACAAAAAGGTTGTTAGGATTTAGTGGTACAATTTGCAGAAACCTTATTTGGTAATCTCAAAAGTAAAAGTGTCTAAACTAAATTTTGGAGAATAATTAAAAAAAGATGAAAATTGAACAAAAACTTATGTGTTAGTTCCAAGCGAACTTTCAAGAAAGTCCTGTTTCACGAGACTCAAACTAGCAATCCACTGATTTATGCTTGTTATGCGGCAGTCATAGATTATATGAGCTTCATCTCGAGAATACTGTATATTAATTTAGTTTTTAATATTAGGCAGTTGCCTAAAAGGGACATGAAGTATGATGCACGATAATACAATTACATAGTATTAATTAAATCATCATATCATTAATTTAATTTATTTTTTTTTATAGATATTTTCTACGTGTTTGAGATAAGGGTTAAGATTCAAAGTTTAAACCGTTACCTTACAAACTATTGTGAGTCCGAATTGTCAAGAATTAAAAATGAAACACTGTCATTAAGTCCTTTTGCCATTAAAAAACATCAAAAGGATTCACTAGAAGTAAACTCTTCCTAAACAAACGGACCTAAGAAAACAGCGTAACGAATTTATCTTAAGCCTTGGTTTTTATTATAGTCCGTTGCAAAAATTTTCGGAGAATTAGAGCGAAAAAGTTCGTCCTTTTTCATAAATGAAATTTTCTATTAATATTCGGTGTTTGTATAGTTTTATTATAGTATAATTTTGCCGATTACAATGAACGAAATCACTATATCATTGAAACAGAGTTGCCAAATGGTTAATGGACATTTCCTAGAGACCGTATATAAAATCCGTAGATAAGACATGTGTTAAAACAGTTAAAATAAAATATGTATGTATCTCAAACATAAATATATATTTAAATAAACGAAAAAAAAAATCATAGGGAACTTAGTATTTCCAAAAAATTAAATAAATATATCTAGAGGTATATTGATATTTAACACAACTATTCATAAATAGAACAGGAGTAGTTCCATTAAATATCGATAGACCTATTACAAATATACGTTACTGTTAAATTGAAAGTAAAAATATCCAAGAACTAATCGCTCCAGTTGTCATATAGTGACATAAAAATTCTTCAAAAGTGGGTAAAAATGAAAAATTAGTAACAATCAACGAAATTTCATTGAAATCCGTACACATTTGATTCCGAGGAAATTCCGTTAACGGTAAATCGTGTAGTTTTAACGAAATTTCGCGGTGAGTTTAATACAAACCACGGTTTTTCCCCACATATTTGTTTCAGTTAATGTTGTTTTCACCATTGACAGATTAGTTCAATAAGGCGAGGTTTCATGAGACTTGGATGACTCATTTATTGTCAGAAAATGTAAAGTTAACTTAGCTTCTTATTAAATAGGCACGTATTAAAATCTTTTTGTTTTCGAAAGTTCCTTACAATATTGTTTGCTTTTCGAAACTTAAACTCTTTATTAGGGTTTTACTCAAAACAGCATATATGTATTTTAGGAGGAAATTAAGGCAAAATTTGATTAACCAATAGGTCCTTTTCTAATTATGTTTCCTATCTGAACATGGTGTAACAACAATGAAGTAAGTGAGAAGAACCTCGAAATCAACGTGTTACAATAATTAACATGCATTAAGCAATCCGATTCTTTCCCGTCGTTTTCATTCAACATTGTATTCGTTATTGCTGATGGCATTGACGATTTTCATTAACCGATCGACAAACATTAGTTCAGTTGTTGTTTGTTAGTTATCAGTCACTCTTTCATGAGCAGCTTAGCAATTTTCTGATTTGGCGACGACATTTTCGGGCCTCAAGCATATTTCGATTGATTATTATCAATAATTCTATTGGAAAAGGTAAAAATGACCTTAAAGTTTTATACGATTTTTTATGTAGTTGGTAAGAGTAGCGCGTCATCATTACCATTAAGTGCCATTGACACCTGGACGGGTATCCTTGAAAGTCAAGCATCCTCTCTCTCGCTCTCTTTCTCTCTTGGTCGCTCTTTGTGAAGAATTTCAGCGAAAAAAAAAATAACGTCGATTTCTTCAGTTATTGGTCACGAAGCGGTTGCCACCGGCTTTGTTATTATGGGAAATCGCAGGTATCGAATATTTTTCGAAGAGAATCACCATCCGAAAGAGACTCTACACATCCACAATATCTTAACAAAGCCCTAGTATAAATAAGATAAAAAAAAGACCCATTGCGGATTTTTTTCGCGAGAAAAACCATCTGCCAGAACGAAATCTCCCGGATGGGGTTCGAAAAATATGCCCCATTGCCGGTTAAATTAAAATTTCCAACTGACATTCGCAGACCTCGTTATGATAATAACGTCCTACCAGATAGGTAACTGGTTTTGGGCACGTGCATCAGCTGTTTTTATTGATACTGCGTGCAAAATTTGCAAAGGGTTAGAATTCTATGAATACTCAGATATAACAAAAAATTTTCAAATAAGGTCATTATAATTATGGAGAAAAAAAAATAAATTACAAAATATTGTCACGAGTTTTGCACCGTTGTTCAAGCTTTTGCGTTTTCCTCCTCCATTTGGTATTCAAAATATACGACAGGGGCGGAAATCGTTAATATAAACAACTGTTCTCTTCATATGTCTTTGATGGTATTTGAAGAGAAGACTGTGAGTATGTGAAGACCCTTAATCGATTCCAAAAAATACAAATAAAAACCGTTTGTACGTGCGGATATTTTAAAATACGTGCAATATTGCAAAATACTCTCGAATATATTAAAATGGAGGCCGCCCATTATGTTTCTCAACGTTTTTTTTTTCACAAACCGTAGGTACAGTTACGCCAACTAGTAATGGTGCAACTCAACGTTATAACAAATGATTTGCTTATTTTTAGTTTGCAAATTCTAAGACCGTTGTAAACTTTTAAGCTTGACATCAAAAAGTTTATTTTTAAAGCATACATAAACCCTAAAACTAATTACAAAAAGCATAAAATTCACAGAAAAACATAATGGTTAAACAATAATTTGAATTTGTGCGCTCTTAAATTGTTTATTATATTGTTACACAAAGGTTATTTACCAGTTGCTTTATAAGAAATAGCTACTCAAGTTGGTTGACCAAACCGCTATATAGATTTCATATACACGTATGGAAAACGAAAAGCTGTCCATAGGAAATATAATGGAACGGACAGAGAACACACTACACCTAATATAAAAACATATGTGCCTGACAAAGATACAATATCTTTGACATTTAGTTCGTTTCAATCGGTGTTGCCAGATATGTTTCTATTTTTTGAACGATAAGATAATTTTAATTTCTAAAGTTGCAGGGAATATTTAAGAAAGCAAGCTGAAATTATTATCGTGATTAAAAATGTATTTGTGTGATTTCTGACTTTCTTGATGCAGCCGGACACTTCAAAATAATTTCAGCTTGCTTTCTTAAATATTCCCTGCAACTTTAGAAATTAAAATTATCTTATCGTTCAAAAAATAGAAACATATCTGGCAACACCGATTGAAACGAACTAAATGTCAAAGATATTGTATCTTTGTCAGGCACATATGTTTTTATATTAGGTGTAGTGTGTTCTCTGTCCGTTCCATTATATTTCCTATGGACAGCTTTTCGTTTTCCATACGTGTATACTATCTTATGACTTTTTGAATGACATTTCATTATAGTATATTGCATAAGTAAGCCATAAAGGCAATGTTGAAGTCTGTACTCACAAGATTCCATTCATTGTCTTACTGTTCGAGTTATGTATACATATACATCATTCTTTAAAATATCTGTATCGAAGATCAATTCGATGGATTCTGAACATTTCTTTTAAGAGACAAGTTATTCATAAATCGATTGTCCTTACATTGAAGAGATTTAATGACCATTTTTGACATATTTTTTTCCTTTGTAGATTGTACATTTTTACAGATTTTTACGTTTTTTTTTTGTTTTTGATCTCACTGGAATAAATTAAGAGGGAAATGAAATGCTTGTTAAATGAAACGAATTTCTTGCATGGGAATGACAAATGAATCTGCCTGCAATTGGTCACTTTCACACATATAATTATCATAAAAAAATTAATATAAACGGTTGATTTTCGAATATTATTTTGAAGAATTAAAGAGAACCAACTGTTGTTAACAGTACAAGATTACATATTAAAAACTCGAAAGTCAGGGTCAGTCGTACCAATCGATAGAAAAAATTCAAAATTGTTATCTCAAAAATAAGCTAATTAAAGAAAATAAAGATTTAAAAAAAAATTGTGAAAATCCAGTAAAATAATTCCCAAATGTGTTGGTTAGTTAGTTCAACATATCACTTAAGATAACAGACTGCAAACCAAAGCACAGCAGGACCCAGGTAGCAATTAGCATTATAGTATTTACTTGACTCATTGTCAGTCTGCTTCATCAACGGGTTTTAAAACAATCGAAAATTTCTGGTAGATAATAGAATTACAGACGATAGCACATTCAAGACGGAATTCAATTACTGTGAGATCATGTAAAAAATTTTATTTCTAGGAAGGATGGTATTGAAATTTAAAGCTCAGACGACTTCGTATTCCACATGAATAAGATTTAAGTATGAATAATTTTAAAATAAATTAGAAATCAAAATTTAACTCTACATATAAGAGTTTATTGAAATTAATTTTCCATGTTATAAATAAAGTTCGATTGGAACCAACAATTCAAAGGCTTAATTCAGGTTAAAATTAGTGTAAGTTTGCTTCATAAAAAAAACCTACAGAATAGATTTTGAACCATAACATAGATTAGCTTATTTTCTAATTGATTACCAATTAATTGCTCTAATCCTATGAAGTAGCTTATGTATGTGTCTGCGATAGTTTGGAGTGGCATGAGCGAATTCAAATTTTATTGATAAATTAGGGTTCTTCAACACATTAGGATGTACTTTTGTCAATATACATATAGTATATGTTTTTCATTGTGGTGATCAAAAATTATTAACATATAATTAGTTCAGCAAGAAACGTGAAAATATTTTAAAATAAATAACCAGAAATAATTCATACTATTCTCATTTAAATCCTCTTTGCTATTATACAGGTTATTGGGCAACTTGACTAATATATTAACATATATACTTAAAAAAATATCGAAATTCCAATGAAAAACATTTCTGTACAAAAATACATTTTTTATATTGATGGTAATATTAATATTAGTAATTATTAGTTTGAAAAGGGAGAGATCACCAAGATTTTGAAACTATTTAATAAAACATTTTTATGATTTCTGGAAAATTTGTTCCACATGCAGGAACCAAATTAAAATATGTAATTCTACGAACAAAAACAATGACACATTTAGAGGTTACTTTAGATTAAAATGCTAATAATTTTAAATATACATATTTGGTTGGAATCTTAGTAAAAACCTGCTCAGGTCAAAATACAGCCAACCCAAGAAAAAATTGTTGTTTTCCACACAGAGAACAACTACGCAAATACACAATATAATTCCCGATATTGTATATCTACGAGAAAGACATTTCATTTCCGGCAATTTCGAAATAACGTAATCAAATGTCAAATAAGAAACGACTACAGACTTTCTCGAACACCAAAATGAGAAGAGTCAAAGGCCAACTGTACCATTACTAACGAGAACAAAACTTTTTCTTTGATACATACCCGTTTAAATATGATTCCAAACTGTTTGTGATTAAGCAGTCCAGTAATAAACACCCTAAGTCAATTAGCCTCATGTTATCATATGAGTATGCAAGTATATGTATAGTATTTATAAGGAATTTCGTGTGCCGAATGTTATATACATAGACAACACCTGCCTTCGGAAAACGAAAATTACCGGTCGAAAATTTGCATATACATATATGTACTTCCTTGTATCCGACAAGGGATTATACTGGAAATGGATGCGTTCGTTACTCTATTGAAACCATCGAAAAAAACTACGCTTCGTCATTCCATTGAACAGCTATAAAAAGCGTTTCACAAACGCTACGTCACAATGAAACGCTTCGTTTTGTTTTTTGTCTATAAAACCAAAGCCAAAAAACATGCCGCTTACCTGGGAGCCTTTAATAACTTGTAACTCATGTTTTTTTATGGTAAGTTTAATCCAGAGCACAATTATGAACACATTCAAACTAGACACTTTACGAGCATAATTTTTCATTCAGGATAATTTTTCAGTTTTCACAAACCGTGTGCAACAACCCCTAATAGAATTTCGATCAAAATTTGCATTGAACAACCAAAAAACGAAACACATGCGCGAACGCGACCTAGCGATACTCAAACGGCACGATCTACAGGTACAAGATACAACAACCAAATGAAGAATGATTGACTTTGTAAGCGAACCTGGTGTTTGTTGTTCGTATCAGGTTTATTTCGAAGGTTCGCATACGGTTTGTTTACGAGGGACTTTCGATAAATAATTGTTGAACGTGTCGGTCAGAATTTATTTATAAAAATTCAATTTAAGAAAAGAATCATAATTATGACGTCCATTTTTTTGTTATATTTATATTCAAAACTAATAATATGTACTGTTCACTGTACCATTGCCAAATTTTTATTAATTTTAAATTTCACGATTTTATATTTGCAACCATGGTTCATATTGCTTATCAGTTTCCAGACGACAAATATTTTAAAAAAGAATAATTATCATTTTTACTGATAATTGTACGAACTACATGTTTGATAATGCAAATAATTGCTAAAACTATTCTTAACAAACTATTTAAAAACATAGGTTAAATAAAACTAATGCGACGAAATGCAAAATTTTAAAAATTTGTAATTCAACAAACAAAATATATTCAAGTAATTGCTGGTTCACAATGTGGACCTTTTCTCGTTTTTATGAATAAAACCAATGGAAAATTGAGTTTTATTTAAAAATTGCCATATGTAAATACTTTGTTGTTGTTTGCAATTTTATTGAAACTCTTCTCCCGTCTGCACCGGTTATCTGGTTAAATTATTGACCAGCTGTTACAAGCTGAACTGAAATGTTTTAGTAATGACTGAAACGGTTATGTACTTTTTCCTGTCGGCATTGGCCTAATAGGCGTTGCAAGAGAAACTTTCTAATTTACATTTTATTATTTTCGCTTTTTTCACCTATTCGGCCTTTACTCATTTGAACTATAAGATTTAAAATTAAAAAATTCTCTTTGTTTCTAGAAATCTTAATGTCTATAGTTCCTCACAAAAATAAGCGTACAAGCAAACTGCCTCAGCAAATAGTATTTCCTTAAAAAGCATGGGAAATATGTACATTAGAGGGTTGGTATTCAACCGTTAGAAAAAATTATGCGGTACTTTGTTAGTCCCACTTATTTGCATAACTTTCATAGAATATTAATAGTTAAATTTCGAATAACATAAGGTAAATAATCAATATACGTACATAGGGTGTTCAGGAACAACTCTGACATACTTAATGAGGTGATTTTCTACATAAAAATGTGAATTTTAGATTCATATAAACTTTAGCCCGGAGAAGCTTCCTAAGAGATGATATAACATATCATACGTCACATATCATATGTCAACTTTGATATAACATTTCATAGTCGTACATATTAGGAAAACACATGCCGCCGCTCCCCATAAAAAAACTCTTTTACGTGATATAAAACAGAGAATCATATTCTTGAGAAAAAAATGAACAAAAAAGTTAAATGATAAAATCGGGACCAAAAGCTTACAGGGTCCTTTCCCTTAGTTCGACCTTCAACCCGATATTCACCAACCGACCTGTAATTACTGAAAGTGGCAATTAACAGTGTTAGTTCGTATAGAAAAATTGAAACCCATATCTCAAATGGTCTCAATTAATCAAAAACCTCTTTTCGGAAGACATCAGAAAGGCTGTAGTTCTGCTCTTTTAGTAAATTTTTTGGGCCCTAAGTTTATATGAATTATATTTTTTTCATATTTTTTATTTTTATTTATTTTTTCACCCCCTTAAGTATTTTACTCCTGAGCATTCTGTATAATACAGAATTTACATAGTATTACAAAGATTTTAATGCAATGTAGGTGCTTTTGTAACTGAAATAGTTTGAGATCACAAGGGCAATGTTAAACAGGATTTTCGGATTTACTAGGATTTATTTCTGTCAATATATAGGTGTTTCGCAATGTAATTTTCAAAAATTCTTTGTTGGTAATTTCGAATTTTGTCGCCTTTATTCGCCAATTCCTCCCAAAGGTGTTTTATAGGATTCAAATCAGGCAATTGAAATCACCAATATACTAACTTTAGCTGCTGCTATTATATTTCGACTTTTTATAATATTTAACATTGAAATTTCATTTTTATTCTTAAAATACTTTTTAATTTTAATTACTTTCAAAAATCACGTAAATGCTTCCTTCTTGGAGTTCTTCTGTGATTCTATAATTTTACCATTAACACATCTAATGTTTTAAACAGTTGTTTTTAATTCAGATCAGAAATATTTTTTACTAGACTTGTTGAACTTCCAAAACGTATCATACGAAATATGGAACAATGTTTTAATTTCTAATTATTATCTACTTTGGAATAAATTCCTTTTTCACTTATTAGCATTGCAATTTTGATTTTATCCATTTATGAACTTTTCAAATAACAAATCAAAAATAACTTTTAGACTTAAAGTAAAATAAAAGAAATATTTTATCTTGGACTTTTCTCAAACATTTGAAATTTCTATCAAATTATGTTGAATTTAGTTATACAGCAAACTCGTGAACCGAAAAAAACCGATAATGTGCACGTTAACGATTGAATTGTCAACGAAATTTGTATGTAATTTACTATTCACACTACTGGGTTGTTCACACTGGCATGTATTCATACTAGCGCGAGTTTACTGTATTTTATTTGCTGCGGAGTAAAAGGTCATACTAAGAGTAAAGGTTTAATTATGTTAGTTACACTATGTATATTAGAATTTATTTTCAACAAATTTACTTGATGTTCAAATATAAATTGAACGATTTTATACTTATATGAATAGATTTAAAATTACATTAACTTCTCTAAACCCTTTTTAAATTCTATAAAAAGATTAGTAATTCGTGTCACATTCAGTATGTTATGGGTTCTGATGAAATCATACGTGTGTCGCTATTGAAAAGTATCGCTTTGTAATAAATATTACATATTCAAATCAAATTTTTAGAAAGGAATAGTATTAATGTATTAGTTGTGGTGTGGGCGGCAGTGGCGGCGATTCCCAAATCGTTCATTTTCTTTAACAACAAAGCCGCTGCTACTTTAATACTACATATATAGATAGCACTCCCAAAACACATTTTCAATGAACAAGCTTTATGTAGCAATTGGTAGTATTTTATTGAATGTATTATTGTTATTAAGCCAATGTGAAATTATCAAAAAATAAAATAAAATAAAAGAGCTGTACTGAAATTGAAACCGGCTCAGCAAAACGTAACCGAGTGAACGATTTTATTTTGTTACTTGTCAGTTACTTTTACCAGGAAGCGGGCACGTGGGCAAACCACTGTAATTTTCAACGAAAACTTGCCTTTGTTTTTCATCTTGCAAAAGAGTAAAAGTCCATGCCACTAATTTTACAGAAATGCGGGTCTTATGAACTTCAACAATTATTTCACATTTCCACTAGTTTGTTACATGTCATTCATATTTTTTTCATTTTTTAAGTTAGAAAAAAAATGGTATCGAAACAGAACTATGACTATGTACACGAACTGTCGTATAAAAAATATCAGGGTAACTTAGTTAAAAGTTCAAAACACTGTGGTCATGAGTAATTAAAATAACGTATTAAAATTATTTTTATATCATTATCTTCATATTAATGTTAAAAAACACAGCTCTGTAAAATCAATAAAGATATTGGATAAACCAGAAACTTATTAAAAAAAATAACATAATTCACAAACAAACTAATTTTCTTAATATTTTAAGCATTATAAGCTTAGGTTAGTAATCATTATTTAAAATTCTTTCAATTAAACATTCAAAATTAAAAATGAAACGATATGCTGTTCTTTACAGGTAAAAGACTTTTTTGAAAAAGATATAACATCTAAAATATCGTTATGCGTCCAACAGTTAATTAAATTAAGCTTATAAACAAATTACCAAGCAAAGCAATTATTATTAAACAGTTTTCTACTTTCCAAATAAAATCGTTTTTGATGCATAGAGCGTTGTTCGAGTAAAGCATTCAATTGTTCAAATGCGAATAGATAGTTTATAGAGGTAT